>CM035593.1:42700320-43250403 GCA_020423425.1 Chrysopa pallens | reverse complement strand
TTCTAAAATTATATTATTTTTACTATCAAAATTTAATGTTCTATTTCATATATTTTCATACAGATTGTTCCTACGTATATTTTGTAACTCAAATGCAGCTTATTATTTATTTAGTTTACAAAATTGAAAAAATGTTTTCAAAGTATTGAATACAATCTTACTAAACAAAAAATATCTATGTTAACATTATGCAATTTCCGGAGAACTTCAAAAGAACTCATTCAGACGAACGCGAATAGCTCCGAAACAAATACGTTTATATTTTGAAATTTCAAGTCGAAAATGTATTATTTTATCTTCTTTCCAAATTGGAATTTAATCGTTCGAGTCGTTTTAAACGAAATCGCTATTTTAGAAAATATAATCGACAATCAGTATTTTCACATAAATACCAATATATCGTGAACTATTCGTCGAATTTTGAGTAACTTATGTATATAGATGCATGATGCAAATTAATGTCATTCAAATTTTCTATAATTGAATGCTCTGGGTATTGAGGATGGAAATTTCAATAGATTGATGGTACAGCAAATTTAAAATTATTAAAAGGAAAAAAATTAGTTTTTTTATTTTATATACAAATTTAATTTATATACTAATTCGTTTAAGATGAACCGGACATATAGCTTTCCGTCGTAATTCACGGGGAAGTTTTGTGTCCACTATCGACAGCGTATTTTGAATAGAAATTGAATAAGAATATCAACAACTTCTTGACATCATTTAAAAACTAGAAAAGATATTAAAAATTAAATAAACGTAAATACAATGTCCATTATATTTAAGTCATAGGATTGTAATGAGTACACTCAGGAGTGTGATTTATGTAAGGAATCAAATCCCTTCTAAATTTGTTTATGATTATAATAAATACTAAAACACAGAATAAAAAAAATCGAAATTGGTGGGATCACATAACTATTGGAATTGCTTACCCAATTTGATTTTACTTCCCTGAATATACAACAAATTTGTATCCGATCCTGTATCAAAAAAGTCTATATTTTTTGTAGTTATATATATATTTTTATCTTTCTTTAATATGAAACATATTTCATATAGGTGGCTATAATTTCTCTGTATAAAACATTTTCTTTTTTCTTTGTGTAACCAAAAATTACAATAAGAAAAGAAGGTCATTAATAATTCATATTTTTATTATTAACATGACGTGACGGAATCGTATAAAAGTCACCGCCGACAACAATAAACCGAATATATAATAATAATGTTGGTAATAAAGAATTCTTCACGGTTTTGGTAGGTGTCAGTAATAAATAGCTATGTTATGTATATATTGCTTGGTGTTGTAATACTTAATAATAATAAGTAAGTAAACTTCTATAATATAATTATTATCCAGTCAAGACGTAGTACTACATATGCCCTACAATGTGATAGGTTATTGTTGTTATTATAAATAACACGTGGTAAATAATACCAATGGTGGCAATATCGTTCTATTCATTGTATAGACTTTATATAAACTTTTTTATAGGCCTTCGTGGTTCAGGTAAGTAAAGTAATACAAACACTAATTTCAACATCGTGAAAATAATTTTTTGCCACATTTCGCACGAAACTATAGACTTAGATACTGCGTAGAAGGTCATCGGGGAAGACCAAGGGATTATTTAAAATCATTTTCTTATCCCAGAACAAGACTAAGCGAGATATGGAGGTGTAAATCTCTCAGAATTGAGCAAATGTTGTAAATTGTAATGAAGATTATGTAAGTGTGAAGTAGGTGCTTTTTCGGAGTGTGAACCTCATAGTCCCTTTCCCTTTGTTATGAACGAAGTATTTATCTGCTGTTAAAGGCTCGTAAGGTTTTATAGCCCTACCAAATTAAATTTGTTTTTTAATTTATGTCTAAGGAGTCTCTCTTGGGGCTGTCAAATATTTACTATTTCTGAATACTCAAATGCTCTTATCTCAAGCGTTTTGTGCTTACTTAATGACGGGAAGTAGGACTTAAGTAGTAACGTATCTTTGCTTCTAAAGAATATATGCAGCCTAAAGGGGAGACTTACTCTACTAGTTTTTAACTTTAGCATGCCTAGGAGGTATATAAAAATGCTATGAGACCAATTGAAATTTAGTAGAACTATCATCATTTCATTCTAAAACCCCTGTATAAATTACGATTCACTTAGCTGAACAGATTATTAACTGAAAAAAGCTACCAAGATCTTCAAACATTTATAACTTATACTCCAAAGAACTATTTTAACAAAAATTTATTAATTGTCAAATATCTCATAGCAAGTTACCCTACATTTACAACGCGCTCGATAATAAATTTTGTAAAACAATTTCCAATTTAAACGCAAATATATTTTTGAATTTTTGTGGCGAATACAATAATTTTCTTTTAAAGAATTAATGTAGTGTTGGTACATATTTTCTGTTTGTGAGTGTGAGTGACTCAACTTTGTATTGTAATTATAATTAAAATACATAAAATTTATTGTTCAGATGTCACACTTGCAAAGAATGGTTTTTTGTTAACATTTTTATGTTATTTAAATATAGCATATAGCTTTTGATGGGTTGGTGACGCCAATTTTTTTCAACTCTTTATAATTATTTATACATAATTGTTTCGTAAAAACGAAGCTGGTGTATCGGAATCTTTTTTAATATGCGTTATTAATCACGTTTTTGTTTCTATCGATACCTATGTTTATTATTTTTGTTTCAACTTTAATCTCTAAGATAGGGTATGTATCACACACCATAATTGAACGTCCATTTAAAAATTACTAGCGGACGTCACGTGATTTTATTCGAGTAGTTTTTGTTATCATGCAAATACAGGAATAAAAAAAGCCCATGTCACCCTAGCATAGCTCAGCTTCCCAATAATTAAAGGATTTTTCAAATCGGTCCAGTATTTTTTAAGTTTATTCGTTACATATATATGTTACTTCTTTATAATATTAGCATTGATATAGGTTGAAGTATTTGTTATTAGTAACTTTTAAAAAAATAATCGTCAAAATCTATAAGATATGAATTGTCTTCCATGAATATCAAACAGCGCATTTTAAAATGTCTCTTTTAATTAAAACTGAGCCGTCTCTTTTTTGAAGTGAAACTTCTTTAGGCGCGACTAGGGAGTAACTCAGATTTTTTTTTCTGACGGAAGTAACGTTTCCGCCATTTAAAAATAATAATAATTCTGATTGGTTGTAAGTATGTTTCCGCCATTTAAAAATAATAATTCTGATTGGTTGTAAGTATATGTCATATACTACACGCTTCTTTACTTAATTTAATTTTTTGAAAATCTCTAAATATACTTGTTTATTTATTACTTTTAAAATAAGTAAATTAAAAATAAATTTTCTGACAATTGCGACATTTTATAATATTTAGTAACAAGGTTATATTGACATGTGCTGATCTAACCTTCAATTTGCTACTCTCAATTATTTTAAGAAATTATGATGACATTCAATTACCTGTTTCGAATGAATAATATTAATATAACATTTAAATAATCTTTGTAAAGCACATGAATAATAAATATAATTAAATTATAATATAATATTTATTTATTTAAGTTAATATTTAATCATTTCAGTGATATATGTCGTCAACGCCAAAGAAGTTTCACTTCAATCGCGCGTAAAGGTTACACGCACACTTTTTTTTTTTTTTTGTTAAATAACAGAATGGCTACTCTTCATGAGCTTATTTGTATTGCCCTACTTTGAAAATCTATTACAATATCAATATTAATTGTTGCAAAAAGTTCCTTTATAAATATGAATGTGTTGAATGTATTTTTACAATGTTACTTTTTATAAACAGTTCAAAAATTAATACAGCCGACCTCTGATAATTCAACAAACATTTAGCAAGGAGATGTTAAATCATCGATTTTGTTGGATTTGGACATTTACGCAAGTAGCAATACTCCATGTATTACAAGTTTTCTGTCTATAGTGCCCAAATATTTGTAGTTCTTAATAGTTCATAATTATGAATGTCCAATAGTCCAATAATCAATAATCCCATAACTTTACACATTACGAAGCCGAACAAAAATATCCTATCTTTTCAACTAAAAATTGACGAAGTAACATAAAACAAAGCCTAAGAATTCACATACTTGGCAAGTATGAAAGTTACTATTTTATTTATGGTTATCTAGTAAATAGGTAAACAAAATTAATTAATATTGATAATGAAATAAATGTTTTTTTACATTCTAAAAAATTGGATAATTTATTATCTATAAAAAAACCATCCTGCCATGTTACGATAGAGAACAGTAGTAACTAGTTGTTACTCAATAAATTACTTTTATAACAAAAAAAAATAATAATATATACCTAACTCTATAAAACAAAAGGTGTTAAAACTGAGACGTCATAATAACAAACTAAAGTTGTCATAACTGTCTGTCATAGCGATGTTAGTGTAGCATTTATTTAACTAAAAACTTTGTACATGACTGGCTCTGCTGTGCTCTCTGTCTGATATTACTGATGGTACAGAGAATAATTTTATTCAAAAATGTATAGATTCAAATGTAGATATTCTTCTTCGTGAATAATAACTCCGTACTTGTCTCTCGAGAAAAATTAATTGATCTATACCCGAAAACCGTTAGCATAAATTGCAAAGAAAAACTGACACTGATGGAGGCATTTTTCTGTGAGATTTTATGTTATTTTATGATAACCATACAACAGTTGAAGGAAATAATGTTTTTGGACTAAATATTCTGACGAGTATTTATTGGAAAGTAAATAGAGATTAAAGATTCTGTAAGCTCAAAAATACATGTGAAATACAGCTTAACTAGTAGAAAAATCAAAAACATCTAGACCAGAAAATTAATTCAGGATTTCTTAAATTCCACCATCGTAAACACCGCACTTGGTATTAAATATATACTTAAACTTTCTATGTGTATTTATTTTATTTCTCTACTCGTCGTCTCTTAAATATTTCAAAAAAACTATATTAAAAATAGCTCAAAATTAAGCCATTAATCATGTTCAAAAATGGAACCAATAATCTAATTATATGTTTCTAAAAATTTATTAATAACTCGAATGCCCTTAAATCAAATAATATATTTTAGATGGGATTTTCATAGCATAAGCAATTTTTTCGCTATTATGTTCTCAAACACCAAGAATAGTTACTATCTCCGCTAACAACATATCCGAAATTTACTGTAATTGATGAACGCAATAGTTCACTAAATCAGAAAGTTATTGATCAAGCTCTATATTTCATACTCACCACGATTTGTTCTATATACTCCGTCAAACTCAATGAAGTACAGAGTATCATATAAATGTAGGTATATTATAAGTTAGCTGGCGTCAATTGTGGGTGTCTATATAGAGTTAGGAGGTACTTAATTCAACAAACTGTTTCTTTAGGAGGTTGGTTAGTGTTAGCACTTCAGATTAATTCTATGTCCCAGGGGTATATTCAGTAACACGCGGATATGATACGTCATCTACACCTATTACTGTATATACGTGTAAACATCTACATGTATAGATTCATATGTATGAATCTATACTCGGGTGTGTTTGTGTATATACCTGCTCCATTATGCTTAACATTCCCTTAAATACATTTAAGATTTTCATTGTAGTCCATACAGAGACGGATTTATAACTTTATATAAGATTACTATTTGATTTATCTTACATGATTTTCATAAGACAACAACAAAATATTTAATTAATGAGCATAAAAGTTTGCTTAAAAAACTCTATACTAAATATGTTGCAGAAATTATAATATTTATATTATTTATTATTAATTATTAACACCCTACTCTACTATTTTTCGCCAAAATCAATTTTTTATTTTCACCTATCTGACGTCACTTGAGTTCTTAAGACGAATTTAACGATACCTTAATTGTCGATATCATTTCAACCTTTTTTTTAAAATAGGTAGTTATACAGAGAGTTTCAAACATCATCGGAGAATCGGTTAAAGGATATACAAATTCTAAACCTGCACATGGAAGCTGAAATAACCAGCAGCTAAAACGTTAAAAACTATGAGCTCTAACTATGAGCTCGACGAAAATCAAGTCTCTCTCTATATTAGTTAAAATAACTTTTAATGAATGGTAATGTTGATTAAAGATCATGGTTATAATTAAATTTTGTATTAATAATTTCAATATCATATAATTAATAATATCAGTTTAAAGGTAGATGATATTTTCGTTTGACTATTAATAATGTTATTATATTTTTATGCTCATAAAAACAACTACTCTACATAAACGAAATATATAATTATATTATATTATGGCTCACATTTTTATTATATAACGTCGTATAATCTAAATTGCATATAATATTTACGTAATATCTAAAACTAACACGATTCTACCTTTATTGACTGCATCAATAGAATTTAGTAGCTAACTAGCATGTGTTGGTAGATACGTTAGGTCATATTTTTTTATTATAAAAAAATAAAAAAAATAATAATAATAATTTTATATATTTTACGATTTTTATTTTTTATGATCATTACCAGTTTTTATTATTTTTAGAATAATTTTAGGGATGGCTGCTTACTTTATTGATTTGAATAGACAATATTATTCTGTAGTGACTAACAGTATTCATTGCTTAGAATCTCGATATGTAGTTCAATATCAACGTTTGAATAATTGTTAATATTCGTAAAATACTACGATCCATCAGATATTATAATTATAATTATTTGTGATTATTAGTGAGCTGCAATTGTAGCGAATGTAAAAAGTTTAGGAAAAAATGTTTCAAACAAAAGTTTTTTAATTTAACAAACAAACATTTTTGGGTTTTGAATATATTAAAATTTAAAAGTGGGAGTTTATCTATTAGGCCAACTGAACTGATTTTGTCCATTCATGAATTTTACTCGCTAAAATACCAAAATGTTTTTTATTTTTAACACGCTTTTATTAGCTTCACTCGTATGTTTGTTTGTCTGTAGGTAACTCTCTGAAGTTGGCTGCAGAACGCATATGAACGGATACTTTGCATGAGAGTAATAAAGATAGAGCGTGTTTTTTTAGTTTTTTTAAACTATTTTATAATTGAGTCGTTCTACAGGAGTCATATAACGACCACGAGTTGTCACTGCACATCCTGACATTTGAGTAATTTCATCTTGGATATGGCCTCTGGTTAAGAGATTACGAGCACTTAACGGTGCATCGTTTATGTCAAATTCTGATGTTAGTTGTTCAACCGGATTTTTAGTCATTTTATTTTCTATTCTAAGAACGTTTCAAAAAATTAAAATAAGATTGGTGCAAAAATCAATTTTGATTTGTAATATTATAAAACATAAAACAAACCTGAATTATGACTCCAGAAAATGCTACTTAATTCATACGGACATGAAATCACTTAATACATTTTTAATTTGTTTATTTTTTTAGATTTCAGCCATAATCGTTAGGGCCATAACACTATCACAAATAAACATGTCAAATACACTAAAAATTACACTTTTGATATTTATGCTAATTATTTGTTTGTTTTTGAGTTATCTGATCAGAAATTGACGGACAGGCAGAGAGAAGGATAGAGGAAAGAAAATTTACTTATAAGTTGATTCTATGAGCACCTTTAATAAAATGAATATGATTTCGAATATAGTTATAAACAAAATTATCGTCTTGATTGTTCTTGTCTGTTCAATTGTCTGATCACTGGGACAAATTGAACAAAATACTTTTTTGAAATATAATTTTACTATTGATGGTGATGATTCTTCATATCCTCACGATAACACGAAATAATTTATTTAACACATAACAAGGCGAATATATTATAAATTATTTATATTCGTATTAAAATTAATATAATAAACTACACAAAAGTTTATGCATATGAATTATATTGTCAGAATGTAAGGAATGTTAATAAAAATTCGTTAAAAGCATTTATTCAGTTAATATAATATATATTCGTTGATATACAAACAATAAAAATTCTAAAATATCTAATCAAAAAGTTTCAAATACATGCTTAAACTATTTTCCAACTTGTTAAATAGTTTTACTTTTTCATAAAATATTTTATAACTAAAAATATATTCTACATTTTAATAAGAAACTTATCCATCACAACTAGTTTGCTGAATACTGAATATGCACCTCTATGTACACACAACACTGATTAGAAATTAAATTCACCTAAGTCCTTGTAACCATAAAATTGATTATCCACAGTTGTATGCTTTCGAATCCCAATTCAACCACATTCATAATTAGGAAACTAAAAAAACGAAATATATCGATGCCATTATTTAAAAACATACTGCACTTATTAAATTCTCCAGATAACAACCAAGTATCAAGATTAAATACCAACGAGTATGGTGCTGAGCTTATCACATTACAAATATTGAGTATCCTCATATCATACAAAATTAAATATGGCATAACTAATTTAAATTATAGAATACAAGTTGTTTTTTGCCTGTTCTCATATTTAATTTTCGTTTTTAAAGTAAATATTGATTTTAGCTGAAATAAATTATGAAATACTGCATAAAAACAGTAAATTTCATAATTTTAAATAACAATGAAAAATTAAATTAGTTCCGTTTATTTTCTTCAAATTTTCATTTTAACTAAAATTTATATAAAATTTATAAATATAGAACATTTAATAAATGATGATTTACGATTTTATACTTGGTTTGTTTCAAGATTGCAATTTGGAAATCTTGACAGGGGTGAGTTTTAGAAACTTTCATTTTTAGCTTATAGATTTCTTACAATCATTGAAAATTCTTTAAGCTTCTTTAGCCTAAAAATATAAAGGCGGTGTCAGAAAAAAGGTAATTGATACAAAATTAGTACTAAAGTTTTTTATGAGATTCACAATTTTTGTCCTCAAACATCAATTTTGGTGTAAATAAAAATTCTCAAATACTGAAAAACATTTTGGATTCTTGTTTCTAGGTACATTTATCACATCCTCTACATTAGATACTTTTAGTCTTACATGGGAGTTGTGAAACATTATAACCACAGTTTTTTTTTTTGCTATTTTCTTTTTTGTTTAATATTGTCGTTGAAGTTTTTCTTTTTAATTAAAAAATAAATTTTATATTAAGTAAAAAATAAAATCTGAAAATTTTCTCTCTGCTGGTTGGTACTGAAAAAAAAAAAAATCTTATTATATTATTCATACACATATAGTTACCAAGGTAAGTTACACATAGATACTTCATGTATTTGTATTTGTGTTGTTGATATAATATAAATTTTTAACATTATTCAAAAGCAACACAATATTTTATTTATGTTATTATATAAATACAATGTTGTTCATATATTATAAAGTTATGTCATTATTTATGAAAATTTATTATATGCCTAAGTGCTTTTAATTATTTATTTTATGTGTTGAACGTTAAAAGGTAATTAACAAACAATGTTGTAGTTACTGCTTTTTCTTTAATTATTTTCTTATTGCAAAAGAAAGGTAATGGATTGGTTAATGTTTACGATAAAATTAAACAAAAAAAACAAAAAAAACAAAAACTGGTTACAACTAAGAAAAATTATATTTTTCTCCGATTGTCGTACATAAAAACGTCAAAGTCATAAACTAACCACAAAGTCTTTATATTAACAACGTGTTAATTTTAAATTGGCGGAATTATATTCGAAATTATTGGTACTAAGGATAATGCTTTAATAGAAATTATTATTAGCAAAATATAAAATTATTTAACAATTTTTACTTGCCATTTACTGTATAATTCTTAAGCAAATAATTGAACAAATTATATATTTTCTATAATTCAATTATTATTTACATAAATTTCAACTACTCGAAGTGCTAGTAAAGATTATGTTGCCCTTTTATATCGTTACGAATATAATCTATAGATGTGTATCGATAGTTCAGTCAATACATCTTATTCAAAAATAGTTAATAATAATATAATTTAAAGGAGGTGAATGAGAGTTTATCAAAAACATCAAGGAAAATAAAAATCCAGGATTTGAGATTACAATTCAACCTAATTAATCGTAAAATACTAAAATCTATCTTTATAAAACTAAACATATTCGTATTTCGCTACAATAAACTATTTGGCTTAAATCTTTAAATAGTATGATGAAAAACTTCATATAACTGAAGAGTGTTCGGTAGTTAATATTGTACATAAAATAGTACTAATTCAGACTCTGTATACCAAAAAGAAGATTGGATAGCTGATAGTAAGGGATTTAGTATTAAAGTAAGATACAGTGAAAATACGGCGTAAGAGTGCTAGAGTTAAAAGGTAGATACAGGTTTTATACCAAGAAGAGGAATTATGTGTATATGTTACATAATCTATAACATATATCTAACAGAACCGCTATTCGACCAACGCATATTTCAAGTAAATAACATTCCTTCAACGTTCTATATGTGTTCAAACAACAAACATAGGTAACCGATATTCGATACTGTGCGTTCCAACGATTCAGGTGTGGCTTAAATATCAACAATGTTTAGCCTGCTAAATGTTTATTAAAATACTATTAAAACGAGTTTATACCCAATAAATTGTTTGTTCTGGCTGACTACTATCGCATAGCAATAATTTCGTAATCTGAAAGTGAAAAAGTGTTTAGTGTCGTGTGTCTAAGTTCTTTAAAAACTTAGACTTTTAGATTTTTCGGAAATTCATATTTTATGGCGTAGGTGACAATTTTCTATGGGACAATCGTAACTTTTTTATATTTAACTTATCCGTTTGGCTGCCATCCATTAACAAATCGAAAAGTGATAGCGTGTGAAAGTTTATTGGCGTTTTATAGATCTCAAAGTGAGAACACGGGCAGGATTATAATGTATTATTATATGTATTTAAACAATTGACGCTGTTGTTATATTCACTTGGTTTTAAATAACTTAAAATTGTAGACTCTGTAAATATCAAAATGGATAAGAAATGTATATAATCTATGAACCTTCGTTTATATCGCAAATATAAATTGTGAAAAGAGAAAGAACTATATGGGAAATGATAATAATCATAGTACAGAAATGAATCTCTTTATGTACAAACTTCCTTTTTGGTCCAGTTAATGGTGTTTGATACAGTGTCTTAGCAATTGCAATAACCTTTATTAAAATTATTGTATATTTTTAAAGCGCCCCCTTTTGTTTATTGATCATTATACTAAAAAATTATAAATAGATTGGAAATACAAAAATCGAACTGACGTCATACTTAACATAAATTCATAAAACTTAAATAATGTTTTTTTTTTAATTAATTTATTCTATCATCAACTTTGATGTTTCACATTTGCCCCGAGTCCGGTGATATTTAAATTCTTTGTACCCTTTCTCATTGCAAATTAATTTTAAACGCATAAATTGTACATCTTTTTATAGTCACCTTTAAATCCCATTAATTTCATACCCAACTCATTTTGAGGTAAATACATTTCTTAATCGTACATTTTGACGCCATAAATTAGCAATTTTGATTTTTAATATTTTTATATTCATAGTACTCAATAAAGAGGAAATAGCTACATATCCTTAATCAAAATCATTTCAGTCGTTTTGTATTTACAAAGGCACATAGAGACGTACATACATATGAATACTTAATCCTAATCACTTCGCCGCATTACCTACCATTAACAAAGTTTTAGCTTCATCGGCAATAAGGTAACCCGCTTGGAAATTGGATGTAAGTAATTGACATCCACATTATCATAGTCATTAATACATAAATACAAAATAAATAAATATTATCCACGGCACGTACATATCTATGTACAGCGCGCTTAAAGTCTACTTAATAGTTGTATTTGGAAGGTCTATAGACACAACCAACTAGATTGCTTCGCTCGCAATAAACTACTGCTATTAAAACCATAATTATTAATGGCTTTTTAACTCTTAACCTAAATTGATAGGTAAACTTTAAAATTTTTTCATAAATACTAAAAAATTAAAATAACAAATTTGTGATTACGTGATATTGAATGATTATGCATTTCTTTGAGTAATTAAAAATTTTATTTACCATATTATGTAAACTTTTTTGTTAATCATAAACATTATTCTCAGTGAAATAATTTAAATTATCACAAAATACACACAAAAACGAACAACGAAGCAAAATGAATATTCAAAAACAATAATCCAAAATTTAATATTTATTACGAATTTCAAATAAGAAAAGTTTTTAGTTCACAGGTACACAGTCACCATAATACGTATATCAGGTGAACTTCAAGTAATATTTCTGTAGAAAAATTTAATTTTTGGGAAATTACGACATTTTAAAAGAAAAATCGAAAAATTAATAAAATTTTTGGTTTGTTCATTCTTCTTTTGAAAAAAAAAATAATTAAATTTTTATTGTACAAATAGATTAATGCAAGACAGGTAGAATTGTATTTCGCAGTTTTTTTTATTAAGAAAGTTTAAAATCCGCTTCGAAGTGTTCAAGTAATAGCTTAAAAGGCTTGATGGACTAGCTTAAAACACTTTTAGATTTAACTTGGCTAAAGCTAAATCTAAAATTTTTACATGAAATTTATAATTTGAAACGCATTAAATCCATAGGTAAAGTTGAAGATGTTCTTAGGTAGTTTATTTTGGATTACTAAAACCAAACGAATGAGGGCAAAAACTGTACGTGTATACCCAATTACGTGTACTATGGTAAATCAAATTTTGCTAAATATAGTTAGTGTCTCGTTAATAGAAAAATGCATATCCTTTACATAATAAAATATAGATACAAAAAAAGAAAAAGTACTAAAAATAGTAAAGTAATCTGAAACCTAATGAATAAAATTATTTGAACTAAATATTGATAAAGCTGCCAATAGTGGTAAATTTTTAAACAATGATAAAGCAACAGTATGGATTACAACAAAGTTAAGCTCAAAAATATTAATAAAATTAATGTAAAAAGCGTTGCCCGTTTTTAACATGTTAACTGGCAATTACTGATAACAGTTATTAAGCTATCGACTGTTTTTTCTCATCATTTTAGTTCATGTGTAAGGACGAATTCTTTTATTGGTAAATCAAATTTTACTACAGTTTAAACATGTCTGAATTGTTGTCCTATGTTAATAAATCAGATCACAAACATGTTTCGAAAAGATTAAACATGGAATACAAAGTTACATGAGTTGAAAGTTACATGTGCCGATACAGAAAAAAAAAATATACAAAAATGTATTAAAAGCCCTACACTATTAACCATGTTGCTTGCTTGAATGACTTTAACCATAAAAACGATTGGCTTCATGATATGACGTTTCAATATTTTTCCCCAATTTTTCATAGCCTCTTGCCATCTATAATAAGATA
This sequence comes from Chrysopa pallens, assembly GCA_020423425.1. Classification (NCBI taxonomy): domain Eukaryota; kingdom Metazoa; phylum Arthropoda; class Insecta; order Neuroptera; family Chrysopidae; genus Chrysopa; species Chrysopa pallens. Next base: position 43,237,045 of record CM035593.1, on the reverse strand, counting down.
TCGAAAATATGATCATACATAAACTAGGACTATTTCATGAACTCTTCAAAATTTACTTCATCATATGTCATATACAAATATAATATACAAATATCATACTGTTGAAATATTTTATGGTATTTCTATCAAAATGTTTTCCATTTCATTTAAAACCGTCCAACCTATAGATGATAGTAGTGAGTGTTAAAATCACATGAATAATTCAAGTTTATTTACATGAATAAATAAACGTATAAAAGATAAGTTGTCAGGTGCATACCAAGTATATTTCACGGATCGTTGTTTTTTTATAACATTTTCAAAACCATTCAACTTTTCTTCATACCCAATGGTGTATGATATAATAATAAACTTTTGTAAAAATATTATTTATTATAAGAATTATTACCATTATTCTTAACGTAAAATTTTAATTGTTTAATTATACCTATCAAGACTTTGTTACATCAAACATTATTTTATATTTTTTCAAAGGTTATGTTATACTATCATGGAAGATGAAAAATAATATTCTAAGTTTATTCCGGAATGAAATATACATTGAACGTCACAGTTCCCATCTGACTATATAATCTTATACAGAAACTTGATTAACAGAATATACGTTTTAAATATATAATTTAAATTCTGACATATTTTCTCTTGAGATGTTGAGTTCGTTGTCCGTTTTGTAACTTAAATTTTGGTATGAATGGTTTAGATACTACTTGGGAAATAATTTATTCATAAATTTTCTTATATTTTGATGAATTTTTTGTCGCAAAAAGTTATTATTATATTATATGTTACAATTGATTGGTTCATCCACAATTAAGGAGCAAGAATTTTTATGAAAATATTTATAAACTTTTCTATTATTATCTACCTTATTATCTTTGTACCCAAACATTATACCAACATTATATCAAAGTAGAGTTCTGCTGTTTAAATGAAATTATTGTAAACAAAATATTATTTTACGTTTTTAGAAAAATACAATAATAAATTCGTTGTATGGTAGCTTTCATTTGAAACATTGATAGCTTTCATTTGTTTGTATACTCGACATATGATTGAATTTCATCGTTTGGACTATTTTTAATTAGCATTCATTAAATACTATAAATATCTAATCTATACAGATATTTGTTCAGCCAAATTTGAGGTAAAATTTTGGAGAATTAATCTAAAAAAAATAAAAAAATTTTGTATTTTAACATTGCTTCTCTCTTTTATAGTTTTAAAGTGGGGTCAATGATCTATTGGACCCAGTGAACCGATTTTGCTAATTCTCGAACTCAATTTTTAAGCTTACAACATGTCATCAAAATAAGCTCGTTATCTCTTTTCGTTTTTATTTATCGTGATGATGGACGGTCTAATTAGGTATTTCCATGAACACCTATACCAAAATTTTGTTGGTGCGGTCAATATTATGTAGTGTTAGAAGTTTGGTCTTAAATTAATATACTCTGACATATTATGCATGTTACGTAAAAAAAACAATTAAAAAGTGAAAATAATTTTTATTATATACTTCTAGGAAAAATTCTCTTGTGTTATAATCACTAAAAATCTATTTTTACTGCTCCCTCCCTTATTTAAAAATATAGATACAGAACTCATGAAAAACATTTTTTATAAAATAATATAAATTAATATTTTGCTATACCGGTTTGGAATGTCTTTACAATTAACAATATACCGTTCCTTAAAGTATACCTTCTAGTTATAAATACTAATCTTGTTAAAAATACTAAAATATCTCCTGTAAAAAAAATAAAAATTAAATTGTCTTAGAAAAAAATAAATAAATTATATATAAAATGAAAAGAAATTTTAAAAATTTCCCGTTAAACCTGAAAACCAGAAAACAATACCGTTTTAAATTTAAAAGAGGCTTTTTTTTTATATTTAACACAAATTCATAAATATTATCTGTTGTGTATAAATAAAGAAAAGATAAGAAAAATTTGTTAACATTTTAGTTCAATAATACTTTACAACACAAAGAATGTGATATACTCCTGAAGATAATTGTAACACCTTCTCATGAATAGTAAGTAAAATGTAGAATACAAGTTTTTTACTTTCATTCTTAGTATTTGATGTATAAATAAATATAAAACGAATTTCATATTAACTATCACAATAGAATGTTTAGGTTCCAGGCGAAGTATTTTTAATATGTACAAAGCAACTTTAATGAGTTACATAAATATATGTTGTATAATCTTTTAATCAAACTGATATTCTTTCAAGCAGCATTTTGTAAAGAAAACTTTGACGGAGACTTCGTTATGTTTGATATTCGAACTATTTACATAATAATATATTACATTGGTAATTTGTAATACCATTGGTGTGTATATATAGAATTGCGTTTGGTATTTCTAAGTTAATAGAGTGATTTCTAGCCTTTTGTGAATTTAAACTTATGAACAATATGTTTTTGCTCCCCGAAACAGGTTCATTGAATTTTTGAATAACATTTATTTATCTTGTAAACTGTATGAAAATTTAGGACATTGTAAATTACCATCGTTCATAGCGGAAAAAAATTTCCACCCATTTTTATTCGGCCATTTTTGAGAAATTAATTTTTTAATTTTTGAAAACTGAAATTAAAAATTTTAATTTCTCAAGAATGGTCATATAAAATTGGATCGTAATTTGTTTCTTCAATGATGAGATAGTAATTAACAATCTCTTTGATTTGCATGCCGTTTACAAAAGGAAACACATTTTTTGTTAAAAACCTCTCTAAATCTTTTCGCCGGTTTCGCCTGGCAAAAAACATTTTGTCTTGTAAATCGGATTTAAACTTTCTCTAAGCCGCTGTTTTATTCTGTTTACAAAAGAAAAAAATTATCTCAACTTCGGCATATTTCGGGGCGTAATATACAAAAGGTTAGAAATTACCCCACCTCTAATTGTTCAATAATTCAACTTAGGCTATAATGGTTATAAATCTGTGAATGGTGAATGATTTCACGTATAAAATTTTTTTTAAATTTATGAATAATTTAAATGAATAATTATTTATATTTGCAACTAAAAATAATTATTATTGCAACGTCTTCGACCATTTTTGTAACTTTCAACCCAATATCTAAAATTGAATGTCATTATTTATTATTCAATAATTTTTGTTTGATATTTGCTTCACAATAAATTAAAGAAATAAAAGTTAATAAAGTTTATTTTCTAGAATGTGAATGTTTAATAAAATTATAAAACAACTACGACAATGATCCTTCAAAGTGAGATAGCGATATGCTCGGAATGGAAATATTTATGTTAAATAACTATGTTGAGCTGATGATTGAATATTTTTCAAATATTGAGCCACAAATTCTACTTGGATGATTAAAATCTCGCTTAAATGATCAAAATTTTGAACTGTTTGTAATTTTATCTACAAACATTTTCAAACTCACTTTATATTTATTACGTACACATATTTTTACTCAACGATTTTTAATTAACTGGATGAAAGCTATAAACATTCTTTTACTTACAATGTTTTGTAATGTGTGTTTATGTTATAGATAAAAAACAAATTCTTTATTTTTTGAAAGAAAATGTTGTTATTCGATCGTAATTAAAACATGTTTTCGTCTCCTTAAATAATCTTTATTTTAACAAATGATAGGTATTACGAATCAGACAAAGAATATAGAGAAAATTTGTCGATTTATACATAGATATAGAAAAGGAAATATTTGAAAGAGGTTAGAGTAGAAAAAAACAAAGGTTTTGCGAGTTGGATAATTCATGAGAAGCAACGAGCTGGCAATAGCCTACAAATTGCTCCCAATGGTATAGATCACAAACTATACTAGACAATCGGACGAAGATATCGAATATACGACCATATATAGATACCATACTTTAAACATCCCATATATATTCCATGTCTTTGTCTTCGTAATTTTTTCTTTATCTTATTTCTTCATACCGGAAAAGATAATATCTTTTTTGTATGTATATATAAGTATTTTTTGTTACCTTTGTTTCATTACAATCGAATAGATTTCGCATTTTTTTTTGTCGATTCAATTTGAATATCACACCTTCACGTTATTGTATTTTTTTAAATAAAATTGACGTTTTTTTTATGTCATTTTTTTTTTTTTTGGTAATATTTTTTTCATTTCTGAAAACAACGCGTGGTGCATTCAATTTAAAATAATCGAATAAAATAACATCGTGGTTGCCAGACAAAAAAAGGTGCAAACTTTCATTAATGTAAAATTATATTCAAGGCACGTATTGGATAGTAAATTTGAATATTTTATTTTTAGTTTATGTTGCTATTTAAAGGAATTATCATCGCCACAAAAATAAATGGACTTTGAAATTGCTATCGAAATGTAAAAGATACGTTCAGGGTTTGTTGTATATAAGGGTTGTTTAATTTGATACTATGTATGTGAGACATACATTTAAAGTGATACATTTTCTTACTGTATCTTTTTTCTTTGATCATTAAATATATATTCGTTTTAGTTTTTTTCCGATATGTCTTCTTTCTAAGCAAACCAAATTATTTTACAATTTTTATGTAACTAATGGATCAGATATTTATTTTTTTGTTATAATAGCATGCAGATCATTTAATAACAAATTAAAACACCATTTTGTCCGCTACGTTATAAAACCAGATGTCCATATATTAGAGACATACATTTTTGCATCTGTTTTTAAATTATCTTCTGATAGCAATATCAAAAAACAGATATCCGTCAATTTCAAATATGAAGAAAAAATTGTACGGTTCTACCTAAATTCCTGAATTGAAACACCAATAATTAAGCTAAAACTCATTTTCTGTTACCATTGAAAAGTGTGAGAATTTTTTCTCCCTCTTAGATATTAATTTTGTGTCGACAGTTTCTAACACTTCAATTATGTTGATTTTAAACAAAATATTTTGTTAAGTAGATATTACTAAATTTCAAACAAAAAGAAGTAAATTGTTCTTTTTTTTGTTTCTTGTTTTTTAATATGACACAAAAAATATTTTAAATATTTAAGCCATTTTATTTAAGGCTAGTTGAAGTTTTCGTTACTATTATCTACATTTTGCTAATTTTTTACTCTCAGAAGAACAATATGAAGGGTTTTGAAATAAGTATAAATCGAAAATATAGTCGTGTGTTTTTTATTAATCATCATTTTATTAATCAAGTACTCTCTTTCGCAGTGTATTTTTTGATATAATTGATTAATTCGGCATAACTCATTGATCAAATGAAAAATAGTGAAAAATAAGTCTGTAAAAAAAAAACTTGCCAAATTTTGATTTGGGCAATAACCTTTTGTTAATTTTCATACCAATAATAAAAATTTATGTAAGTTTAAAAAGATATTTATTAAAAATCATCATGTTGAGGTAGAAATTTTCCAGCTTTAGGTATGTACATTAACATGTTGGTATGAATGTTTGATATCAGAAAATCTAAATTTGAACCATAAAAACGGTGTTTCGAGAAGAAAAAGTGATAAAAATATAAACAAACTTTACGCACTAAATATTTCCTAGATAAAATTATAGGATTAAAAGTATTTATATCAACATAATCTAACTTTACAAAAAGGACGAATGGTACAAGATGCTGATGCTGACGTAATAACGCTAAATCATCCAAGAAAGTAATAAATTTGGTTTGCAAAATACAATATTATAATTTATATATAAAATACAAAACAATATTTACATAAAATTTCCTTCGTCGAGCTACCTACTTATGTACAGGGTGATCATGCAAATTTTTCTCATGAAATCATAACAGCAATGTCAAATTTGTACTTATTATTTTTCATAGAAAACTTTTGAAAATAATTATGCGATAGTTAAATTATCTTATTATGTCTTCATAACTGTAAGCATAATAGCACCTTCAAACATTATTTGTTTTAAGTTAATTTTTTTTCTTGCACAATATTTTCCGTCCACTAGCAATAGCTAAATCGTCTGGGTGCCCAAATTTTAATTCTCCCTTGAAAGATTTTTATAATATTTATAACATGGAAAACGGGTTCGTAAAACTTCTTTTCCCATATCTGTCATATCTGTGAACAGCTTAAAATTTGAATAGGCTTGCTATAATTTTATATGATTTTTAAGAATTGGTGTTTTTTCTGTTAAGCCCATTTAAAATCTTGTATTCCTGTGTACTTGTGTAACGTTTCAACGTTAAAATTCATTTTCATGTTTATGTTTATGATGTTCTTTTAAATATTATAATATTATTAAGATTTTCCAAATTAATTTCGATTTTTTTAATCCAATTTCCTAAATCAAAAATTGTATTTTTTCTAAACAAAAAACCCATCTACAACAAAGTGATTTTCTTTGATAAAATATATGGAGAATATTCAAAAATGTGTGCTGCAAAATAGAATATTTTTGTACGCCACTTTATACTTGAACATAATATTGTTGTATAAAATTGTATACAACATTATAACTTGTAACTTGTGTAAAACTGATGGTTTAATATTAACATCAAACGTTAACAATAACAAGAGTCTTCAAAAGTCTTCTTGCAAAAGAATAAATAATAAATAATGCATAATAGAGAATTTAGGTTTTATATCAAAAGTTTATTTTTAATTATTTTTTAAAGATATTTATAGTTATTAAATTATTTCAACTCAAAGATGCGAAATTGAATACCTAGTATCCGTAGTGTTGTTAGTAACACTTTCTACTAGTAATTGAATAATCCACAGCTGTGAAATATTTTAAATTCCTTCTATCTTTCAATAAAATAGCGTACTAGAATTTCTATTTACTATATTTATTTATGTGCGAATGTCATTTTAACTTCTGTAGACTTAGTTGGGGAATATTACAGTTATATATAAAAATAAAACAATTCGCTTGTGTTCAAGATAACCCTTTGCAACCTATTGCAAGGTAATTATTTCCACAGTTTCTAGAACGATGCAGGCGTTGTTTGACATTTAATTAATAATGACATTCAAAACGTGTCTCTCACCTCAAATTCTTTTTCTCAATACTGTAATAACTACAAAATCAAATTTTGCCGCCCCGTGTAATTAATATAAGTTTATGTACATAGAAAGTAGTAGAATGTATTATACGAAGCTGAAGTACTTTGTAACACTTATCATCATTTTATGTAAGCAAGATTTGTTTTGTAACTGATATTAATAATAATTAGAATTTCAATTCCTGGTATACTTTCTAGAAAATAAACATATAAATCTGTGATGGTAATGAGTTTGATTTTATATTATTTTATTTCATATCGTCATCGTTGTTTGTAAGCATTTTGATGATAACTTTATATTTTATATATTAAATATTGTAATATTTACATTGTGGTACCAATTAATTTTAACATGATAATGTTTTATATAATAATGTCTTTCATATAAGAACAGTCAAATTTCAGTCAGTTTTGTTTAAATATTTTAAATATATTTGTATGAAAATTAATTTTCTCATTGAAAAGTTTAAGTAAATTGTACCAGTGGTTTTTGAGCTGCAGGTCCAAATCAAAAAAATTCAAATCATAGAAAGCACAAAAGGGATTCAAAATAAAACACACAATTTCTAATCATATAATTTCCCATCGATTAAAAATAATCCCCGTGTTTATATTTAACAAGATTTAACGAATTATACGAAATAAGGGTTACAAATGTGTTAGTCCAATTATTTTGTATAGAGAAATATAGATTTTCGAGTCACTGAAGGTCATATATTTATACTATACTGCATTTCAATTTCAAGTTTGTCAATATATACAAACACAATTTCACTTACAAATATAATTTAGTTAATTACCATAAATTTGAACCAGAATGTACACAATGCTCGAACATATACAGTTTTGAACAATGTTTTATATAATAAATGGTAATAACATTGTCTGGTTTGGTATTCTCTCTAAAATTGTCACAGCTGCTTCGTATCGTAACAATGTAGTTTATGGTTTTCAATAAAAATAATCAAAAAAATCGCACACATATTTTCCATTGAAAATGTCCGTTTGTATCTATTGTTATACTAAATTGTCTTTCTGTGTGCTGCCAGAACTTGTATATATTTGAATTACAGGCGAATAGATCATATTTTTTTTGTTTTACTGTTGCAACCAATTACAGTACTACTACAAAAAAAAAAAACAAATAAATTTAAATATTGGTTTTATATCGTTAATTTATAAATTCTATATTTGATTTTTTTATTTCTATTATTTATCGAAATTAATTTTATTTCTGTATGTATGTTGTTGTATGCATTCAGGTGAACTTCTAAATATTTTATATTTTTTTGTCGGTATTATACTTATTGCAAAAGGAAAACTTATAAATCAGTTTCAATTACAAACAATGAATTGGGAAAGCGACAGTTATGAAACCAAATTGGATCACAGACTTATTAATTTGTATATATTTTCGTAACCTTCTGAGGTAGTTCTAGTTTGTGGTAGAAATGAAGTGTTTTAAAAACGCTAGAGCATTTTGCTAAAAATCCGTCATTATCCGAAATTCTGAAAATATACAGAATCTTAGATCGCTTCTCAAATATGCTTTAGATTAAATTAATTGACTTTTCATATTCAGGAGCCCACAGTGGCCACTCTCAGTTATTATGATTGTATGTTCGTCAAAATAATGATTCTGAGATATTTTTATTTAATAAAATATTCGTCTTAACCTCGTTCGATATAGGGTTAATACCAAAAATTATAAATTTATAACCACCAGGAGTCAAAGTTTCGAAGAATAAAGGACTATTTTCAAAATTTTCTACACAATTGATTTCAAAGTTTTAAAATATAAGTAACGGTTAAGACACATTTATGGTGTAGAAAGAAAGTCTGCTGTAGATATTAGCTTTCTAAGCGTTTTTAAAGGGGTACCCATAAAACTTGTTAAAAAACAATATATGTTGCAATTATTTCTAACAGCATTTCTAAATGTGAACACCGAGCAATTTATTGAATTTTTAATTAAGCAATATTTAAGTGATATAGTTTTAATCGCAATTATATTTTAAATGAAAAAACTGAAAAAGGTTTACAGTTCGGCTTTTAAATATTCAGAAATTTTGCGACTGTATTATAAATCGTCCAAAAACCGTCAAGAAGTTCAAAAGTTTTTGTTCGCTGTTTATGGGATTTCTAGGATAATTATTTTTTTAAATTTTGTTTTTATTTTTTTTGTTTTTTTGTTTTAACATATTGGTTTTATTTTAACAATTAGTTAGTATAACCAACTAAAACCAAAAGTGATATTCTGTAGATGATAAGATTGTGTGTGATGCAATATCCAAAAATCAATATTTAGCAAATGCATTTTTTCGCTGAACTCTCGCACTATCAGTTTTTCACTCCGTCTATAATTGATTAGTTCGACTCCTTGCATAAACTAAGGTGAATTTCCATCGATTGAATAAAATGTAACTTTTCATATAACATTGAACAGAACAGAATGGAATAACAACAACAGTATTATTTTAAAAATCGCCAAATAAAATTGTTAATATTAATAAAAATGGTTTGTGTTCATTTCGAACAATGTCTTCTATCCACACATAATATATGATGGTAGTGTTTAATAATAATAAGTTAGATATTACCGGAAATGTTGTAACATTGAATGTTAAAATGATATATACCACTGTGATGAATGAGTGAATATTATATACACATAAAACATATATATAGTGAACGAGCAGAGCAACTTGAGCTATTTGGTACGAGCAAACGAACCATCGAAGGATGTTAAAATAGATAGAATAGATACATATAGCAAATATGTGTGTATTACATGTTGTACAGAGTATCATGTATCCATATTATGTACGTATAATTCATAAAATAATGTGGGTAGAATATTAAAAAAAGAAAAAAGAGCGAGCCTAACGCTACTCAGATTATGTAACATTTCACCTTATTAACAAACAAAATAAATATTTTATCCTGAAAAATGACTCTGGTATTATTTGAACTAGTTTTTTTGTTACTAGGTATAATTTTTTTTTTTATTGAAACATTTTTTAACGGAACTGATTTAATCTGTAATGGGTAAAATTATATGTGCTGGTACATCCTGTAGATTGTCATCTCTGTATTAAAAATTACCATCCAAAATAGTTAAACTTACTATACTTATATATGGTTAAGTAGAAGTTATCGATTGTGCTATAGTAAATGATTTTTTTCTTCGTGTAATAATACGTTGATTGTTCAGTTATCCTTTTCTATAAATAAAGATGTGTCTTATACGAATTGTACAAAGAATCATTGGTATGTAATCTGTAATTTTTGGGTACATAGTGCAAAACGTGAATATTTGTTGTTGAGAACTTAAACAATATTGTCATTTATTATTATAATTTACCAACACATAATAATTATTTATGAAGATGACTAGCCATTAACCTGTATTTCGTTTTCACATACTTCGAAGATAAGAGATTGATCTAAGAGTAAGGATTAAAGAAAGCCCCCATTATATTGCTTTATCAACATATAGTAAATTCAAAAGTAAAACTACTTTCCTTCGTTTGTCATACAAAAAGAATAAGAAATACGACAACTTTTTGTTCAAATATAAAGCATCTTAAACACTAACACTATTTATTTTTCTGATCCGAGAAAAAGAAATGACTATTTACATAGGGAGTGTTTAATATGCAGACCGCATCATTGTCTATATGTTTTTCTTGTAATAGATAATCACTACCAATGTCCAACATAGGTGTCAATTTTATGGCAAAAGACTGAGTGATTCCCTGTTTTTTTCCTTACAGTTGAATAGAAAGAAGTAGGTAAATACATCCAACCAATGCAGTTTGAATATAAGTGCTTTCTTGAAAATGAAAGACAGAATATTCAATTTTATTAAGGAAAATACTGGACCTCATTATACTGTTCTGCAAAATTCGAAATTATGCTTACAGAGTTAAAAAAGCTTCAAGATATTCAATCGTTACACTTTATTCCTATAGCCGCTAATCAGAAAAATTTTTATAGGTGATTTGACAGAATAAAAATTTCTATATATCTAAATATCTAAATTTCTATAAAATTCAACTTGCAGTAAGATTTCTTAAAATGATATTCCTACAATCATTTTCGAACTGATATTAAATTCGAGTGGTTATATAATGTTTTTAGAAGATAGATGAATAACACACAAGCGTTTGGCAGGATGGCAGGCAAGCAATGTGTAGACAGGAAATACTCATTTCTACAATGTTGGTTCGTTGTTGTAATAGTTGGTTCTCGTATATATTGTATAGTAATACGAAAATTGTTGGAATTTGTTAGGAATTTAATAATTCTCTATGATCTACGGATAGATCTATCTAGATATATATATGTTCGTATACAGCATAAATGTACATGGTATTTATATATTTATACTTGTAGATATTACAGGATGTTTTATTAATCCTTTTTAAAGAAGAAAGTGATTTCAGTTTCTTTTTCAATAGAAAATATTTACTACACTCGTATATTTCAATTAATCAGTCCTTTTCAAAATATTCAAAATTAAAGTGGAAATTTTCTTGCGGGTTTCTTCTATGTGGGTTTTAATTAGAAAAGATGAAAATTTAAATATATTATTATAATATTTATCATATTTATATTATAAATATTAAAAAAGTTGCGGACTCATCCAAACACAAAATGGTTTGCTTGTTTTAAATTTCAAATAAGATAAAAATAAGCCCGGTTCAAATTCTTATATAATCTTTCAATTAAAGAATGGTTTTTATAAAATCTTTCAAATGGTTTCACTAAATCTAAAATTAGAACGAATAATCATGAAAAAACAAAATTAATAAATATGACAGATAATTTTACATAAAAGATGCAAATCTCAATTGCGATTCAATCGGTCAAGCCGTTCCAAAGAATCATTAACTAACTATTTAAGCAAATATATTCAATAATGGATATTTTTATATAGATGTCGATATAACGTGAACTATTCATCTGATTTTGATTACAAAATAGTGTACTTGTAAAAAATCTCAAATTTTGAGCTACTTTCCAGCTGAAATAACTGAATGGGGTGGATTATAACCCCCTCCCCTAAAAAACAAATCCTTGAAACTAATAAATATAATAAACAATAAAAATGCGTCAACGCAATTGTTACTTTCTGAAACCTATTTCAAATTAGCTAAATATAGAAGATGCATTTTTCATCCCATACTCAAATTACATCTCATTCAATTTAAAGACGTACGGGGCTATATAGCCATTATTGGACGATTATCTTGGTTTAATCAGATCTTGAGATGAAAAATAAATGTTTATTATTGATTTAATATTTATATGAATAATTCTAAAGTGAAATCGCTAAACTCCTCATACAAACCAGTACTCGTTCAACATACCTGTTAGATTTCAATCAAGATAAATATATTTGTAAACTCTTGTATTATATGTTTCTATGCCAGAAACAATGTAGTTTCCTTGTTCAACTGTTATTTTAATATGATAAAATTGAAAGCTAAATAACTATACTATGTTATAACTGAAAACCATTTTGATATATAACATGACTTTAAATGTTTCAAGTACATGACTTTCACGTGATTAGAAAATTGCATTATTCATATTTTAAATCAATAATTTTAATATGATAGAAATTACTTTACCTTTCATATAGTTATAAATTTATATAAATTGTTTTATTAATTTATAATTATTAATTTGAATTTTATTTTGTTACAGCTTATGGAAATTTGGGCAGTGTGCTAAGTAGCCAAGGACGAACAGCTGAAGCAGAATGGGCTTATAATAAAGCATTAGAATATCGAACGAATATGGCTGATGTACATTATAATTTGTAAGTATTAATTGACATACATTATAATTTATTGAAAATTTTTACTATTCTAATGAATTTATTATTTCTTCATAAAAGTTGGCAAATTGCCTTTTTGTTTTAAATTTGTGTATACAAATTATCGTTAACTTTGGTGAACGGGAAAAATACAGATAAAATAGCAATTATACTTGCAAGACGTTTCTGTAAATTTATGTAATCAGACACTTTCAAATACGCAAAATACAATGTTCAAAAATCAATTCTGCATTATCACTTACAACATTCATTGATCATTTCTAATTTCTTCTAATCAGTGGTTTTCCTCCTTCCTGTTGCATAAGCCTCACAATTTGATATCTTTATGATTTTAAACTCGACATAGTATATAATGTCGAGTTTGAAACGCTAGCAAATATTGAGCGCACATACAACATTTTAGAAAAGGTGCTCATACATTCACCTTATAAGTCCATTTCTATTAGTTCGTAAGTCTTCCCGCCCGTCCGCCCGTCATCAAGATAGCTCAAAAACATTTGTATTTTTGGAAAATTCTTAATTTTCTGTTGCATGTATGGTGTCTGTAGTGTTTAATGATATAAATTTAAAAAAATTCATCAATTTTAAAAATTTTTCATTTAAAAAAACTAATCCGGAAATTTACATTATAAATATCATGGAAATGGTCGTCAATCAACATTCATTAATGATCATTTATTAAAGATAATTTTCGGAAAAATCGATTGAGTAAAATCTAGATTTTTTGTATTTATAGCTACATATAGAAAAACATTTGCGTTTTTTCTATATGGAGTCGTAATTAAATATTTACGTAATATATTTTTACTATAACCATATACGAGTCAAAAATTCGTTCTATATCATGAAACATGCAAATCCTTGTATAATAAATGTGTAATGTATCTACACCGTTAGATGAACATATTTTTACTTCACTTTTCTGGGGCAGCTAACTTGTACATATAATATACACCTCGAACCAGGAATCTGTTCTGTATTGCTGTCATAAAGTTGTGTTTACCAATATGTATGTGTTATTTTTTTTATTGTTCAAATGGGATTTTTTATGTGACAAAGTAATAACAATTTCATTCTACTTTGTCGAATGAATCGAAGCTTTTTCAATCATGTTGATTACAAAAATATATCCCTTGGAATATGACCTGAATTATTCTACCTTTCTTTATATACATATATAACAGGTGCTTACGGGAAACTATTATTTTTTTATCTTATGATAAATTTTTCTAAATAAATTGCAATTCTTTAATTTATTTTTAGGTACGCCTATTGTTATTATTATTTATCAGCCATTCATAGATAACAAAAATAGAGTGCTAAGAAAGCACTACATAGTATGGAAAAAAATGAAAATCCTGGAACAAAACAACTTTGTTTTTAAACTTACACTTTACATGGTCTATAACCATACAGGAGACTGTTTATTGATTATATTCTGTGACCGGAATATTGTTTCGAATAACTTATGGTACATATATTTAGTTGAAATATTATCTTTTGACTAGCTCTTTTTACCTTTATAAATCAAAGTTCTCCGGCGTGTTTGTCTACCTGTGTTCTGGGTAGAAACTAAAAACTACTGAACGGATTTTCACGTGGTTTTTACCAATGAATAGAATTATTAATAACGAAGATATAAACCTTAAGAACAAAGATAAGGTTGGTAAGGCTTTCCTTACTTTCTTCGCCAGAAAATCGAACATCAATGCCAAATCATTTAATGTTATTAAATTAGACAGAATATCAATGGTCATTTTCATATTTTATGGGACATATGAAAACACGTAGCTTCCATTAAATAACGGAATAAAAATTGAATTTCAATATAATTCAATGGCATAAAGAACCGATAGATTACTCAATTTGATTGAGCTTCGACCCACTTGTCTTTGGTATAAAACATTAAAAGATATAACAATAGTAAAAGATAGTACAATACTAGACCTCACTGGCGTTTGCAACAATTTTATTCACACTGAATACAAAAAAAATGTTATAAGAATCTCATAAATTAACAAATATTGATAAATAAATAAATATATTTGACATATAGATTACTTTAACAAAAGTATATAATATTTCAAAAACAACAAAATAAATATTGTACTTAACAAAACGTATTTGTATTGTTTTCTACATTTTGTTTTATTGTAAATTAATTAACAACAAAGAAAGAGGAATTAAACAAAATTGGATATTTTTTCATTTATCCTTTTTAAATATTAATGACTGCACAACCATTTTGCGTTGGGAGCTAGCTGGTTTTAGACGGATTACAGTGTGAATAAAAAATGATGTTGGAACATGTTTAAAAATTCATTGCATCGTTTGTCAGAATAGAAAAAGAACGTAATACTACGGTAGTACCAATTTGTTGGACTGTATATTATGTATTATAGAACACATTCAAGGAAAGTTTTCAACGCAGGATACAATTTATTTATAATTTAAAGCAAATAAGAAAAACTTTTTTAATCCTGTGTAAAAATTTATTGCAAATAGTAATTATGCATGTGCTTTACTTTTGCCTTTCTTTTTCTACATCATTTAAAAATTAAAATGAATTAAATATGATTTTACTTCCAACTTGTGTCGACATCAGCAGTACACATATCGGCGTTTTGGAAATTCCTGTGCACATTTCTTAAAGTGACCGCCTTTTTCACTGAAATTCAAATGTCTCGTAAAACGTTCATCCAATTTCGATGAAATATCCATGAGTTAGGTTTTAGTCATTGAAATTGTGCAAAACTCGTTTATTTTGGAAAATCAATAATTACAATGCAAAAACCCAGACTAAAAGAAATTGATCATATTTTTGCAAAGATTTTTATTGGATGGAAATATAGACAATGTCTTTTTTTAGTATTTTCTTTTTATGTTTTAAATTTCAACGCAATCCGTCAAGGTATTCTGGAGACAAAGCTTTCAGTAAATATATTCAATAATGGATACTTTCACTGAACTGTAAATATATATCAGTGACTATTACAGAAAAATACCCTTGCAAGTAACTTTACTTAAAATTATAATTTTAACTATACAGGAGAGATAAACTTTAACATGTGTCATTTCGATTTTTTTTTCAATTTTTTTTTTTATTTGGCAAATCAAAACTTAAAATATAAAAATATAAAAACCGATAAAAGAAACTGATCTCAATATTAATTCAGAAAATTTAATTTCTTTATTAAGATGTAGAAAATATCATATCAAATATGAATTTCAACTTAATATATCAAGTTATTCCTGACATATGGATATAAAAGTTTATTCATACGTCACTAGGAAGATCCGTGTCCATTATTGGCAGTGTTTTTTTTTTTGTTAAACCATAGTTATTTTTTTAACTCAAAAATTATTTTGGCTCATACGTAACATATCTAATGAATTATTAATATTTATTTTATAGAAGTTTAACTTGGAACACTCGCTGAAATTTTAACTAATCCAAAAGAAAAAACTAAAAATTTTAATAAATTTTATCACTGAGATGAGTCTAAAACCCAATTCGAAAATTAAAAGTAAGTCTTAAAAAATTATAAAACCCATAAATATATCTGAATATCTTTGACTCCTGTGATTTTTTTAATGAGATTAGAAAGAATAAGAATAAATTTTCATTGCAAAATAAAACCGTACCATACAAATCTATGAAATAAAAGAATAATTTATAAATAATTTTCATAAAAGATAGAACATTTAAAATCTCATGAATGTTCACAAATTTTAATATTTTCATTTTTACCAAGAAAAATTGTATAGACGAAACAATACAAAAAGAAAATATAAAATTAATAACATAATATAATACAGAAAGACATTTACATAATGCTTGGGGTATTTTTGGGTTCATATTTATATTTTCTATGACCGTTCTTGATTGTGGATGTATACATTTAGGTTTATTTTTTCATCACAAAGAAACGCAGCTAGCGATGGTAAAAAATGTTGGAAATGTACTATTGACAACATTCACTATTTACTATCCTTTTGTTTGTGTTTTAAAGTTAAAAATAGTTAATAATTTGGAATTTAAAAATTTCGATGTGTCTTAAAAATTTCGATGTGTTTTAAAAATTTACATTTGATTAAACAAGTGCGTTGCTTTCTTTAACTTATCATACATAATATGAGCCCATCATATTTTGTTTTATGAGAATATCTGTTTGTTTTCTTGTAAAAATTGAATAATATAAGCAAACAGTGTTCTAAATAGTACTAAAAGTCTCTTTACTCTAGGATATGAATTACAGACGTTCTTACTTAGTTTATCTGATAAAAACTATTTTATCTAATTATATCCAATAGGTTGCCTTATAAACTTGTTCAAACTAAAGTTACGTTTAAAGCGAAAAACGAATTGAATGCCAAAAGTAATTTTTTGTATTGTAGTGTTTTGTTTTGCAATGAGTATATTTCCAATTGAATTCAGTTTTAATTCCAAGTACAAAATGCTATTTCAAAAGTGTACTGTTAACAAAATTTCTTTGATAAAATTTGATAATTTTCACTTTAAAAAATATTTGAATATAATTTAAATTATAATTTAAGCATTCTATTTTTATTTTTTTAAATATTGATTTATTATTCAACTGAAGTGATTTCCATTGTTTTTTTTTCTAGACTCATTAACACTTTAAATACATTAAATAACATGGGGCATATTCACTTTTGAAAATTTTTACTTTCTGTGCTGGCAGAGAAAACACATCCGTACATTTCTATTCATGTAATACTACAGAAATATTTAATAGTACAACAAATTTACATACCATTATGTCATAATATGCATATAATGCAAATATGATTCAAGAAATAAATGTCACATATGGTCCATCATATGAAGACATATAATATGCATAGATCAATGTTATATCATAAATTATATAATGTTATACGAAAGGGTTTTGTGAAATTTATTATGCTTATTCTCGAGTTTTCGAAGATATAATAAATTTGTTGATAATGTGTAAATATACGATTCACGAAAACGATTTAGTCTCTTTCGAAAATCTCCTGTTGAAATAAAAATCCAAATATTATGTCTGAGTATATAATTTTTAGTTTTATGTTTGTAACGCTAGCAAATATTGATGGCACTAACAAAATTTAAATTAAGGTGTTCATCTTCAAATTTAGATCAACTCGAAAATGAAAAGAAATAGAAATTTTGAAATTTTTATGGCGTGATCTAGACCTAAATAGTGAGTAAATTTTTGTGTGTCCGTTGGGTCCCAACTTTTAAATCGTAAAAGAAAGAAAAAAATTGAAATATAAAACGTTTGTATTTAAAATCAAATAAATTTTGTTTTAAATTGTTTATCGTAATGGCGAAACTGCTTAGATTTACCGTAATATTAGCTCAAATTTAGCTAAAAAAAATATATGATTATAATATGTGTTAATATTTAAAACTGTATGGACGAAGTGTTGAATGTATTTTCTTAATGCTAATTATTCAAAATAGTTCAACTTAATTTTTACTAAAATGAAAATTATTCATGGAAGGGTTTCAATGCTTGTAATGCCAATGAAAACGAAGAATATAAATTTAAATTAAATTAACTCCTTACGAGTCACAAGCTTTTATGCCATTTCATGAAGTTGTTATTGTCATGTTTGTAAAATCAAAATATTGTATAAAAGCTTCTTTTTTTTTGAAATTTTTCATTTTGTTTTTAATTATGACATATATACACATTTATAAGCGAACATGTACAGACACATAAATACAGTCACAAATATTTACCACTGTAATTATTTTATAATTCATGAAGGATTTATGCAGATATCTCTAAAACTAAGCATCCGATAGTTGAATAAATATTATTTTTGAAATCTACGGGTCAAAATATACCTATAAACATAATTTTTCTCGAAATTGGATTTTAAAAAATTTTTCGAATTTTCGCAATTTTTTTAAGGGGTACCCCTTTGAAAAAATCGGAAAAATTGGGAAAAATTTTTTGCCCCCGATTTGGATAAAATAGCTTTTCAAGAGTAATTTCAACCCGCGGATTTCAAAAATAATATCTATTTAACGATTGAACTAGTAGTTTCTGAGATATTGCAAAAAATCCGATCCAGAGGTCGATTTATCGGATGTATTTCATGCAATATTTCAATAATTAGTCAACCGATCGTAAAATAAATATTATTTTTGAATTTTTTAGACGTCAATTATATAAGAAACCCTATAAACAGCGAGCAAAAAATTTTGAAATTTTGAACCGGTATTTTAAGGTTGAATAAACTTAAATCCACAAGGTGTATATTTGAGGCTGAATGAAACCGCTAACTTAATTATTGGGAGTAACTTTATGACTCTTGTTATATTAAAAAACATCAAAACTATCGAAAAGTAAGGTTTCAAAACTATTGATATTGAACGTGCAAACCATCACCAAATTAGCAACGAGTAACATCTCCTCAGAGAATCATTACAACTAGCTAATTCATACTGACGATGACTACGTTGTAGTCGAAATACGTATTTATAAAATACAAAATAATTTGATCTAGGAAATTGAGGAAAAAAGCGAAATTTATACTGTAAATATATATCAATAAATAACCCAAAAACTCATAACTTTTCTTTACTTTTTTTATTCTGAATTTTGTGTTGTACGTGGATAAAAATATAACTGATAATACATTACTTAATACGCTTCATTTCTCTTCCGTATATAACCTTTGATGTTTAAAAATGAATTATTAAGGAAAGTAACTCCCACTTATACAATGGTTATTATTTTCTTCTTGTTCCTCTTATATATAATATCCCTGATATTTTGTGTGTTCATGAAAATACTTACTTAATGTTATGGGCAATCATTTTATTACCGATACACGAAGTTGATCATTGCTAAAATTTTTTATTCTCACATCGCATTCTGAATATTTAGACTTAAGTGTCGAAAAAGTACGCATAATATGTTTTAGAATTGATTTAGTTATACCTCAAAATAACTAAATAACTCAAAAAACAAAAAAAAACACAAAAATTAATGTTATGAAATTTGGTATTTACAATATTGACACAAAAATAGATGGTGATTCGGAGAGTATTTCGCAAAAAAAGGATCCTATATGAATAATCAAAATTTTATTTTATATTTAGAAATGTTCGCTTCGTGTTCAACTCAATATTGTTTATACCAAATTTCATAACATTGAGCTAATTATTTTTTAAGTAATTTTTGCGCGCAAATAGAAGGAAATATATATTAAACAGCGCTCTTATTATAGAGGTATGATCCCTCTGTTCAAAGTTTAAGAATCACCTTAAGTTTATGCTTGTATATTTGATGAATAATGTAAACTAGGAATCTCACAAGAATCATCTCCAACAATAACATTTTCACTAATCATATGATAACTGCAGTGTAATAATTAAATCGAAGATGTTTATAATAGTATGTGTATTTGTGTGTGTGTGTGTGTGTGTGCCTGTTTGGATGTATATGTATGTATATACATTTGTATGTGTCAAATTTTTGTCACACGATTACATACATACGGAAAAGTCTCTAGTAATCGCCACGATTACAATTTAGATCGTTTAATTTAATCCTACCGTTCTCATGAATTTTTTAAGATCGCCATAGTTCCTGCTCAAATATAATTTATTACATAAAGCTTATTATATTTATTATAAGGATATATTTTAGTGGTTATAATACACATACTTTCCATGCAACTACCTGATATGGAAGTTCTTGGTGCAACTTTGTAGAATTGTGTTACGTGAAATACATACTCCGAACACAGCATTAACTATTTGTTCCATTATGTACCCACAACATTGATTTACAGTAATAGTAAAGGCAAAACCATCTTAAAAGTATTTTTACTTCAAAATAAAATCACATAAACAACTATGGTAACTTAATGTTACCTCTGAGTCATTTTCACTAACCTTACCTTCTCTTTGGTAACTCTCTTTGATATTATTATCAATAAAATATATGATTGCTTTTTTGTTTTTCAAGAACACATATTGATTAACTTAGACTAGATTTCGGATTCAATTAATTATTCAAATAATAGGAAATTATTTATGAGAAATTAACACTGTGAATCAATTAGTTATCCTTATTCTTTAGCATTTATGAAACAGCAATAATACTGATAAAGTGAATATGTAAGAGCCACAAAATATAGTTAAAAAACCACAATGCGATGTGTGCAAAATATTTCGATAATTATCGAATTCGTCATTTGTCACTTACACTCTCAACAAAAACACTAATATTATTTGAAATCTATTTTTACTATTATACTTCTCTTTCTGTTCAGCTCTCAAAATAGATTATGTGAAGGTTTTAAATCTCTTCATTTTTAATGTCAAATAAATTTGATTATATATAATACTATTTTTTTATGTTGGAAAAATGTTAAGAGTTTATGTATATATAAAGTGAAAATTAATAAAAGCATTTTAAATTAGCCCCTTTGGTTTTTATGTGAAATTAAGAACTAAGAAAATATATTTCATGTTAGAAATGTTAGCAATATCTTCTGTTTTATTAAAATTGTTCCGGAGTCTGTAATATTACATGTTTTTGTGATACATTTTTGAAATCAGAAATTCATATGTGCTTAAATAATAGGTTATTGAAAAACTTTCCATTTATTAATCATAAATTCTATTACTAAAAATATTTTTTTATATGGTATAATAAGAAAATATCATCCAATATCGACAAACTTTCACACTCATATATTATTCTATTAAATTTAAAATATTGCCCAAATTATCAATAAATTCAGTTGATTCATTCTTATTTCTCAATCTTCAGTCAACTCCTGCACAATTTAAGACAAGATGGTAATCAGACCCGTACTCATTAAACTAGATACACTCGCGTTCACCGTTATATGTTATAGTGTTTCCAAACAATCCTCGCGAACCCAAAGTTTGGTCTGGTTATTTTTAGAACATCTATCATCCTAAATTTCTACGCATGAAGCACCACTACTTAGGTATTCATAAACTATCCGATCATTAAGTAATTCTAGGGAGCGTTTATTTGAAACACTTTTCATTTATTCTTTATTTTTTATCTTTCAGCTATTCTGGTTATTGAATTAAAATAATCTTAAGACTTTCTTTTAGTATAATTTTTTTTTCTAATTTTGCAGTTGCCTAGGTACATAAGTAAGTAATGGAGGATTTTGTTTGCTTTGAATGGTTATTCACTAATTTCTGACAATAATCTATCGCTTTATTATCTCCATTCTATGGAATTTTTTTAAATATTTAGCAATAAAATATTAACAAGAAACTGTTACAGTGTCCAAATACTGTATAGACTTGGTATTTATAGTATTTTATGAATGCGAATTAGAAAAAGTCCAAACAATGAAATTTAGTCATATGTCGAATATCTAGACAATTAACTCAAGTTAGTTACAAGACTAGTTGGTTGTTATCTTCACTTGTTTCAAGTATTTTATGAATAATTTTTTGTAGGAGTCTAACTTACAAAAATATTATTACTAAAACAAAAATAAAACATTTAAGATATAACGACTTTATATTATTTAACACCAATCGATTACGAAATTAGAGCAACGAAAAGGAATAAACCACGAAATAATTAAACATTAAATCTCAATGAATAAAATAACTTTGTTTTTTTTTTTTTGTAAAATGTACCTAAGGCAAATTTCCTTTAACAATTCCACGACATTAAAAAAATAATTTTAATGCATGAATTTGTATTTAGCAAATACATTTAAATTTTTAATGAAAATGACTCTCAATATTACCATTTATATAAATACTAAAATGAGAGGGTTTGATAACTCATTAACAAATTAATATTAAATAGGCACAAAAGGCAGAAGGGGAGGTACATTAATGTCCTTTTTCGTTTAAATCTCTTCCATATAACACACACATTTTATATTTAAACTAAATGACGCATCTTTCACGCATTATGTAAATGAACGATACTGATAATGATGTAGCCATTGATGGTATCAAACATATAATTGATCGAAAAATACCCGATTTGAATTGAAATTCAAAATTTTAATAAGCTTAAGTAATATCGTTTCGGCTCAAGTTTTGAGCGCCGCTGCTCAGTTACAAGCCTAGAAGACAAAATAGTCTTCATTTTGAATTTAATGTGGGTGGAAAGTCATTCAATATTAAGTGTTATAGATTTAGTCAAATTAACTTACCAATAACGGTTATTTTGTTTGAACAAACTTAATTTAAATTTTTTTTAAACAACTTTGATACTTGGATTTACATATGTGATATAAGGTTGTATTTATAATTTTTGTGTATCACAAAGGTGCATTTAGTTAAATTGTGTGGCCATTTTGCAACAATGTGGCATTAATTATTAGCAGCTGCTCTGACTTCGTTCATGATTCCAGTTCTTGTCAGCTTACAGAGATATTTATTTAAGCGTCAATCTTTACTTAACAATTATTTTCCTATTTAAAGTTGTCTGAATAATTCAAAACACTCAGATTTTTTATTTAATTTTTTATAGTTTATGTGCCTTCCATGTATCGTTTTGGTATCTTCATTTTGGTATCACAAGTGTTTAATCACCATTTTTTAAGTATCAGACACCTTTGGCAGTTATTTTATTTTATAATTTAGGATGTGCGAGCTTACCTATAAGATGCTAATAAGTACAATTCTTGACAAATTAGTCCTAATTTCAAATCAAATTTTAAACCACCAAATCATATTTAGATTCTACTCTTTAAAAAATTCTAGAGATTACAAAATTCATTTTTTGAAACAAAGGTATCTCCCATAATAAAAATTTCAATGGATGACATTGAGGGATTTCATTCGGTAATTGACATGAAAATTAATCTAGAACGAAGGTATTTTCGAACAAAGTATAAGTTTTAATTTTATGTGTGTAGAGGATATTAGTGAATAAATGCAGAATGAAAGGGAGAGAGAATTATGCCTCATTTATTCATGGTTGATATTAGATAATAATAAATGGTCGACTAAGGATTTCATACTCTTCACATATCATATAACTATCTATTATGATCATTATTATCGAAAAGGTTTTAATTAATGATTTTAGGTTATAAAATATTATATATTCTAATCGTCTATCATTTTATGTGATTTATGTATTTATTATTAGGTGTGGATTTATTTATTTTTTATAAAACAAACTAAAATAGTTTTTTAAATTAAAAATATTATAAAATTCTTTGATATTTTAATTCCATGTATGTAATGTTTGGAATTTAATTTATTCATATCACCTTTGATGTATTTTCTATGATATGTGTGGTATGTTTTAACAGCTTAATTTAATAAAAACAATCAGGTAAAAATGAATTTTGATGACCTAAACTCAGATAAAATGATACTTTTCCGCTACCTATACTTTCTTTTTTATATAAATAATAATCGATTATTGGTATCACTTCATTCGAGAAAGAACCATTTGGCACTTGATTTTCAACATTAAAGAACGTTCCTTTAATTTATACGGGGAAAAATGGCTCAATTTATAAACACTCTATGTAGAATAACTAGAATCTTTCATGTTCATTTATATATTAGTAGGTCTCATTCATGTTAGCACCCAGGAAGAAATCAAAGGCAATGTTTATTAAGGATAGTTGCCTTATAAGTTTCAATATTACAATGTTGAAGATATCGAAAGTGCATAAACAATTACTATAAAAATTTATTGCAACAATATCTATCATATACCAATGAAGTTCATGCATCCAATTTCATTCAATTTCAAGGCATTCGATTAAGTTACTCTGGAACAAACACGCATCGATGCAGACAAATGAACAAATGAAGAAATGAAATAGAAAACATTATTTTTGAAGTTTCATGATTAACCCCACTCCATTCTTTTGGAATATGAAAATTAAGGCTTATTTTCTGTTTGATTTTGTTTACATCTTGTACGCTCCAATACAATTGTTTTGTCATTCATAAAGTCTACAATACATAAGAAGCGATGGTCCAAAACTGCCCATTGTATATTTTCTGAATTTCAGATATAACTTCCTAGTAAATTAGTACCGCTAGCTAGTTCCATATATGCAACAGATTCGATAAAAAAACTCTCAATCCTACAGTAAGCTTTAATTATGCTTCAAGCTGAAGTAAGCAACTAAAGTACGCTTCTACAAGTTTCTACAGTAAACTTCAAGCTTAAGCTTCATTTGAAGTATCGTAACAAAATTATCACTATCCTTAACGACTTAAAATACTCATTTTCTACCACATGCTTTTAGAACTGGAAGTTTCTATATGCTATGAAATTTTAAAAGTCTTGGTCTCAGTTTACTTTCATCAATTATACCAAAGCATTGTCTGTAATTAAAAGTAGTTTAAAGTATGAGAAATACATTATATTGGTGGTTTTTCATTACATGAACATAAAAATGCTGTCATAGAATGCTAAGCTAAGAAAACTGTTAATTATGAGCAGGAACAACGCGAAGACTTCAATTATGAAATTTCACCACTTTGAAGAAATATTCACTTTAATATAACAATTTGGACTCTTTTACTTTTTGGTAACAAACTAACCCTTATACACTCCTCTAAAAAATCATAACTCATTAATGTATCGTGTCATCTATCAATCATAAATATTTTTTCAAAATATTACAAATGTATTAAAAAAAAATTATTTTAATAGAGTTTTTTTTTATTTAATAAAATGAAATGCATTTTTTTTTTTTTAAATTAATGTTTGAAATGTGTGTTTTTATTATTATTTTTTATTTCCTGTATATGTGCGTTGCATACAAGTGGGTGGATGTGTGTGGTAATAAATTTATATAATTTTTATTGAAATAAAATGAAATCACACGTAATTAGTAACAGTTGCTATAGACATGAATATGGTTCTACAATACATACATAGTCTTTAGATAAAACCGGTTGAAAAATAAAAAACATTAACTATGTTTATGGTAATATGTTTATACTCGAAAATATTGGTCTTCATATTTTCCGCTATCGTGAATGCCTTGAATTTCTTTTATAATTTAAGTTGAAACAAATGAAAAATTAAAAATCTTTGGAAATCAAATCAGGGCACAACCATAACATGGTTGATCCTCTACAGATGATTAATTACAGATGATTTGAAAGATTACAATATGGTAATGAAGTATGTAAAACATCTCAAAAAACTTCAACTTTAATACATACATATGAATCTAATTGATTGATAAAGAGTAAATTTCCTATTTTATAACTTAAAATAAATTAATTAATTTTTATGTTGTCTTTTTCATTCGCCTATTTCAAAACATAAATCTAAATTTCTTAATTATGGAAACTTTAATGTCATGAAAATTCATCGCTTACTAATGTGTTGATTAATATGTATAAAGTTGAATCGTTTTTGTTAATCCACCAATCATATATTCACCACGTGATCACATTAAGGTTAATCGATTCTGTTTTTTTGGTTAATTCATATTATATTATTAATATATAATACATACTGTACAGTATTGCATATTATATAAATAATAGTGAACTTCTATTTGTAAGTGGATATAATAACCTTCAAACAACCAATCAAATTGTAAAATACAAATGTTCACATGAAATTTTTGTGTGCTAATAAAAAAGATTCAACTATAGGAGTAAAAAAATTGAGTTATAACCATAAATATCACCTAATTTTTAGATACGTAATTGATTATTAGACAAATAATAGAAAAAATATTTCATTTTTATTAAATTCTTTGCTTGTAATGCAATGTAAGTTATTAGACTTTATTTATTAGTCACTTTTTCATGTGACCAATATTTTAGCCAATCTTAAACTTTATGCTATATATCGTACTAATATTATATCCGATGCATGAATTTTTTCCGCTTTAGGACTATTCAAGATAGGTCTTCCGAAATATTCATAACGAATATTTCCGCTGCCATTAAGAGAATCGAACGAATTGATGAATAATTCATAAATATCATCACGAATAATCTGTGGTAAATACTAATTTTGAAACTTTTATAATTTAATCGATTACGGACATCGTAAATTCGAAATCAGACATCGGATGATATATATGCTTTCATACATTTAATTTCAATATTATGTAACATCGCTGCAGATGAGTTTTAAAAGTTGGTTGGTATGGTTTTAGTGGCGCAAACGTTTATCGTTCTATTGGTAACCAGTTTGATTTTATACCTAATTTAATTGTATGTATCATGTATTACGGGAAATAAAAAGCGTATGCACATATCAGCCTCTATAACATCATTATTTGTTAATGTGGATTGCTAACTAAAAATATAGTCGCCAAAAAATACAAAATTAGTACCATCAACAATACTGGATTTGCTGTTTTAGAAGCAATTGTAGCTTAAAGGTGTAAGGTTCTTTACGCTCCTTTGAAAAAAATTATATTCTAGAAATAATCACCTTTGAGTTGGCGCATATTTAAACTCGTTTTAGGGATTTTTAAATTATAACTTCTTAAATATCTGACTTAAAATTTCATCTTCAAGGTTGGTATAGTATATTTGCGGATTATTATGATTCGTGATTCAAGAAATTCACTGCAAGATTCAAAATTCGGTTTCTAGCGGACATCTCAAGCTAAATATATCCTTTGATATATTGTCGTTTGCAACGAAGTGTACGTAAATGAAAATATTTATTCGCAAAATATTTTAAAATAGAAATTTAAGGATTCAAAATTTCACTAGAAAATTTGTACTTCAAATATGACAAACAACTTGATTGAGAAACTGAAAGATACACAAAGTTTTGCCGCAATTATCTATTAACTGTTTTGTGACGAACTTTCTAAGAAAAGATTCATGACTAACATATATATTGTACTAATTTTCCTTGTGGATCCCAATGCATTCAAATTCACTTTCCTTGTAGACACATTCACATTGGCAGACTTTACTGTGGACAGCCGCATAAACTTATATCCAAATATAATCACAACATTCTGAGTGATATATCAGAAAAGCATAAAATCTAAGGAAAAAAATCATTTATATAGAAATCCCGTTAAAACAAGAAGTTTTTGTCAATTTTGTCAAGGAGAACACTAATTGTATAAGCTTAGATCGTTTCGTTTTCTTTTTACAAACTAATATGATATTATGTTCGTATCCAGAATAGTTTTGTTTATTACTGAAAGAATATTGCCGATTCAAAAGCGTGGATACAGATTTCTGTTTAGAATTTCTTTCTCTCCTTAATATTAGTAATAATAGATGCTGTATATTACAAAATATTTCTAGAAAAACAGTAAGTTAGATATATTTTGTGCCATGTATTTGTAATTTATAAAAAATTTATAAGAAGTATAAACAGAATTATTTATTATAAAACGTAAACAGGGATAGTTAATTAAAATAATTAAATGGATACACCTTACTAATTTCTAAATAAAAAGTTTAAAATAAAAAAATTTGGAAAAGTTTTATATTTGTTATTTTTTTGATAGAAAAATAATTTTAAAGTAAGTTTCTTTTAACATTTTATTTCAATTAATTCTAAAATTAATTAAAAAAACTTTCGAAACATATTCTTTGTGAAAAAATTTTCTTTGCAAAAAGTCACTTAAGTCGTGCTTTCTTTCAAGGTACAGATTTTTAGATATAAAAGAAACATACTTTTCGTTAAGGATGTAAATCTTATCGGATAATTCGTTAGTTTCGGATAGTTACGGTTGTGTATATTAGATGTGTAATAAAATACAAATAGGTAATGATTTTTTTTATTTATATATTCTGGATTATGATTGGGCACTACAAGCAGCCATATAAGTTATTATTATGGATGCTAATTTAAAAGTTTTATCTAATACTTAAAAATGCATCATGCAATTTAGACTCAGCCCCTATCCAAAATTATAGGAAACTAAATCGGATTCAATACATGTCTAGTTTGATTATGATGAAACTTTTCAGACATAAATTAATATTTTGATTTACCTAACTAGTAAATTTTTCTAGATTTTGCTATCTTTAAGATATAATAGCCAAATCAAATTTTTTAACAGATACCAATACATAGATAACAAGCAATGTGTTATGATTAAACAAACATGTTACTCCAGTATTTGTAATTTTTTTTTATATTAATATATATTCATGTTTATCAATAATATTAATAAAAAAGGTTATATAAAAAAGAGCATTCTATTCCCATGTAGTTTTTAGTTTTAATTTTTTTATTTTTTTTTGTGCGAACGGAACTAACGGAACGTACAAAATGATATTAATTTTACATATTTTTATTTAACAAAATAAATGGTGATATTTATTTTCATT
Organism: Chrysopa pallens; assembly: GCA_020423425.1. Lineage (NCBI taxonomy): Eukaryota > Metazoa > Arthropoda > Insecta > Neuroptera > Chrysopidae > Chrysopa > Chrysopa pallens. The sequence continues at coordinate 43,207,893 of CM035593.1, read as the reverse complement.
TAAAATAAAATTCGATATGACTAGTTTTCATAACAAAATTTTTGTAAACAATTATTAATTGTTTTAACCGACAAAAAAACGGAGACAGTTTCTCAATAGAGTATATATTTTTTAACGTATAGCCACACATAACTTTTAACAGAGTAGCCTGACTTAGCTATTAAGATTACATAAAAAAGTTTTGTTATCTTTTGCTTTTCAGTTTTTCGGCGGTGCCGAAAGTTTTTATTATAATTTTTATACAAAAAGCTTCACCACAGTCATTTATTAAACATGATGTAAATTAAATTTAATATATTTGAAGAGTATGTAGAATACATTAGATATATCAGAACATTTTTCGCCTTCACAATTGCACTGATTTTTTTCAATATCTTTTGAGCGTAACGCAAGAATGGGAGGGTCACAAATTTGTTAAATAATATACGCTAACTGCGTCACGCTCAAATCATCATATAAGTAAAATGTACACTTTGCAGCCGTAAACAACATACCATATCTTAATATGTGGCGCTGGAGAAAATCCAAAAATCCCCTCTTGGGGTTCCTTACCAAAATAAATCCAATCTTATAGAGAATTAATGTGATCAGATTGAAATTCATTAAGTAAAATTATGTGAGTAGTAACGGACTACTTTGAGACATTGTAGCCATTGCATGCAGGTGCATTATGAATTTACTGCTAATTATTATATGCTAACGAAACAAAATTATATTCTTTCTTTGAGAGCTTTTGATTCAAATAAATTTTAAATTTTGTCTCATTTCCATGTATTTAAACTTTTTTTACAATATGTCATGATAGTCATTTAACTTTCATATTTAACAATAACCGGATATGGGGCAGAAACTATAGCAGGAAAAACTAACGAAAAGCTTATAAAAACTGATGTATAGAATAAAAATACTCGTATATTAAGAACAAGCCAAAAAATGCTGATTCATAAGACGGATTAAAAAAATACGATATATGCTAAAAAAATTAAATTTAAAAGTCGTTGAACGATTGAATAAGTTATAGCTCTATAAGCATCACTTACATTTTAGTTAAAACATGCAAATAATATTAATAATTCAAATATTATAATTAGATTCCTAGTAAGTATTATACATACAAGTGTGCATGCATGAAGGTAGGTATATTAAAATATAAATAATCATGTTACATTTGAGTAGACAATTTATTCACTTAAACAATGTTTGAGTTTTTTTTTTTTTTAATTTTTTTGTAAACTTGCATGTATTAGATACTAAACGATATTCTTATGAGCACATGCAACTATGTTATAAAAATATTAACATTTTAATTGTGATATTTTATTTATAAATTTACAAAAAACATTTAATTACTGAACAAGAGTAGCGTAATCTTCTTCTTATAATTCTTAACTAGAACGAATTTGTCTCTCTAATGTAAAGAATCAATGTTCATATATTTTCTCCTTTAGTTTGGTCCGTTGTCAATCTCAGGGCTACATTAGCTCTAAGATAGATGTAACATATCCGAGACTTAAAATTTTAATCTATCTTACTAGAATCGATAATGTATGGCTACATTTTTCATAGTTAGAAGAATAAACTTATTTTTATATGACAATGTTGAAAAAAAATTTTTTATACACGCAGATAATAACATATTTTCTGTAAATAGAACTTTATTCTTTACATTAAAGTTCATTATAAATTTCATTATAATAAATTTGAATTTTTGTTTATTTCTTTTGGAGTAAACTTTATCAAAAGTGACCAAAAAAATGTTTGATTTCCTGTCTTTCAAATCATAAATACCCAAGCCATGTTTGCCTCTAGGTATCTTACTGACGTCGATTGAAAATAAATTGAGAACCTCACCAATATACCTTAACGTTTTCTAATTTTAATGTTAATGTTCCCCGTTCTTTAGAGCCCGTTTACAAAGTTGAGCTCATGCTTTTTCAATTTAAAGCGATACCTTTTGAATCTAAGCGCTCGGTTTGACAACATTGATACAAATCAATTTTGGAATAATTCTCCATAGAAAGTTAAATAGAAAAAGAATAGTAAAAAATATTTTGATATATTTTAATTTAAAAATAAATGATATTTACTTTGAATTGATTATTATTTTAAAACTGTTACAAATTATCATTGAAAAGTTCTTCTATTCATAATCTTTAATAAAACATTTTCAAGTAGCGTCAATTAATTCCAAACGAACGGTAGGGTGGAATGTAACTACTGACTCAAAACTTTGTGTTTCCGTTCGTAGTATACCAAACTGTTCGTTGAATATATATATCGTTGTCACAGGTACATATCCAAGCGACGGTGTGTTAGTAAAAATACTTTTTTTTTTCTTTCAACATGCAAATGAACCTAGAATCATTTTAATACCTTAGTTATTATGAACATCCGAACACGTTTTCCATTCTTTACTTACGTTTTTCATCTATTTTAACCAATTCAGTTTGTATGTTATATAATATATTCCGAGAGCTGGTATGTTTTAAATATCCAATATATAAAATATAATACTAATCTAGTATTTTGTTACTAGTCCGTTTAATTAGTTTTAACATGCTAAAGGACTTAAGTATCACAGAAGCTTCTTCGTACGGTCGCAGAAGTAGAATTGGCAAAAAGAATGGTGTGTTTTTTAAAAAAGGTTTGCTAATTGCTTACACTGACCAGTTCTTATTCTGGTTAACATAATTTCCTCTTACTTACAATAATGCTTTTTTCATGCTAGAATTTTTTGTCTCATCAATTCCAGCTTACATGCTGGTACTTTGAACGTATTTGTTTGATTATATTCATCACGTCTTGTAAGGTGACTAGATCAATAAATAATTTCTGTGAAGCTATCAGAGGAAAACATTCTAAATTGTAATTAAATATTCACAAAACAACGTGAGAGATAATCCCGCTATATTAGATTAGGTGTTCAATAATTCGATGCTTGTAGGTTCTTTTAATAAAATTTTCCAAAAAAAATATCCGTACAATGTGTTTTCATTACTGCTGATAAAACAGTCAAGCTAGAGGTATTATTTTGAAGAATTTGATTAAAAATAGGGTCATACACTATATTTACGGGCTAAGTTAGTGCCTAAGTGATGTTACAGAAAGAAATTAGCAGCTTGAAAATCCTCCATGAAACCACCAGTCTTTTAGTTAATTGCCTGTAAGGTGTCAAGCTTTTGGACCCAAAGATTAAAAATGGTCGAAAAGTATTTTGGTCTTTTTATCTTATCTTTATTATTCTTCCTGCTCTCGGATCAATATACGTTAGCTCTACTACTGTTAGTTTTCACTGTTTTTCTAATACTTATACACAAACTTTATGTATATAATACGTGTGAATTCTAACACTATTATGTATTTAATTGCTTTTCGAGGTAACTCTTTGCAAGAAACTAACTATAGATGTCTATAACTTTAAATCTATTCAATAGACTAGAGTATAATAATCATTTATATGCGAGCACTTAAGTATTTTTACTGAGAAAATTTTCGCAAAAAATATTAGTTGATTAATATTATAATGAAGTGTGTACAAACATAACTTTTAAAATCCAAGACTACTGTACATATGGCTTAAACAGAGGTTTATGGTTTCATTTAAGCGGTAAGAGAGAATTGCATATTGCTATACCTTAATATAATTTTGCTATTATTTTTATGCTGTAGCTTGCTATATCTCAATAACAGCTTAAGAAGTTGACCTTAAACAAATATAATCGGCTCAAAAAATGATACATTACTTTTTATATATTTTTGGAAAATTGAAAAATAGGTTGTATCAAGAAAAAACCAAATTTAAACCTAAACCTGAGAGAAACGATAATTGATTATTTCGTTTGCACAATTTGGTCAACATTTTACCTTAATGAACTGGACAGACTTCAACTCACTTTCCATTGACAAATACAAGCGAATCAGCCTCCATTGTCGGGATTGTAAAATTATAATAAGATACTTTTCAGTGGAAAGAAAGAACGTTCTCAATTGACCCAATTTATAATAATAATTAGTTACTCAACTACTTAGACTTAAACATAATTCAGTAACAAAATATCTGCTGCAACACGTCACAGGACTTTTTTTCATTATTATATATTTGGTATTTATAGTATTATTCGAGTAGCTAATTTTTTCCCTAATTTTCTTCGTGGAATTAACTTGGAGATGTTTGAAATGAAGTTTTAAAGATTCATATTTTCTGTTACCACACTATGTTTGAAGAAAATCGTTCAAGCTAATTTCGGGAAAATTCTAAAAAAACCACTTTAATAATGTGAAACAAACCGAAAGTAGTTCGATTCTTGCCAAAAGTTTCAGAACACAGCTAGAGGTCATATGATAACAGAATACCAAGTTTGGTGCTCAAAGTCATACATACACTCACACACAGACCAATTCCTGAAACACACTTATTTTGATTCCGGTGAAAATAAAATATCGATACTTTTAAAGCATAACAATATTGCAATTTATTAGTAGAAAAAGGAACATTAGTTTATCCAAAATCTTAAGACTCGCTATATTTCCTTAAATTAACAATGCAAAAAATAATCGTAAACCACAAAGAAATAAAACTGTTTTATTGTACTCTAGACACTTTCCAAATCAACTTTTATTTCATCTATGATTCTATAATGTTTCTTACTCAGTAGATACGGTACTTATGAACATTTAAGTTGAGCATTGAAACTTATATTGAAAGGTAAAACGTATATTATGTATGTAGGTCTGAAAACCTACTGTGAATGTTGTTAAATTCTTGAAGCGTTACAACACCAACACCAACACAAATAACATTTTAAACTGTAACAGTTAGTAGCTATAACACATTGAGACGAGCGAAGCTTTACTGGGTTGTATAAACTTTGTATGATACTCAGGAGTGTTAGAAAAGTATAGAAGGTTTCCTATAATATGTGTATTTAAAAAAAATGGATTTAAAGAAATTATGTAAAGTGCTTTATACATTGTATCCTACCACTAGGAATTTTGTTGAAGAATTATTAAAGAATCTGCGTTAGAAAATTATTAAATGTTACATAGCATTTCTTTAAAAAATACACAAAAGAGCAATTTATATGTAGAAAGTATGTTTTTATTAAAAAAGAAGTTCTTTTTATTATCTATACTGTCTTAAACAAACTATCAGTTTAAAATGGTTTGCACAGAAAGGATGATTATGTTTCCCAAAAAAAAAGCTGTTTATGTTTCACAAAATTACATAAAAGAGTTTGTGGGTCTCTTTATTTTCTCTGGCTTCGACTAGAATACACGCAAGTTCTCTAGGTATGGGTGGTTATGGATGGTTGTGGGCTTATGGTTACGATTATACGATTCTCTATCTCGGATGAGATCTACAGGAAAGAATGGCACAAATTATAAGAGAAGCTAACATTATCAGTCTTTTGTGAGATACTTTTCTAGTAGGTAAGGAAGTCTTCACTACTAACATACTAGATATACGTATATATTTTTAAAAATTACTGGTTTTTACCGAAAAAATCTTATACGAACACCTGATATTTAAATTTATGTTTTCGAGATATGACAATTAGTGCGAATATAGTTTATCTAATACTTTTCTCACTTAATCCTTTCTGCAAACATGTTTCTAAATGTACGATTCGTCGGCCATATTCGTAATCTTGCTAAGCCCTATTTTGAAATGTTTACAGGGCGAAGAAAAAAGTGAATTATATTTTTATTTTAAACATTTAAAAAGTATAACTTTTAGCATACTTGTACTACTACACTACACGAGCATATAGGCACGTGGTTTGGGGAACAATATCCGTGTAAATTGAGGTTTAAACAGTATTTTGTTGTCAAAATACTCTCTTTATAAGTCAATATCGTAGTTCTTACACCAAACGATAGATAATACCATGAACAGGATAGTCAGTACAAAAACAGGTTAACAAATCGATAAATTTAAAATCAACCGAATAATTATTTCCATGTTCCTGGTTTTCAAAGCCTGATTTGGTTTCTATTGTATGTCATCATTCTACTAATACAATATTTATTCATATTCTCGAAACCGTTTTATTATAAAAGAATGTTATTTAAGAGGAAATGAAAAGAGGTGATAAAAAATAAAATTATCTATTTTTTTTTATATAAGCGAGCCTTTAATTACCATAGTGATAAGCACAACTTTTAAGTAAAATGTAACAGTACATGAGGGTTAGTTATTATACGATGAATAAATTATGAAACTTAATTACTATACTGATTTTGTGTTGCTGAAAATAATGTGGGTTCTTTTTTATATTAGTTATTTTAATCAGTTCCTCATAATACATTACAATAGGAATTTGCAAACAAATTTTCTACAAATGTACTGGGAAATGACCTTGCTTACATTCGTATTATACGTATTGAGCTATGATTCCGTCACCATACATTGACAAATATACCTCCCGAAATTTAGTATGATTAATCTCTTTTGCCTTACGCAAAGTTCGAGAAAATTTTTGGTGGAAGTTGTTAACGTGTATCGATTAATTTCATCATCATAAACTACTTTTTTTTTAAAACTCTTTAAATATCTATATATTAACTAGCTGGCCCGGCAAACGTCGTTTTGCCACATATTTCTAATTAACTTCAACATTTTTTAAGTATAATAACATATTCTTAACAACTTTCCTCTATTTCTTAATACTGAAAGCTAGGCAGGTTAGAATAAATAATGATATTAATATATATTTTAAAACATACCCGGACACGTTGCGGTGAAAATTGATATTACATCGATTGCATGCAAAATTTGAAGCAGATTGGACGAAGGAATTCCGTTGTCCCATACAAACTTTGCTTCTGCTTTTCATTTCATTAGGGGTAGAATTTCAGAAAATCTTTTCTTATGGGATGCCCGGTATTTGATGTGTAACCCACTATTTGGCTTGGGATACCCGTGACACGAAATACTTATATATACACTCGTGTTTGATGTGGGACACCCGGTACCTCGTGCACCCACAATTCGAAAAATAGTAAAAGGAAGTCCAGAACCACTTATATAGAAAAGAAGAGATAAATAAATAAATTCTATTTTGAATAGCTGACCCGGGTAAACATTGTTTTGTTATATAAATTATTTCTAATCAACATCAATATCTCCTAAATATAATAACATATTCTCTCTCAACTGTCTATAACTAAATAATGAAGCTGCGGCAAATCAGAATAAATTAAGATATTAATTTATATTTTGAACCATACCCACCCGGTTTACGCGTTGCTGTGTTATTTTTCACATATTAATAAATGATATTACATCGTTTACATGCGGATGCAATTCTACCCTAAGGGGAAGAATTTCAAATCCTTATTTATCGGATTCCCGACATTTAGTGTGCACCCGGTACATTATATGCACCCAGTATTTACCTGGTATTTGCCGGGGTACACCCGGGACCGCGTTCATCCGATAATTTTTGCTGTGGTACACATACACTTGATGAAAGGTATATGGACCTCCTGAACCAAGAATGATTCCGGTAATACTTGAACAATGCGATATGCACACTTTATATAGTTGACAGTTCGTCATACTGCTAGTGAGAATTGATAAAGAAGTTTTATTTTGAATTTCAAAATTAGATTTTGGTTTCTATGGAAATGATGATTTGTAACATGTGAGAAAAAAAAAAGACAAAATATGTTTCACAGCTAGGAACATTTTGTATTTGAAAATTAAATTTTCGTTTATAGTATTTTCCTTTACTTATCTCACCGTTTAAACCTTCCCTGAACTTTCACGAATATTTCAAGACCATCATTAGCCAAATCGGTCCAGCCATTCTCGACTTTTAGCGTGACTAACGAACAGCAATTGATTTTTATATAGATAGATACCTAAAGCAAAAACTATGTAAAACTGTTCAAAAACACCTTTTTTAAGAAAATTGTGGGGACCGAGGAGTATAAAATTTGGCACACTTATAGTTTATGAAGAGGATTGGAGAATGCTTATATATTTTTTTAAATATTATACATAAGAAATACATTAAATCTATTTAAAAAAACATTACACACACTTTAAAACACGCATGTATAAGGTATGTGGCTTATGGTACACTCAAGAACAATTCTGATAATTTTATCAAGAAAGACAACAATTGATTAAGACAGAATAACTGTTTTGTTTCATTAAAACTTGATATTCAAATAGTGCATAAAATTTATATAAAACTGAATTACTGCGATGACATAATTTTATTAAACAAATCATTGAAATTATCTGTTTTTTATAAATAAAAGAAAAAGTACAATATTTATAGTTAATAATTATCAGAAGAATAATTATACATGGAAGTTATATTTTACCTTATCTAAAAACTCAGCTATAACAGTAATAAGTATAGGTGGAGACGAACTTTATTTTTATTATTTCTTTATGTAGGTTTTGTACAGGAAGTAACTTTGATAACTTTGATATAATGCGGTAGTTTACTATTTCATGAAGATCTAGGATTCGATGCAAAACATATGTTAGGGTACAGTGTTTGTGGCTAAAAAGATCAAATGAATCTGGGCTCGATGGTCAAAAAAATAACATTGATGGTCAAAAAGATTGTTTACTGGTCAAGTACGATATGTACGGCAAGACAAGTCAAATGAACTTTAGATGGGTGGATAGAGATTTTAGATGAAAAGGATTTAAAAAAACGCACTACACGCACTAAACGGGAGTTATATATTATTATTATTATTATTATTATTATTAATTTAGTATATTATTATTATTATTAATGTTTCAGGGGATAATAAGAAATCTTTTCGATGTCCTTCTGTCTATGGTATTCTACAAAACAAATTTTATATCATTGAAATATACAAAAACAATTTTTTCAACTCACATTCAAATTGCTGTTCAGTCGTTGAAGATCGGAGATAACTAACGAACTGTTATTAAAACGAACGTATTAGTACTTCTTGAGAGTACTTCCAATAGTAGCAATAAATTTTCAACTAATATTAAAAAGTCTAGTCATTTAAGACAGACATCACAAGATTTCATACGTGCGCATAGGTTGGCAAAGTAAAAAACCATGTAGGATAATTGTTTAAACTACACTGCTGTAAAATTAATATCTTAGTCATTCTGTATTTAAAACAATAAAACTTACTAGCTTTGTGATATTTGTAGAGAAAAGGTGTTATCGGTGCTCAAAGATCGAATTCATACTCACTCGTTTAGATTAATAATAGGTAACTATGGCACATAAAAGTAGGTATATTAGGTTTTCTACATACATAATACGGTTGACGTTCGTTTAGATATCGTGTATACATATAATTAATACCTAGTTACCACATAATTGTATACTCATAACATTTATAGACCTTATTTTCATTACTTTCAACTTGAAAATTTATTCTTTATAATATTTTTATGGTTATTCTTCAGTGACGGTTTATACTAAAAAAATACTATGTTTTTGAAATACACTTGAAGTATATTGTTTGTTTTTAATTGTTCAATGACGTGTATCACTGTGTCAATAATGATAAGATTTAAAGATTAAAATATATTTCCTTTGCGTATTCTATTTTACCCAAACAGCTTATTTAGAATAAATCGTTACTGTTGTATACAAAGATAATCTCATTAATTCTTGACAATTTTTATTTTGATCATAATTTTCTCAAAAGTTGATAATTATGTTTTAAATGGTATTATTATTATCTTATTATTTAAAAGTGTTATTCTCAAATAATTCTCTCGCAAGTATAAATCTTTGAAAATGTTTTCTGTTTTTAGTTATACTTGTTTAGTGCCTCGGTCACCCAGGTATTTGTGGGTATATTATTTTTAGTGATTTATATTTGGAATGTTAGATATTATTGGACGTTTCAATCTAATTTTTACAATCGATCCTCATGTAAAGTAATATTTAACATAAAACATTAATAAATAATCTGATCTCCTTGCATATCAACCTAGATGTTGCCTCACCGCCACACTTCATCTGTATTTCAAGGTTAATTATTTCTTAAGACTTACACGAATTAATAAAAAAATTTTTCACACCTATCTAGATGGGCCTAGAAAGTAACATACTACGTTGAAAGATATTTCATCTAAATCATTCTCGAGATAACTGGATTGTAGATATTTATTTACAGTGGGTTGGGATGTGAATTTCAAGCAACAATGACTAGTAGCAAATAAGTCATTTTCAGGATGTCATATATTTATTAAGCTTTCAAATAACATAATGGCTGTGTTGTCAGAAAAAATTCGAAGCGCTTGTATTTATGGGCAATTTGCTTAGTTATGGCTAAGCAAATTGCCCATTACAAATAATTATTGAAATTAGCAAGTGTCCTGGTTGACAACGAAAAAGACGATTCTCCGCTCTAGCAAGCGCTTTTATTGCTGCCAATGACAGCCAATGTAGGCTATTAGGTAACGATATCGATTATATTGTGTAAATTTAAGTTAATTAATTTAAGTATATCAATTTGAGTTAGTTACCAAATGAGTTACACTCGATCAAGTATTGATCTCCTTTAGTGCTATTTTAATTAGGATAATTGTATTCCTTTTGAAAATTATTTTTGAAAATAAGTCTATGTATCAAAAATAAACTTGGTGGAATTATTTTGAACTTGGAGACAACATTTTGTAGACCTCATTTTTCATTAAATTTTGCTAAATAAAATTTCTTTTTCCCCAATTGAAAATTAAACGTCACACCGGGATCGCCTCCCAGATCACACCAGGGTCGCTTGTTTGATTTTCTTTTATAATTTAATATTTATTTAGTCTCTTATTCGATTAAAACTTAACATACGGTAATTTTTCATCATTTGACCTTTTTTTTTTTGTACAATAACGATTTTATTTTTAAAAATATTAAAATAAAACCTGGTTTGCTTATTACAAATATATGAATAATATTTAGGTATACAGTGACGAATATGTTTAAATAAATATTAAAAATTTATGTTATTTATATAAAAGCCACTGGACTTGTTGGTTCGTAGGTACTATTTTTCTAAAATTATATTTGTTTTGTTATCATCAAATAATATATTAAATAATAATGTAGGTACATAGTCAACATTAGAATTAGACCTATAATTTTTCTCAAAGATAACAAAAATTTAATTTTATATTTGACTTGGAGAGTAAGTTCACATAATATGTTTAAAAATGTGAATATTTATTATAATTTACATTAATATGTACAATGGTTTATGTGATTATAATACAGTACCGTAATCAGTCATTATATTACTTTCTTACACAAATTTTTGTGTAATACATAAACACTATAAGCAAGGATAACAACAGACAAAGTTAATTACTCGAACTTTTTTTAATAATTAGCATTCATAAAATACTCTATCCAGCCTTTAAAGATATAAATAGATATTATATAATAATAATATTAATTTTATTTATATTATGTATTTATTAGTTAAATGTAAGATAAATATGTGCCGAATCAAAACATTTAACGAAAAAAATGATTCAAACAAAATATGTTTTATTTTGATAGCAAAAATTTTTTGTTTTGAATTTTTCTGTTTTTTTAAACACAAACTTAAACTCACTTTTAGTGATGAGAAAAATTGATTCTGGTCTTTTAGTATTGGAACCATATTGCAAAAAACAAGACCAAGGCCAAGACCGAGCAAGCTAGACCGATAGCCAAATCAAGACCGAGTCTGCAAAACCAAGCAGATAAATACATGTGTCAAAATATACGTAACAACTTAAATATGTTCTTTTCGTTTAAAAAAGCTTTTTTTGTTTTGAAATTACAACGTTTCAAATAACACAAAGAAATAAAAACTTAAATTTAATTTTGAGTTATTAATAATTTAAAACTTTAAAAGCCTTCTTTGATGATAAATAAATGTAGGTGTCATATGAAATAAGCAAAACCAAGCAAGACCAAGGATTGAAGTATTTGAGTAAGACCAAGACCAAGATATACAAGATCAAGATTGATACCAGGATTGTCACATTCTTGGTCTTGGGCTTGGTTTGCTCATCCCTACTCACTTTTTAGTTCCAGAATACGCCACCAAAATTTCTTTTCATATGGGTAGCTTCTATAAACATCAATACCATAGTTTTGTTAATATCTTCAAAATTTTGGAGATATTAACTTGTTTTTCTGAAACTTTTACTTCTTGTATTATTTATTTGCAAAAAAAATATATTCTCAGTAAAAGTAAATAGTTGTACAAGAAAGTTCTCTGGCGCTTTACACATGATTTTTATTATAAATTTATCATCGTACCTTATCAATATTATTCTAATAATACTATTCAATTGTTTTTATATTAACCGAATGAAATCTGAAAGAATTTCCACAAATTTGTGCACAAATTATAAATAAACTAAACTGAAACAGTTTGGAAAATATTTAAAATAATTTTAATTATGGAAATCGATTTCAAAACATTATATTTCAATCGTTTTAACTTCGTTAATCTGAAGCTATGTAAATTTTTCAGATTACAAGCGGTACGATCATTATTAAATGGAATTGCTGATTATTCTCTATGTAATAGTAATTACTTTTAATACATTCCTGCTTATATTTACATGAAATGTAAAGTACAGTTTATAATATAATATAATATATATATATATGTATTACTCTTGGCTATATAAATATAATTTGAAAAATGACTAAAATCTATGGACATTCACCGCGTCTCCGTTCGTTCGTTCGTATATATACATATTTATGTGTAAATAATGTGTATGGTTTGAATATTTATTTTGTAGCTAATAAAAGTAATTATAGTATGGAAATTTTCATGAAACATAAATATTATACATGTAATAATATGTGTCGTTCGTTCATTTAGTCGTTATGTAGCTAAAGTTCGAACTACTGCGTTGGGTTGGATATGTTGGTGACTATTTGAATTAAAATTTACTAAATTATATACAATTTCTTTGTTTATTCGATGTATGATGTGTATGCTATTCTCATATTAACATATAGCGTCTTCCATGTAATGAACATTTCATTTGGTACGTATATGATTTTGCCTTGTTTGGAATTTATTCTCGACATAAATTCCCAACTTCTCACCTTTACTTGATTATTCTAAATAGTGGTTTCAAATCGTTGCTGCATGTTTGATTAAATACTCTTAAAATAGTCCAAGTGATTGTGATAATGTAACAAAAGATTTATGGGTAATGATTATGGCCCACTTGTTCATCCACCCCTACGCCTTGACTTTTCTCTTGATACTTAGAATGAAGTTTAAGGGAGCTTAAGCCTTGTTCACATTATTCCAGACTTTGTTTTTAAGTCACTTTTCAACTTTTTCAACTACTAAAGTTAAATAGTGACTACATTGGGTATATATTAAATCTAAACAACAGTACACAGCAATCCTAGATTTTTACCCATCCATGTTCCGACTATGCCTGTTATGGCTTAACTTTGGTGATCGGTTGTGATCGGTAATAACATTACGCCAGTGGGGGATCCAATCCACAGTTTTAATGTAACAAGTCGCTTAGTACTAAACACACTTGATCAAAAATCACACTTTTAATTTGATAATTTAGTCAAGTTACAAGTTGTTAATATTAACCCAATCATGTAATATAATTTCAAATCACAAAACTTTTTTTATTATATAACTGTGACTGGAAAAACAATTTCATGTCAAACAGATTCCTTCATTTGTTATATGTTTGTGATACAAAAATGGTAGGGGTACTATTTACACACAAAAATATAATTTAACTAGTTGACTACACAACTTGACTAAAAATTTATCTAAAATGTTACTGTTCACACTCATCAAGTAACTAAACTACTTGCTCCTTGACAAAATTAATTGATCAATGTGAACAAAGCTTTACAGTAAGTGAAATAGTAGAAATAACGTAACACGGTTACCATAGTCAACATAATTATTTTCACTTATGACTAATTTTGAATCTAATTTTGTTCGCTTCAAATGCAATTATTTTTAATTTTAGCTATTTATAAAATATTTATTTTACAATAGTATAACACAAATCAGTAAGATAAATTTTCTTACTAACATAAAGAAAAACGTAAATTTTTCAACAGGATTTTCGTTTGTATTCATAATATATTAATTTTATTTAAATTTATTTGGCTACATATGAAAAATTATATAATAAAGTGGTATCTAGTTGTTATCAAAAAAATAAATATTGCATATCAGATTTGTTCAAAAAACCTAAAAGAACTAATTTAAATTCACTCATCCATGTACACATTTGAAAAATTAAATTAAATTTTATACCAGAGGAAATATCGAATTAGAAAATTAAAATTTAATCAACACATTTAACATTTCAGCCGAAAATAATACTATATGACTTATTATTTGAGTTTCAAGCTTATAGGTATTTTCGATTTTCACTTTAACAAATAGGCAATGGTTATGATCTAACCAGCTAATTTGCACAATTTATTTTGAATGAAAGGTTTTAGTGTCCAGGTAAAAAATCAAGCATTATATTACACAAATATATTACTTTTCTCAAGTTCTTATGAGGTGCTTCTTTCTCCAAGTGTTTCTATAAGTTTCTCCAGTTCTTTTGAAGATAGAGGAATTTTGGTTAAGTACAGTCAGTAACTCAAAACCTATTATTTGAGCTATTTAAAGCTCAAATTGGTTGGAGATTGTTGATAGCACAACACACACTTATTAGGGATTTGAGGAAACATTGTACTTTCCTTGACAGAAATTTTACTTCATATACGTAATATGAGAAATTTAATAACTTAAAAAAACTTTCTATAAATAAATAGACAATTTTATTTACCTATATCTATAATATAACTCTATACTTTATGTAATAATAATATTCTTCTATATTATTCTATAAATATGAGTTACTTCAATTTGAAAGGCAAGTTTCTCTTTTTTTTGTTTTGTTTTGGAGAACGCCTGGCATTTTAGAAAACTTTATTCTCTTACTACATTCATAACAACTACTTCATTGGTTTTCTTTTACAGTTATATCTTCCTATAAACATTCCCCTTTTGAATATTCTTTTTTTCTCAAAAAGTTTCATGTTTCGTTTTAGTAATATATGTATACGAGTATAATACAATACGTCCGTACAAAATGTTCAAAATTCAAACAAGTTATATAATAATCTTTGTTGACCAAAAACAACGAGAGCTTTGTTTGGAAAATTGCATTCCTTACTTGGGGGTAAAGCTTCAAAAACTTTAGGGAAAATTAAAATTGGAAAACTTAAATTTTTATTGCACTTTATTTTGGGTGAAATCTTCAAAAATACCAACTTTTTTCTTCTCCAAGATGCATTGTGGTTAAATAATTAACTACAATTCAATAATACAGATTGATTATATTCGTTTTCTGTTAGTAATTGTGTCACAATATGCACATATATGTACACTACGAACACAGACAAACATTTTTTGTAAAATCAATAAAAAAAAATACACTTGATTGGCCTCGAAACATGCAAATATGACTTCATTTCTGATTTGGATTTTTGAGGCAATTCCAAAAAATTGTTCTTTCCTGGATGCGTTAAATCTAGTTGAAAGTTTTTAAAACAAAATGATGATGATTACGAATATATTCTACCTAACATAATCTAACAGTTTACAAACGCTAAAGATATTAATACGAAGAATCTTCATTATTCGAAACTAATTGAAAATTATCAGAAGCATACTTTGTACCATATACACGGAAATGTGTGTTCTATTCTTATTGCTCATATCCATACAAACATTCATATTTACTTCTATGAATAATGTCCTAACTTGTTTACAAAAATGGAAGTATAAAAATTTGTTTAAATGAAATTCTTCTTGTATGAAACTTTTATTAAAGAAAAGAGAAAAAACTTCATCTTGGCTATATGTATTGGATGATCTAACTTAAGCTACTAGTGAATTCGATGTTTTAGTATTTTAATGAAATTTATCATTTTTCCTGCTTTGAAAATTTTTTTGTCATTTTCAGCAGCTGTATTTCTGGATGGTAATGCATATTGAACGTAATGTGGTATACGAAACACCTGGACAATGTTACATTTCATTTGTCTATATCTATCTATGTATTTTGTTCCGCTGTAACTTTTGAACGCATTTTCTGCTCAAAGGGAGTCAGTTATATTCATTTTCTTATAATCGATCTTTTAGTTGTAGATATCAACGTGCTATATTATATGTTGTGTTTAAATTTTTCCACCAATTTTCTTATCAACAAAATAGCTGATATTTTAATTGATGAAAACTTTGGTTATCTATGAAGCAGTTAAATCATATCATTTATCAGCTTGTAATTTTGATTTTGAAATAAATTTTAACTCCAGAGTTGAATCATCCATTATCCATCCATGTATATTTATGCATGGATGTCAGTATGAGTATGTAATATACAGAGAATGTATGCAAATAGAAAAACTTTTTATCAAATCAATTTGATTGATTTTTTATTTATTAAGTTTCTAAAGTTTTCGTTCTCGGAATTTAAACATTATTCCTGAAACTGAACGATTTTGAACAGAATGGTGATAATTATAATTGAAGAAGTTATTTATTTTGTCAATGACTCGAAAATATTTCTATAGTGTCAGTGAAATGGAAATATTTATGTAAATAAAGCGAATGTTAAATCGATAGTGTTCGTCAAAAATAATTTTTTACAAAATAAGGGTTACATTATTAATAACATAGATATCGATAATTTGTCTTCTAAACAAACTAGTTGACCCATGTGCTGGTCCTCACCATTTATTGTTGATATTCATTTAATAGCTTAAATTTGAATGTTAAATTCTTAACAACTATGACATTTTTCAACAAATAATCATTAAAATTACACTAAAAGTGTGTGTTGTGCTCTTAAAAAACTTTAACTCGTTCAATTTGAGTGCTTAATAGCTCAAATGATAGGTATTGCGTTACAAAGTGTTCTAAGGTCTAATTATATAATATGCATTCCTTACGGGACGGTTTGTTTTTCCAAGTGTAGTGATAGTAGTGTATCCATATATCTCCAGTTGTAATGAATGGTCTCGCCTAAGAACACTCCGTGACGCAAGACCTTTCACTTGAGCTATTATGCACTCAAATTGGATAAGTTGTATAACAGGAAGGTTCGGATATTCAACTTATCATCAATGTTTTTTTTTTATATTTAGATAGTCTTCATTGAGTTAAAAAAGGGTCCTCTTCTTCTTTATTTTTATTGTGTAAATTAACTGTTGGCTGGAACTTTGAACTAGTTTTTTTGAACGAAAATTTTTGTATTTGAACGTTTGAAACTATTGAAAAAAATCCCGCTTATATTCCTGTCTGTGATTACGTTTGTCAAATTTTATAAATGCAATTTTATCTATTTCCTACAATTTGATTGATCTTAAGTGTACATATTTATGTAAATCGGAAGATCGTTCAAAAAATCATGGTATAATATAATAATAATATTCTGGTTGGAGTTGTAAAGCAATATAAAGTAAAAACCGGTTTTCTTGTTCAAATTTTGTAAATCAGATTTGACTAAACGAATGAAAATCATTGAATAATCTTTTTTGAATTATTTAAAAGAAGTTTTAAATGATTTTTTAATTATTTAAAAGATTTTCTTTGTTAGTGTTTTTCTGTTTTTTTATTTATTTATTTTTATTTTTTTCTATTCATTTTATGCAATAATATGTACGATATTATACATATACTTTTCAAATGAGCTTTGTTTGTAAAACCAAGCATTCATGAGATTTGATAATAATGAAATAACATTTGATAAAACAAAATGGTCAACATTTTGTAAACAAAAATATATATTTTATTGTTTCATTCATATACGACAAAAGTATAGTCTGATATCATTGCGACAGGTATGTATGAAGTTTATATTTCTAAATAATATATTGTATTGTTTTGACGATAGTTGCACTCATATAAAATTGTCTGTTGCATTCATAGTTCTCCATCTCTTGTAATATATTTTCATACATGTTTTACATCGTATAGAGGATTAAACCTCATACGTCCGGTTTTAATGCGTTGCTTGTAACAGAATATTATTCTCATAAAATTATTTTCAGAATAATCGATTTCAGAAAAGTTTAAATGGTTTATAAAAACCATTTCATGGCATACTGTGGTTTATCAAATTCTTATGATCAATTTCGTACGAGCTATTGGCAAGTGAAAAAACTGATCTTACGTGCGAGCGCTGTAATTCGGAAACAGCAATTGTTAGGGATTCTAACCAAAAATTTGTAAATCAGTAGTTTGTTGACTGATCGACTGACGGGCACAAAATGAGTTTTATTTTATACAAATTTGTGATGCATGAGTTGCGTAAATGTGTGAGTTTCTTTTAAATAGCAAAAATAAACTTAATTTGTCAGGAAACTTTAAACATTATACACAAAAATATAAATCTCTTCATAAATATTTTAAAGCGGTTTGACACTTACTAGTACCATAATTATCCTATCCTTAATAATACTTGAGATTGAGAAACGATACTCTACCAGTGGAGTTTAATTTGATGTTTATCTTTTGTTTTGTTTTGACTTCCATATGTGCAGGCAGAAGCAAACCGGTAATGAAAGTGACTACCCCAAAATATTTGATGGGCATCGTTAAAAAATCGTTTCATTTTCTAGCTAAATCTTGGTGCATTATATTACTAGCGAATTTTAAAACGGCTTATTTGATTGTGTAGACGCAACCAGACAAGCAAACCATACCGAGTGTATGACTAATCATTGGTGTTCAACAAATAATAATATTTAAAGTGAAATAGGAATGGAACAATGATAATAAAGAGTATCGTGGGTTTCGTAAATGAGAAAATCATACAGAATCTACTTGAAAAACATTATTATATTATTCATCATATTAATGGTCTATGTTAGTCTGTGTGAGTCAGTTTTAGCCTGTGGATATTATTATTGTGTGTTGAACGTTGTTAACAAACTATAAATAATATAAACTTTGTAAAATAATACAATTAATAATAGAATTTGGCCACACAAAGATAAAATATTATGTGTTTATATTGTTGCTTTGTTCACTTAATAACTTTCATTGCGAAAAAAAAAATTATAATAATTTATGTTTAATGCAATCAAATTAGGTAAAATATAAGTTTTTTGAGATTTATAATTACTTCTATAAATTTGATTGCTTTATAGAACTTTAACGAAATTCAGTTTGATTGCTTTTTATGTTTACAATACGGAAAATGGCTGAACTTTCCTTAAAATTATCTAGTTTTCGAATGAATTTGGTCTGACGTCATATCTGTTTTCTTTACAAAAACTTTTTCTTTATAAAATATAAAAATCATTGAATTTATAGAGTATTTGAGTAACACCATAAACATGTTTTGAAACAAATGATTAAAATATAGCATTTTTAAACTATTTTGGGAGTAGAAGTAAAAATGGGTCATTTATATATTTTGTATAGTCGATTTCATTTCAGGTAATAATTCTTAAAAAATAAAGTTATAAAAAAGTAAAAATATGTTAACTCGTAGATAAATCACTATAAGTTTGTTTGATTAGCCAATTAAGTATTCTCCTTGCTGCGGATCGTAGACCATATGACCATATGACTATAAGAGTAAACAAAATTTATTAAAAAAATATGTAATACATTTGTTATATCGAGATAACATTTTAAAAATTTACTCAATCATTTAATCAATGAGTCTAAACTGATTAAATGTTCCAATATATAGTTTTCTAAACATCTTCAAATTCTCAAGTTTAAAACATTGCTTTCCCAAGTATACATCTTATTTTCATCATATTGATAGTGCTTTCTGAAATGAAAAACAAATGTAAAACTAGTATCCACTTTTCTATATGGACACGATCGCTTCATATTTTAGAAATAATGATTATAACATACAAACAAAATTTAAAAATATTTTTTGAACAACAATTTATCAATTGTTTTTTTAACTATGGGATCTTTGATAGATACTGAATAACTCTTTACTCCTTTCTTTCTGCCTCTTTCATAAAATACATAAAATTCAATTGTTTATTTTAGCCGCATAGCGTTTATTTTCTACTATATTCCGAGTTTATTCTCATTTGTATGTATACCACGAATCTTTGATACTAAATGTTCAAGGATGGTATTTGTAAATATTATATACTTGATAAAGACAAGTTAAGTATTTAACAAGTGACCATGTAACAACTAACAGAGTTAATTGTTTAGTTTTTTTATGTGATTTAGTATCCATGTTTGAATTACTTTTAATTATAAGAATTTATAAAATAGTCTTATTATCTAGTCTACACGCTTATAAAATTGAGCTATAATTGTGGCGAATTCAAACATTACGAAAAAATGTTTTCATAAAATCAAAATTTTTTGTTTCTGCTGTCGATAGGTATTTGCTACAATACAAAGTTTAAACTAAAACTAATATACTCTGATAGATTTTATATATTCCGATTATAGAAACAAAAATATATTGCTATTTCGTAATAAATTTTATAATTTTATGTGTTATTTTTTTGAATTTGAGGTGGAATTGGGGCGAATCTAAACAGTCAATGAAAAAATGTTTCAAACAAAACTTGTTTATTTTTAAGAGAACATTCTTTATATTTAAACTTTTCTTCTGGTTTAAAGGTCATTAATTAAACTCAATTTTTAACTCGAAAATACGCTACCAAATATTTGCTCGCTCCCTCTTTTGGTTTTTGAGCTATCTTGATGATTTAAAACATTAAAATCCTTAGAATAAAATTAATATATTTTTAAAAAATTAGCCTAGAATGCCGAATAAATTATAACTCACAAAAAAAAATACACTAATAGATATTTAATAAATTTATAAAATTTTAATTCACTTTTCTTTTGTTTCAGGTAAGTTTTTCTGCGTAATTGCTACAAATATTACTAACCAGTAACATGAAAACTTCTTCTGCTTTTTGGCGGTATACCATTTAATTATTGTATGCAAAATATTGGAAATAGAAAATTCTAGTTGTCTTTCAGATATAGTAAATTTGCATATTCGTTGAAATTGACTTATTTTATTCAGAAAATATAAAAAATTTTAAAATCAAAGCATTATACTTGTTTTTTTAATGCAAATCTGTGTTCTTTTTATATAAAATATCCTAACTACTTACAAATAAAAAACACCGAATTGTTTAATTCATATTGTTATATAACAATTACAAGTAGCTATTGATTGAAATCTCGCTAAAATGGTGCCTAGTGTAAAAAGCTACTATAATTATTTTAAATTATATTATTGATTTCTGCTTAGAATATGTTTTCAACTGTGTCTGAATCACACAATAAAAATCATAAAGACTACGTAAATAAACATTAAAGATAGATATTCATTTATCACCCGCATAGTCTATATATGAGTTGTATACACTGATAGGATGCCAGGAACTAGTGATATTATTGTATATAGATGGTCGACTATTCTTCTATGTAGGTTTATATTCCTGTGCATATATATATTTTTTTTCTCTAGTGTTCATGTTTATTCCTTTTTAGAACACTAACACTGTGTGTCTATGATATACAGTTTTTTGTTTGATTAAGTATTATGCATGGTTGGTAGGTAGTATGTAATATGAAATAAAAAATCGTAAATTTTAAAACAATACAACAAAACACTTCATATATATGCATATATGTATATGTATGTGCATTTATATGCAAATATTAATATTTTATCTTTGTTAGATGTACTTCTATTTGTACTTATGATTCCCTGTTGGAAAATTATTTCATTATTCTCGATAATTGAAACATAAGTTATATACTTGTGCATTTTTGACAAAGTTAAGTCGAATATTAAAGTTGTTTTAAATTCATATGACCTTTGATTTAGTTGTAATAGAAGTAGTAGCGGTACTAGTTAATGAAGCTAAGGGGTTAGAACGCAGTTTGAAGGCCGGTAAATAAAAGGTTTTTTATAAAGACTTGGAAAACAGTTTTTAAAAAAATGCGTTTAAACTGAAAAACAAAATGAAAACAAAAATCGAGTTTTTGAAAATTCTAACTGCAGTGAGTATTCGAATTTTATACTTGATGATTTCAACTCTTCATTTTTTACATACCCTTCTTGAATATGCTATGAATATGTCATGGATACTACATCATCCAAGTAATTTTTGAAAAAAATAAATTGAATAACTACGACAATTAGGTTTTGGTACCGTTTTTCGTTTTATGTTATGGCTTAGGTACATCAATGATCATTTTAGTTTTTATTACGACCATGGAAATTGACGCATACTAAGCAGATAACGTACAACAGTGGTCATTCTCTAAGCCAATTGGCTAATAATCCAATAAGAATGGAAGCTTAAAATTTGACTTGGATATCTTAAAGACTTATTAAATGTCTCAAATATCTAAATGAGTATTTAAGATTCTGAACGAAAATCATTTTCGTGTTCGTATTTCTCATAATCATTAGGCTTCTGAATAGTTTTTGTTGTATATCTTATATTTTCTAAAATCTATGCGAAGAATAGCCAATCAGTAAAGCCGCTGAGTATTTCAGATCCTTATTTATTTCAATAGGTTGAGTGGTTTGAACCACACCAGTACATTGCAGGATTACGGTGCCACGTAGGTTATCTGTGTATATTTTAGTTGCCAACTCAAACAACTAGTTTACGAGACTCGTACACGAATCTTAAACGAAACTCTTTATTTGTAAATAATTAATTTCAATAAAAAAATTGAATAACTTATGTGAAAACTACTCGAATTCGATCAGATTTTGTATAACAGATTATGAGAACTTCAAATTCTTTAAACACACTTAAAACATCACAGTGATTTTTTAATATATAGGTTATCTATCAAAATTTGTAGCCCGTTTCAATTACAATAAAATGAATTGTTTTGGTGGTGTACGTAATCGAAAACTTAAGTGGCCTGTAATAGAAGACGCTACAGTTAAGGGCATAATTTACAAAAGGATTTTTATCTTGGATTTATAATTGACGTGGATGGTTAACGAGCTCCGGAACCATATGGAACCAATATAATATACATTTTACTACTAGTTATTTATAAATACATTAATTTATATGATAAACAAACAAATGGTGCAATCTTTAAAAGGCATACTCACCACGACTTGTACAAAGTGTATTTTTATTGAATATGTGTAGTTTGTGATTTTTTTTTTAAATTTAACATGATGGTGGTGTTGCTAGCTACAGAATTAAAAAGAAATGATTATTATCGATGTTTTTTATTTTTTCAATTTGTTTTCGTTCATGTTTATTGAATATATACACAATCATTGAGTTGAATTTATGGACATATCTAAAAGATTAAAATGAATGAGATTTTATGTGTATATGTTAGTAAACGTTGAACATATAAAGATATAATATCTAATATTCAAATAAACCATTGATTTTTGTAAATTACTTGATTTTATGAATGAATCAATTGACTGGAAGAATTTTCTATTGGTTGCACGGCTGCATTGAAATTAATAATGCATACTTTATGTATTCGGTGAAATTATTTTGCAAAAATGCAAAGTAATTACTTTTTTCAATTTTTGTGAATGGAATAAACCAGTGTCGATGAATTTCTACTGTAAATGATAACAATTTAAATATGTCATGGGTAATAAAAATTAATTGGTTAAAACAGTGGTATTTTAACGTTATTCTAAAGTAAAAATACAAACTAAAAAAATGGTTGAATTATAATTTCAAAATTGAGCTATTAATTAGTTATTATAATAGTTTTAATAATAGGGTTTCGTTTTACCGTTTGGGTTCGAATCCCTCAAAATGGAAACTTCTTAATAAGTGTAGATATCTTAAATACAAATGACTTATATAGCCAAATGAAGGCCAGAATACGAACTTGTATTAACACAATTTAAAGCCAAAACGAAGTTAAAAAAATAGAATACAAAGCAAACGTTTGACGTTCACTTCGAATGGCATATCTATAAATAAGTAAATAAGTATGCAATATTTTCAAAAAATATTTTTGGATATTATTGGATATTACAAATAAGAGCATGATTTGAGTTCAGATTCGTGTAAATAATGAACACTTCGAAATATACGAGATTCAAAAGCTTACCAGCAGCCTACCTTCGGCCTAAGTGCTTGCTTTGCTTGAAAGAAAAGTAAGGATGACCAAATATGAGTTCAAAATCGCACGCATCTATTTTTTGTTACGCAACCTACATTTTTTCAATCAGTGTTGAAATGTATTATTTATCATCTAAATATATTGCACAGCTAAAATATATTTTATTTAAAAAAAAATTAATTTTTCCATTTCATATAATAAATTCTGAAAAATTACGTGATATAATTTTTTTTTTTTAATTTATATATTACTGTTAATATTTATTACAAAATTATTAATTACTTTAAAAATTTGTATTGTATGAACGTTCAGAGTGTATTTTATGAGTTAAAGTTGTAAAAATTATATTTTAAAATTATTCTTTTAATTTTTACAATATTTTAGTTGATTTTTTTTTTAACATTTTCAAGCTTGATAAATAAACAAGTTGGTTTGGGCGCTGGGGTTACAATATGAATATGGAAAGCTGAGGGATACTGATCTTGAAAATGTATTAGATAGTTTGAATATTATTTATAATAAAAGTGAATTGACATTTTTAATTATGGATATACGAAAATTTATGTTTTTAAAAACTAGACAAGTTGTAGCTTTTATAAATTCAATTAGAGCTTTATTTTAATACACGCCTTATTAATTTTGAAAACAAAATAATTAATATTTATATATATTATAAAAACAAGAATAACATAATTTTATAATCTAAAGAAATAAGTTTATACGTTCGAATAGCTTAAAATAGCAGAAGAGATGAAGAAAAAACTACGAGAAAAGGCAAGTGGAACTCTTATCATAGCTAAAAAAAGTCATAAAACGCATATGATTTACATTATTTTAATATTTAATAATTTACATTGGTTCTCTCTTAAGAACTGTATTCGATTGAGTATCATTGTTCGAACTATTTTTAATTACTATTATTCATAAAATACTCTAAGTATCCAGTCTATACAGTTATAAATACATAAATTATAATATGTAAAGTAATCATATGTATTTTTTTTAAATTTTTGTCTTGTATGGTTAAAAAGTTCGGTCATAGATCCATTTGGTTCTTTGGATCGATTTTGGCCATTCACGAACTTGATCTTACTTTTAAGGTCTAGAATAAGTATGTATATAGTAAAACATTGTGAAAGATACAGTTTGACGCTTGACTGCAAGTTTAGCTTCCCGTTTATATAACAAGCTATGTATCGACAACCAGGCGTTAAAACTTAAAACATCGGCATATTAACGATCAAAAGTTTAGTAGAATTTATTTATTAATTGTTTCGCTTTTGCGTTAAATTTTGGAAGTCCATTATAATTTTAATTAATTTTTAACCGCCAATTATATGTATTTATAAATTATTAATTAAAATTTATAAAATGGTGTTGACGATCGTTTCGGCTTTACCGATTTTCAAAACAGTGAGTGCAATAAAAAATATTAACATAGTAAAATCGGTAGATACTAATGTTATATACAAGAGAGAGATGAACAATATCCTTGAATAATATTGTATCATAAAAAATCATGTGCCGAATTAATTTTTTTAATTAATTTATATTTTCTATTACGTTGAATATTTCTTATTGTTAAATATTAAAAATTAATTTTTACTTATCATTTGTAATAAATCAATTGGAATCAACATGTTAACTTTCTATCCATTATATAATATATAATACATAGCTTTATACTTAATGAAAACTAAGGTTATGTAATTTGTTGGAATTTTGTTGCAATTTGGATCGATAATGGCTAGTAACTAATACATCCTGAACAGATTTCAACAGATAAATTGCACTCAATTTAGTTCAAAGAACCACCGCCTGTAAAACCTTGCCTAAAATGTATTCTTTTTGTTGTTGTTTTGTTTGTTTGTAGCTTTAATGATTTATGTACTTTTATTATTTATTAGACAGTGAACGTTAGAACGAATGTTTTGTATAACACGTCATTAAATTTATATAACATAAAACACACAACACAAGCACAAGCTGCAAGCTCAGTTTTTTGAAATTTAAGTTTTTTGTTTTATATATATGTGCGAAGGGGAGTGTATGGTGTTTTTAAAAGTATTATGTACGAAAAAAGTAGTTGTTACTGAAAATTGTTTTTCATTATAAGTAATGTCTATTGTGTTTTATTTTATTTGTGGTTTATTTTTCATGAATTTTCTTTTTTGGTTAAAAATTCTATACATTTATTTATTTAACAATTTTAAAAAGATTGAATCGATTGTACGATAATAATTATAAAATTTCAGAATCACTTAAATCGCAAATTTAGAAAAAATGAGTCTTGCAATGTCTTTTTGTTGGTTAAAATGTTTCATAGATGTTGGAAATAAATGTACAATCAGATCATGGAAAAAACGGGAAATATAACTAACTATGAGGTGATCTTTTGTGTGAATGAAAGTTTTGAGAGCTTATAGAGCGTAGTGTACTTTATGCTCAGAAAAGTTTATTTCTTCATATTTATTCTTTTTTTACTCATTTTATTGATAAATATTAATTGTTGGTAGGCACTTCTCTCATGGAATAATTTTGTCTTGCTTTTCTGATAAAATATTTGTTATTTTCTCAAAGATTATAACAGAGTTTGATTTTTCTTTTATTTTAAAAAGAAATAAATATTTATTCGCTGTGAATAATCTTTTATGTATGTGCACCGTGCAAATGTTTTCATTCGTTTCTATGGTTAGAAATCTGCATCAATCTAATGATATATAAGTTTGTTTATATCGTATACGATTTAGATTACGAAATTTCTCAAAATTTATTTAATTTATAAATTTCAAATGCAATTTATTTGATGAGTCTTACAATTTTCAACCTTAACTTGTCAATTAAATTGTAATTGTTTGTAAGCAATTGAACAAATAATTATATTTTCTAGAATTTGAATGTTTTATTACAAATATTAGATACTCGGGAAAGCCTGCGTCGATTTCCAAAAATATAAAGCCATTTGTGTTTAAGTTGATAAAGAATTGAAAAACCTAATATATAACACCAAATTAATATACAAAATGGAACACTCGCCAAAAGCCCTGCTTATAACAAATTTATAATTATTTGTAAAACAGTTTTGGGGCTTAGTTCGTTCGTCTGAATGAGAACGCTTCCAACTGAACAACTGCGCAAGAAATTTTTGAAAATATTTTTTACTTCTACTGTTATCAGGAAATGTAAAATTATTCATTAATGGAAAATTTTGTAAATTTGTAACAGAAAAATATTTATCAACCCATCATTTTGGTTATTCATTAAATTAAATTTAATACTACCCAACCAAAAGACATATAAATATAAAGTCATTTTTTATACTAAAAAAATAATAATAAAATTATAATAACAGTGAAAATCATTCATAACGTTGTTTACATAATTTGATTAATAGTCAACGAACGTTGTATGTGTGTATTAAACAAAGCCTTTTCTTGAATATATTTTTCATAAAAATATGTATAATCAAATAATCCTTTTTAAAACACAGAAAAGCCATAAATTATATTTTGAATTCAAGTTTGTTGTTTCTTAAATTGCGAACATTTTCGAACATAATTATGATGATCTTAAAATAGAAATTTAATTATTTTATAATTAGTTCTTATGGTTTTTAATTATCTGTATATTTAATAATACAAAGTGAATCAGTTGGAAGGTAGGCAAACTTTTTTCACTTTTATTTTTTTAATTTATTTATTTAGTGTATGAGTTGTTAAGGCTATTTTGACTTTATAAAAAACAAACTTTAAGTGAGTAATTATATGAAAATATTTAAATGATAAATAAATAAAAGTTTTATGCTTTAACACAGAACATTATTTTATTTCGAATAATACACAGTTTTCATTATTAATTCTTCATAAAAACATAAAAGTTATCATAAACTAAGTTTTATGCATAAAACTAAGTATCGTTCATGTTTTCGTTTTGAGCGAGTAATTTAGAGAAAGGGTATCTATTCCAAAACTATTTTCATTTACTGTATTTTTTCGGTTAAACAATTCGGACAAAATGGTACAAAATATAATGTGTAATGATTTTTGGATCTGATTCTCGTACCTCTCTTGTAGATTTTTGAAATTCATGACAACCATTCATACAACTTTGACTAAGGCTTTTGTTAACGTCTCTTATTGCATTTAATAATATATAATTCTAAAATATTAGCTGCATGTAAATTTGGTAAAAATTTTTTTATTTATAGGTTGAAACTCGTTTCAGGATTTAATCAACGGCCACTGTTACTGTATATTTTTGCCCGAAACGAAAACAAGCAATTTTGATTTCTCCGCGACTTCAATTAATAATTTATCTTATGAAATGCATTAAATTCTTTGAAATGGGATCCCCTTTGGAATACAGTTTCTAATTTGATATTTAATAACGAACACAAATCTATTGTAAAATCACTGGCCAGTTTATTATTGATTTTAATATTACTGTAAGCAAAGTATCAGTTAATACGGATTGATAAGTTAATGCAAAAAAACATTTTACATTATAACTATTCGATTTAAGATGATAAATGATGTAGTTTTCGTCATTTTAATACCCCAAGTTATTACCAAACTAAAAGACTTACTTATTATGTTCTATATATTTTTAATTAATGATTTAATAATAATATTTAAGGCATAATAATACCTAATCATTTGTAATTCTATCTGTTTAATAACTTTATTAAATCATTATATTCAGTGAATATTATTTAACTAATTGTGAACGCTTGATAAACAATCAATAGAAAATAGTTCAATCTAAATTTAATTCTATCCAATCACACACAAGTGATGAAAAATGGAAATTGTGTTGATATTATTAGTTCAAACAGTAGGTGTTTATAGACAACCATACTTCAAGTTAAAAGTTATCTCATATAACAATCATCGAGAAATCAATTGATTTTATTTTCAATGAGGAAATGAACTTTTAAAAATTGCTCCAACTTAGTTGTTGCACTGTATATAAAAGGACAATGAGTATAACACTCAGTTATTTTCAATAATTATTTGGTTGTGTCACACTTTTTTTAATTTCAAAAATTTAAGGAAACTGTAAAATAAATTGCTTTACAAAAGTATATACAAATTAAGATTGATGTTTAAATTTGGTAGCATAGAAAAAAAAACTTCGGCACAGAAGTTGACTACCACTAGACCGCCCGATATGTTTTCCATGGCATTACACATATCTTCGTCTTCAATAGTAAAACGAAGGAACATTATATTTTATTCAATTAGTTCCTCTAATCCTATTTTAATTTCATTATGCCATTACCAGAGAAGTGGAATTAAATCTAAATATAAAAGATGAAATTTTATAGAGAGAAGTAACCTTCTACCATCTTCAATAGGGAATATGAGCACGTTTTTTATCACTTCAATTGAAGCTTTTTACTTCATGAACATGAATTTCAAGTTATTCTTTTAAATTTTAAAAGAATGTCAAAATATGGACGTTCAAAATTCTTAATTATACAAAGATTTGTATAAATGAAATTTACATACATTTTCATATTCATAGTGAATATACACATAAGGGTCATTCTACCTAAAAAATGTATTTGTGCGAATTTTCTTTAGAAGATGCCCGATTATCGTTGAATCACCCATAAAACTTTTTGCAAGAAAGAGACGGAAAACAATCATTAATAGTAAGTATTCGTTTTTGAATCAATTTAAATTTAATTAGTTTGGTATTGAGTCTAGTTTCACATTTTGATAGTAAGGATAATAGGTAAGAAGCAATTTTTTTGTTGCATTTTTCATGAATGTAAAAATGTTTATAAATTTTGTTATGGAAAATATGAATGTTAGACTACAAAGTTGAAATTACACAGAAAACCGGATGGTGAACAGCTAATTTAAATGCAATTCACAACTTTAATTACATTCTAATAAAATGTAACATTGAATATATTACAATGTCGAGGATAGTAAAACTAAAATTTCCATTTATCAAAATACTTTAAAATATTATAAACGACGTTATAAAATAACTAATACAATTAATTTGACAATAGACATTCAAACCCCAACCTCAGTTCACTCATTTATGTACACATTAGACGATCAAGCAGGTAGCCAAGTTATTATAGCGCATAACTTTAACCAATCATTAAGCATCAATGACCTTTAACTTCCTTCCTGAACTATTGCATTAACGCTGAACATTGTAATGTCTTGTGGTTATCGTTAAATTTAATGTATGTTATACAACGGAGAAACGAACACAATTATGATATGAAGCAACCATTTGAACTAACTCCTTCCTAAGGTGGGTTTTTCCTTACATGAGATTAATGTGATTTCAATAAAAGATAACTTGGATTTACCTAGCTATAATATACAAATAAACCACTTGACAATAGCACAAATAATACGTTGTGCTTTCTCACTCATTTATATTATTTGTTCGATATACGTATCTTTATCTTTCATTATTAAAATATAATAATGGTCAGTGGCGTTTGTTTTTCGTTTTTTTCTCAGTGGTTTTTTAACCGACTGTCTTATAAGAAGGTTATCAATTTGATCCATATTTATGTAATATTATCGTAATTATACAATATTCTTATATGCAAATCAAAATGGCCTTCACTTAATAACTTGAATAAGACAACACTTAGGACGCCAAACAATAATTATTCAAACAAGTATTTACAAATGCATCAAAAATAAATTTTCAATAACCGTTATAAACGACTTAAAAAAAAATAAACTAAAAAGTAAATAAATCATTTTCCCTTCGAGTGCCATTCAAAGTCTTTAAATGTTTATTGGTCACAATGCAATAATTTGTAAAAAAAAAATTAAATTTGAAATAATTTTTTACTTTTTAGTTCATTTTTATTTTAAGTCGGTTCTGTTTTTTCGAAAAATTTATATATTGTATTTTATAATATGTGTGGAAAGTTTTGTCAAACAGGATATTTAAGTCACCGACCACAAACCATAAATTAGATTAAAAGCCTATGTGAATGGAAAAAAGGGATAATGGAAAATATTAATTAAAGAATAATTTTACCAACTATATTTAAGATCAATGTTTTTATTTTTTTATTTTATTACTAATGGGTTTTTATTTTTGTATAGTGATCTCCACTGATTCTTTTTAACATAAAAAGGCAATTAAAAAAATATATTTTAAAATGGTTTTTTTTTTTTTTTTTTAGGTATCTATATAAAATTTATTTATGATAGGTAAATAATAAAATCGTATTAATAAATTGGAAAATCAATATTTGAAATAAATTTATATTATAGATTCAATAAATTTTTTCATGTACTACACACAAAGTTTATGTTTTGGTATTGATTTAAAATTTATGAACAAATTATGTTTATATAATACTTTTGGCAACTAGGAACATACCTTTAGACTGACCCAACACGAGTAGATTTTTGAACAGAAAATCTCATGGTCAATCTTGATAATAATGATAAATTCGTATAAG
Organism: Chrysopa pallens; assembly: GCA_020423425.1. Classification (NCBI taxonomy): domain Eukaryota; kingdom Metazoa; phylum Arthropoda; class Insecta; order Neuroptera; family Chrysopidae; genus Chrysopa; species Chrysopa pallens. Next base: position 43,176,317 of record CM035593.1, on the reverse strand, counting down.
GAAATCTGATCATACTTCAGACAGCGTCAAGTACACCGCACATTAGAACGTCTATATACACAGAATATTTTAAGAAATTATCATTTTTCTGATAAATTCTTGCCCAATTGGATGCCATCAGATATTTGTACGAAAAATATCCATAATATTTTATTTCTGAACTATCAGCTTTTAAATAATTATGGCTAAAGCTGGGAATGTCTATGACATGTTGGTAAAACAGTAGTAGTGCGATTTTGTTGATTCTTTTTTTATAACATAGGATGTGCCTCGAAGTTGATCTCGTTTTAATTTTGAAAAAAATGATTCCTGCCTTAAGGAAGTGAAAATAAAGGTTATTTGTTCCCTCACACATTTTAAAACTGAATTGGACCTGGTAGTTTCTTCTGTGTAGACTTCTCAGTTTCTGAATTTCTGCTAAGGCTTGTTCATCGTGATGTTTGTGTATATCTTATTTATCTCTAGATCAGAAAAAGAATAATCTCAATCGACAAAAAACCTGCCGTTTGAAAAAAGTTTTCTTTAAAAATAATTAAAAATTAAGTATGTAGTAATTAGTAAATTTTAGCCCCAAAAAATTTAAAGTAAAAACTTTGTTACAAAAAGATTTAACCCCCGAAAAATGTGAAAGGCAAAAAATAATAAACCATTTTTATTTAACCTTAATAACTAAGTTCTTAAACTGATGTTAAATCAAATCGCCGACTCACGACGAAATAACTGGGTTATAATTACTTAGATATTAAGGTTAATTAAAATTCAAAATAATTACAAAAATATATATGTAGGTACACTTACATTATTTTTAGAACTTAGTTATTTGTGTTAAATAAAAAAGATTTATTAGTTTTTGCTGTTCAGTTTTTTCGATAGTTTAATTTTTTTGTTAAAATGTTTTTGTAATGTAAATATTAATTAATAGTCACTATTAAATTTATTACTAAACGTTTAACACATAGGTAAATTTTAAATTACGAAGTTCAATAACCTGTTATGAATTTTATTTAGATACAAGGGTACAAAAACATTTATTATTAGTCAATTAAAAATTTTTAATCACTCTAATAAAAAAGAAAGCCGTAGCGATAAATTATACAATGTATGACAGCTTTTTAGTTAATAATACACTCGTTCTACCCTTTGTACTCGTACCTAGTTAAATGTAAGTAAAAGTAAATTCGTACCCAACATCATAAAACAAATAATTTATGCACATACATAACCTAATATTATACACAATGATTCAGAAATATTCTGGCTTTAAATATGCCTAGCCTGATTACATTCCATTGAGGCAACTAATAAAATTAAATTCCTATATCACGATCTTATAATTAAATTGTTTTCTTATATGGTAAAAATTTATCGAAAAACATATATTTCTATTTTACAAACAAGATTTTCTTGCCAACCCGCATATGGCTTGTTAATTTCTTTGAAATATTACTCTAAAAATATAATTCAAAGTTATAAATAAATATAATCTCAGATTTAATTAGCTCTTTGCTTAGCAGGCAAACCAGCTCGCTATATTTGTTGCATTCATAGACATAAGACTTTAAAGACATGAACGTTAACTTAAAACATAAATATGAAATTTCTATCCGAAAAATAAAAGAAATGAGATAAAAAATGTTCTTAACTATTCAAACTGGCGCCCTAATAATTCAACTAACATTTACCCCCATTTTTTCATTCACTTTATACAATAATAATTAATAATAATTATTAATCATTATTATTATTTTCCTTGACGTTATAAGAAACCTAAGAGACTAAGTTATAAGAGATCTGAAAAACAGCATGAATATGTGGCCTGGATTTTTTACTAAAATGCCGTTCATCATATTTTTAAGGGAGTTTAAGGAAGTATACTCGATAATCGGTATTTTCACTTAAATATCGATGCCTACTGAGAGATTCATCTGATTTTGATGATATATTGTCTGTGCTCTTACATGATATACATTTAGATAAGTCATAAAAGTTGCTGAAATTCTCTGTTCAGGAAAATCGCGTTTTAGGAATTAAATCCAACTGGAACAAAATAAATATCGATTTTTGTTTTTAAATCTGTAGAAACTGAACTGTCGATGAAGTGATATCAAAATTGAAGTATTGATGTGAGATAAACTATATCGTTGACTTCATTATTTTGTAGTGGAAAGAAAACATGTTATCAAATTTATACAAATAAATTCATTAAGTATTAACGTTATCCCGAATTTTTCTATATAACACATAGGTACCCTGTATAATATATATAATATGAATGTATACTAATGTTCGTTTTGTGTTAGAGTAATGCTTAATTACGCTTTTCATTTTCAAAATGAATATTATAAATTTTAAGTTTTACATATAGAATCCAATAAAAGGACATCCGGTGTATTGTTAGAAATTTGCATCGAGTCATTTGTTTCATTTTCATGTTATACAATGGATGATATTATTTTATTATTGTTATTGTTACTCACTGTAAATGAGGTTTTTGTTATATCATATACATATTTTCATTATTGTTATTATTATTGTTACTTCGCATCTATGCTCATACCATTTTTTATTTTTGTTATTCCTTGGAAATAAAAAAATAAAATACAAACAAGTGACCTTTGAATTCTATACGACTTTCCAGTGTAAAGAATATTAAATTGTACAATTTGTAAATCGAAAGAAATTCAGTTAGATTACCTATAACTTTATTTATAAGTTTAATTAAAAATTACTTAATTTGGTTTAGTCTACCATTTTCTAATTATTAACTGGCAACTATGAAATAAAGTAATGTAGGTGCTTCCATCGTTTATGGATATAATATACTTTTTATTGTATCAAAATATATCATGAATTTTATTTAATGGGATAAGTAAAAATAACCAAAATTGAGATATCTGAGCTGGTTTTTAAGTATTGACTTTTAAGTCTAGTTTACGTGAGTTCTGCTTCTTAGCGTGGCAACGAAATTATTTAAATCCAATGCTCAAATTCCTTGAATGGCATATGTATTGTTGTAAATATTATTGGATCAACAAATCAGCTCTAATAAATCATGTATCAGACTTGCAATATCCATACCAAAAAAAGAAAAGAAAATGCAATGTATTACAAAAGGTTCAAATATTTTAATTCCACTTGGAACAATACGTACAATTGTGTTAAATAGGAAAATTTAATTAATGACAGAAATTTAATCAGCATACTGGTTTGGTTTGCTGATTATATTACTTAAATTTCGACTTACAAATTTCCCTTAATCTTTAAATTTGAAAAATTAATAAATATTCTGTTTAAGAAAATATTCTGTTCTTAATTTAAAAAAAAAAAAAAAAAATAAAACAAAACAAAAAACAAAAAAACAATAAAACAATAATAATAAATAATCATTTAAAAATAATAATTATGTTGAGTAAATTACTAATATTATCTACAACACCACTCACTATTGAATAACTGGCTATCACACTTAACTGCTGCTATACAACGTTGGATGTTATCACATAGAAATCATTCATAAATAGTATGTAAAAGACCTTATTGCTAGTCTATACTCTGGCAAGACAGTTTCCAGATTGTTCCGTTTGTAATTTTTTTATTATAAATTTATGTCTAGTTATTAGAGGCTCCGGTGAGTTTTGAATAGGAGACCTTCAGCTCAGTGCCTTTGTGATCTTGTCTTTAGAACGCTTTGAATGACTCAAAATATATTTTCATAATCTTTACAATATTTTGTATTACATAATAAAAAAAATACGATTAAGATGTTTAAAATTTTTTTTCAAAAACGAGTTATTTAGTTCTCAACAGTATGAAGAAGGTGTACTTATCCTTTAATGATAAATTCTATCAAAGAGACACTGACATAAACATAGGATTATACGGGTGATAAAAAAAGTCTGCCTTTTCCTGCACCGTTTCTTAACACAAAAATATATCATTTATTATATAGAAAATAGCAAAAGATAGTAAGTTTCATATTGATTAGTATTACTTCTATCTAATGTGAACCCAGATTATTTTACGCTATTGAGTTTACTTACTTTCACAAAACAATCTTTTAATGCAATCTTTCTATTTTAATTTAAGACTAGTATTTTTATGTGATGTTTTTAATGTACTTTTATTTAAAAAATTTGTGCTTTTAAAAGGTTTTAAATAGATGTAATTAAAAAAATATATAATACTTAGAAAACCTAGGAAACTCTCTACTATGAAAATCTCTGGTTTTTTGAACTAAAAAATACATTTTAATATAAAAAAAAGAACTTTTAAAATAAGTACAACAAAGTATATTTATAGAACTCAGAAATTTAATTCTAGTACGAAAATAGTACACACACAACATTATTACAGGATATGCGCAAAACATACATGAAACACATACATTTAAAACGCACAATGTATCCAAATAAAATGTGCCACTTCACCATTAGGGAGTTTGAAATAATATAATCCCATTATTGACATCATATTCAACAAAAAGTCTTTAAAAATTATTGTGTGGTTTGAACAAATTTATAGTAGATCGATTATCTACAAATAGTTTGAGTAAAATTAAGAGAGAAAGTTTCCTGTCTTGCGATTAGGCCCTGGGTTTGTGTAACATTAATGTCATTCAAATTTTTTGTAAGTGAGGGATTATCAAAAGGTAGTCATTCTTATTTTTCAAGACAAAACATAGAAAAATAATAATATTGAAGTATTATTCAAATATCTTGTATTTAATGGAAAGCTATCCGTACTCTTTATTACTCTAGATACGAGAACCTTTCTATTTGCTCCTAGTCAGAAATAATTATCAAACGGGTACTAATCGATTGAATTTCTTGAATAGATTTCACAAAATGAATAGATTTCAAAAGCTGAAATCTTAAGAAAAGAACGTTTGTATTTAATCCATTCTCACAAGTCTAATTTCAGTTCCTAGTCTACTTATCATCTGAAACAATCGGTATAAACTTAAACTTAAATTGTGTTTGTTTATTGAATAAAATATGATTGTGATTTGTTATATCACAGTATTATTTGATTAGAATATTAATTAATGTTTTTTTTAGCTATTAAACAAAGGGGATTATTAATGTTATTTTTATGCAACAATAGTACACAGTACTGCTAGGTGGTCACCCATCCAAATACAGATTGTGACTGCTGTTGCTTAACTTTATTGATTGGTCTAAGCCTGTCATTACGTTACGTCAGTCCGGGGTCTATTAATTAATTTAAAAAATAAATTATTGTCTTATGAAAAGGTAGCTATGGTAAGGTAGGTAAAGTAGCTATCAGAATTACCACTTAGATCAGTTCATGAAGGGTTTGGACATTGAATCTTTGCCAAATATGCAATTTTTAATAAATAATATATAATAAATTTTAATGGTATTTAACAGAATTTTATTGGGACCTATACTTTTATAAACCATATACGTAATGAAACTTAATAATACAAAAAATCCGTTTACGATCCGCTGAAAAGAAAAACGGATATGGATACGAATCTTATTTTTCTTGCTATCATTACATACTTAAGCTTAAATGAACACATACGTAGGTAAAATTTTACTTGTATGATCTTATAATTAATAAGTTTTGTGATTTTTTTACCAAATGTATTTTGTTTTGGAGATCTTTTCTTTTACAATGCCAGTATTGGATTTAGGTTTGAAGACGCCCTAGGTCCGAGACGATATGGCGCCGTATTGGCGATAAATTCAAAAATAGCTCAATTTGAACCACTTTGTTGATCATCAGCAAACTACCATAAGCACAACCAACCAGGCAGGCAGGCATCAGACTACATAGAACTCGAAAATAAATTACTATTCTTACAGTATAAAACGAAGCACGTTCGTAATGGATAACACTACATAATATTGTAGTATAGCAACTACATACCAAACAGACAAACTACCAACAAATGGGGTAGAATAGACAGACAGACTGACTTACTTATATAATCAAACATCGTTTTCTTCTAATATTTTCATTATTTTGTCTTTATTTGTTTCAAAGCATACTTATTAATATAAATATATATTAGTGTTTTTTATCTTTGCTTCTTTGCTCTGCTACTTCTACTATATTTTATTATAGTTATTAATTATTTTTTATTCAATAAATATTTTTTATATGTTTTTTATATGAATATGATGAGTTATTGTTGTTTTGTTTAGATTGTATTTCTAAACAAATTTAAGTATTTTGAGGTCACATAGCTTAGGCAGACCAATTCAATCTTATAGTAAGTACGGGTATCTTGAGAACTGTTGAGATCTTCGCAAAGTAAAATAAATTTTATCTTTTAATCATATAAGCCTATTCACTTGAAGATAAAAGTTACTAAACAAAATAATTTTATATTTAACCCATTTGAAAAAAAAATGAAGTTGTCGATTTGACCGTACCTTTTTGAAATGTTTGTTATCTCAGAACTCGACTGGGTGAACTGATTTTGATGATTCTTTTTCATAAGAAAGCTGGTACTTTTCGTGTAGTCTCATTTCATTGCCTAAACTAATCTAAACTAAAGGGAAAGAAGGGGCAAAAAGAATTTTTAGTGATATTTGTGTGCTCGCAGTAACTTCGTAGTTTATGAGCCAATTTCCATGATTCTTTTTTGTTTTTTTTTTTATGAAAGGAGATGCCCCAATAGTTGTACCATGATAAGGCAACCGGAATTTGATGCTGCTAAGGGGAAAGAATGGATAAACAAATTTTTAGGGGTTAAAATTCTGTCAAATAAAATACTGTTCGTGGTTGTATGCAACACTCAAAAGTAAAAATTAAAAATTCTTAAACAAAAGAGAATTGCGTTCAAAAAACTGAACTAAAAAGTACAAAATAATTTTAAATTTTCCCTTGTGACCAATTACCTTTCGAAGTCGATGTCCATTTTGTACTTAGCTAAAAAATTGATTGGTTGGCGTCGACTGAGAAAAGTAATACATGTCATTTTGAAAAAACCAAATTTGTATATTCCTGATAATATATGTTACGATATACCACAAAAATATGTTTCACCTCTAGGAAATACCACTACGAAATATTTTTAATCTGCAATGCATAATGATAAAATAAATATTTTTTTGCGGGTAGCTGATGTGAAAATGCAACAGAAAGTATGTTTTTACTCCCGTATCGGAAAATTTGTAATGGATATCAATCAATAATCTACTATTGGTTACAATTTAGTTTAAGTTAAAATTAATAATATTACGCATTCCCGAATTAATGGTTCACCAGCCAGTTAGTAACAATAAATATTTAGTCTAAAGATATTTTTCAAAATTCATCAAAATTCTATTTTTTTCTTGAAAATTTAATACTTTTCGTGTAAAATGGCATTTTTTCTCTTTATAAATTATGCAAAAATTATAAAATTTACACAAACTTGTGTATAAAAATACTAGAATTTTACGATTTTTTAGTTTTTCATTTCTATTGTTTTTAATTGTCAATATCACAAAAAAAGAAAAGGACTTTAGATAACTTGAAGAGAACGTTTTATTAAATTTTGCATCTGATTTTAGACAATAAATCAAATAACATACGAATTGGAACAATTTTTCTGTTCTGGGTCTGCTGGACCCCATATTTCTCATACGTTATCGTTTAGAGATAACCGTACCGGGTTAATATAATAATATTTATAATACACATTACTATATAAAAACCTGTTCGCCTTTAAATGCAGTGTCATTTGATGATTTTGGTACGATTAATAATAAATAAAAAGCAATAATTAAACATTATTAACGGTAATGATTCAGTACAATGAACAATTCAAACATCAGATAAAAAACTTGTCAATAATGCTGGTATTTAAATAACACAATCTGTTAATTATTTTTAAAATCAATTTTTTATAATAAAATTAAAAATTTTTAATTCATAATATTTGTTTTTTGTTATCATTAACATAAAAATGCAATTGAAAATATTAAACAATTTGGACAAAAAAGAAACTGTGAAGTGAAATAAAGACAATTTTGTAATTCATATACCTAATTCATATACGTATATATAAATATATATTATTTTATGTGAAAGGTAACGAACGTACCTAGTCAAACATTACCTTCTATATATAAAATTCAAAATGAAATATTAGCTTTATTACAAAATCTGACATTTTATTTATTATACGTATTCTCATAGTAAATTGAAAATTTTAGAAACAATTTCACATTTTGTTTTTGATTGTACCTCATCTTCAATGTTTTGAATTAAGAAGTTGTATTCAGTAAATGACAAATGCTTCATTTTGTTGTTTATAAATCTAGATTTTTCGAAAACCAACATATTTGTAAGTTTGGTGGAAGCACATATAATGGTTACATGAAATATAATGTTAATTTTTTATTATATATACTATCTATATATTAAAAACATTGACTTTCGTCTTTCAGTGCTTTCATTTAGCGCAATGGTAGAAATTTTGGATCCAGCCTACGCATATTTCAACCTTTGTTTATACCCATTTATGCATTCAAAACTAACTAAAATACGAAAACACACATATTCGCATAAAGTTTGATATTTAATAAAGCGAATATAATATACCAATATTAATTAAATTTGAAATTCAAATTGCCAGGAAAGGTCAAACGGTTTTTAAGTCATAAAAAAAATGAACATTTAATTTTCATGGTCTACATGTAAATTTTAAGGGCTTAAACAGTACTAACCAAATATACCATCATATATTTAGTGGTATATTATTTGGTTTATATTGTTGATTTTAGTATACATTGGTTAAAGTATTGAAAGGGATATCATACACTTGAAGTTATACAAAAGATATGTAAAAAAAAGATTTTTAATATTGAAATTTATTTCAAAGGCAAGAAGGGGAGCATAAATATAAAAAACTTTTTAAATCCTTATAATGACAATCAATCCATATTCACCCATCAAGTAAATAAATATTTTATTGTTCAAGTTTTTTTTTTCAATATGATGTTTCATTCCTAAATTTGTTTTAGTATAACTTTTTAATAATTTTAATGACGCATTCTCATAAAAAATTTTTGCGATAGATATGTAAGGTAGGCTTTATACAATTCAACATCTATAAAAATAATTCTATACCAAGAAATTTGTAACAAATTGTCTGAATGCGGAAATTAATTTGAATAGATAAAAGTTCATAAATAAAACAAAAAGTCAAAAAAAAATGTCTATTTGGAAAAATTTAGTAGCTTTAGTAATCAAAAACAAAAATAGGAATTCATATTCAGGCTGGGAAGGAATATTAAAAATATGGCGTTTGTAATTGTAACTGTAAAATGAAAAGGAAATTATTGTATTTCCAAAGTATTTTATAATTCAAATGTATTTTTTTAAATGCTACGCCATTCATCAAAAATTGAATTCAAAAATACTAACATAATATTGAAATATAACTAAGTATGTTTTGGTATATTTAAATTAACTATGAAATAAAATTTGGCTATAAATCTGGGGTTTTTATAACATACGGGATAAAATTAAAAGATTCAGAAATTTATTGTACTATAAAGGTATCACTAAAAGCCAAATCAGTTTTCTACTTACAAACACGTTCACTTTACTTTCAAACAAATGTCGTATCGAATAAAAATTGAGTAATTGAATAAAAAAAGGTATTTTATGAGATTATTTGACTAATAAAATTACATTCCAGGGCATATAGATTTATTATATACGTGCGTAGAAATTTAGTTCCTACCTCTACCTACTAATTTATTTTAATTTTTTTAAAGTTTAATAAAATCTTTTATTAAACACTTAAATTTTTACTACACAAGTCAGAGTTATTAAAGCTTTATTATTGTAAACAGAACTTGCACACACACCAAAAAAAGAAAATTATAATCATTTTTGAAAAAAATTACGACGAAAGTTAATGATAGAAGAATGTGACAAAAGTTTTCATATTTTAAGTGTCATAGATAATAATAAATCAAAATAGAGAGGCGATTCTTCCTCTCTATCAAATTTGTTTAAAATTTTTTTTTAGGAAAAATGGGCTTGGATCCCAGATACATTATGTATGGTTGGATTGTTCAAATATGCTCAATTTATTGCTCTATTTAATAATAATAAAAAATAAATTTATCATTGCTATAGTAATGCTGAAAATATTTTTCTCAAGACTGTTCTAAAGTCTTCAACAAGATGATAGATGTCATTTACTGTGAGAAAATATTGAGTTTTTATTTTTAGACAACAAAATTATATTTCCGGGCCTTGCAGTTTTTTTAGATTGTTTTCAAATAGTTAAATACTTAAAAATATTGAAATAAGCTCTTAAACCAGGATATAAGCAGAAAAGTCCTTGGAGTAGAACTCAATATACAGCGAGCAAAGGAATAAATTTAAAATATAGAAAACCCTTCTTCTGAAAAAAGTTTCCATAATTTCAAATAAAAATCGAATTGATATTGCCCATTTCCAGTATTACCACGTATTAATTATACTTCCTGGTATCCTAGAAAAAAGATTGATAAGTATACATACGACTTCTTTTTATTTTGAGGGGCGCGAAGATTAAACAATTAATTGAGCTTACAAAATTTCTGCATGACGAATTTAATTATTTTACAAAATTCATTCATTATTCCATATGTTTCAAACATTCTACTCTGAAAACAATGTTAACAAACATTTTAAAATAAAAATAAAAAAATTTTTAAATCCTGTTGACTGCCATGCAACCTCTGTATAATAGCGAATAGCCTACCAACCTATCATATATATTATTAATAATAGTTCCTGATTGCAATGGGTTTTTTAATTCACATCACCAGTGCCTGTTTTGTTGACTAAATCAATAAATATTAATTCAAAAATTATTTTCATATTTTCAAATATAACGCTATAATTAATATACATTTAACAAAAAAATTAAGGAATCTTCAAATTTCTTCAGGATATCAATATTTTTGTTTCAGGAAAATTCATTCATGAAAAGCATAATTGTTCATGTAAAATTTTGTTAGTTACTTCAGAAAGAACAGAAATTTATTGTTGGTCTCAAATTTTGGAGCAATTTTAATGATCGTTTTATGTAAAATGGATAAGATTAACAAATTTTGAATTTTTGGAATGTTTCGAAAAAAGCATCATTTTCGTGCTATTTCAGATAGAAAAACTATCAAAACACACCATGTTTTTTTACCAAATTTATTTTTCCTTACAAATTCATCATTACAAATGGTTACTATTGTTCATTTTTGCCCAATATCCATAAAACAAAACTTTTAAATTGGAACTTGTATTTCATATTGTAGCTATTGATACAGTTTCATTGACACAATGATATCCTCGATTTTTTTTTCAAGTACCTTCAAATCCTGCTCCACATTTTTGAACAAAAACGGATTAGTTTATTTTTGGTGAGATATTGTCAGATTTCCGTACACTAATTTTATACATTGTACAAAATGTATTGTATTATCACATTCAATCCTACAGAGAAGTAGAAAAATCGTTTTAACTAGTTTTTATTAACGGACTTCAAAAAAAGAAGTTTCTCAATTTGGCTATATTTTTATGTGTGTTCTCAGATAACTTCATCGTTTATGATCCTATTTTGATATTTTTTGTTTTTTTGGAAAGGAGATATCACAAGCATTGTGCCTCGATAAGGAAAAGGATCTGATGTCCTTAAGAGGAGAAGAAGGTGAAAAAACAGTTTTAGTGATTAAATTGTATACTACACTTAAAAGTAAAAAAAACCGCCTTCAAAAAATGAATCATTAAGTAAGCAATAATTTTAAATTAAAAACTTCTATGAATTTTCGAAGTGGGTTTTTATCTTTAGCAAAAAATTGAATCGTTAGCATCGACTGAGAAAGGTAATTCAAGGCCAAAAGTAAATTATTTATAGAAGTTTTTGAATAAAAATGTTTTTTTTTTCCATTTTATTATTTTTTTTTTTTTATTTATGGTCCTTTTTTATTGAAAATTTTTTATAAAAATGCCAGAAAGAAATGAAAGGCTGAAGTCGAATTTTTAATATATAGAGGTAATAAACATACATTATAATATGTAATTTTAATTAAAATTTATTTATTTATCGGTTGAATTAACATGGTACATACATACATTGATATATAAAATTAAAACTATAAAAATTGTTTCTACCTATTTACCTAACTACCGACCTCTGCCATGTACATAAACATTATGTTTATTATATTAGTATTTTATTATATTTTATTAAAATTAAAACCAAACACAAATACACACAAACACACATACAACACACACATATACACACACACTGCCTTATGTAGACGGATAAAACATGTCGAAACATTACAATGATTGATTATAATTTAATCGCATACATAATTTCCTTATTTATTTAACAAATAATGAAAAATTAATGTAATGTATAAAAATAAATTTTTAAAAAATTAATGGAAAAGCGTCATATAACTTTCATCAATAACAGAAAAGCTTACCCGAGTTGTCCTGTGGAAAAATTGATTATTTGACTTTCTAGAAAGAAACTATCATTATGGGCACAATTTAAAAATTCTAAATGTTAACGTATAAAAATTCAAAATTTTATATTTCATTATGTCTTCATGGAAAAGCAAAGAATGTAATAGGAAGATTATATGAAATGCAATGATGCTACTCCTTCCGTGATATAATTACATTAATTTTGGGTAATAAATATACATATAATTTTACTTATAATTTCATTAATAATAAATATACAAAAAAAAGCGAACTTTAAATTTACAATTTTGGTTTTCTTGAGTTGGTTGAATATGAATGATCTGGTATGCTCCTGCAGACTATGTGCTGAAGGTCTTCCAATAAAGGTGATGAAGACGATTTGCAAGCATAGTTGATACGAAATCATCAAAAAACTTAAGAAGATTCTTTTAGTAGCTAGATGAAGCAAAGTATCGATCAAAGGAATAATCGGATTTCTTAAGTTTTCCGTGAAAAAAATTTGAACATTCGACCAAAATGGCTACGCAAATTAAAAAAAAAAAATTAGAAATAATTATCTGAAATCTTATTCGTTCAATAAATACCTGAAAAATAGATTTAAATTTTAAACCGATCAGGGGAGCTGTTTTTTATGAAATCTTGGTCACCGACTTTCGAAAAAAGGGGTTGAACTGTCTGTACTACGACTATTTTCAGTTCAAGTCTTTAAAATTCGCTCATATCTCGGAAAATACTTACCAGATAGATTTGAAATATTTAGGGAAAATTACTAGTCTAATAATAATTCTTGAAATTTGAAATCGATTTTTTTTAATTCTAACTGCGTACATCCCCTCGAGGTAATTGCTTTAAGAATTAATTTGAATTCCAACTAAACCACGAAATATTTTAAAAATTAAATTGACCAGCCACGATCAATTAAGTGGTATTTTGTGAGAATATTAGAGCCAGATTGAAATAAATAATATTTTTCATTCTTTTTTTTTTTCATTTATATTATTTCTAGACGCAGGTCAGTAACGAATTATTAAATATAGGTGATTCAACTTCCTGGTATTTTCCAACAATCATTGTAAATGCTTTTGTGCAAATTAAACTTTTAATATATTAGTTATAAGGGTTGGGTCTCCCGTTTCATTACATTTATTTTAAATGAAGTGAATAGTTTATTATTTTTTACTTTTTTATATTTATAAATATAATAGATTTTACTTTGTTGTACAGTCGTGTATGGTGGACAAACCACAAATATAATGCATTACAAAAATATTTTTTAAATAAACACATTTAAATGAAAAATCATTTGTATGGAAATAAAACCATACGTTTGTAAAAAATTAATAAATTGAATTTTTAAAAGTTAGTTCACTAAATAAAACCTAATGAAATATCATAAAAGCCTGAAATTATTTTGTTGTGAACTATAAATTTCCGTTGAATTCATTTCCATTGAATGACTTTCATATCACAAAAATTTTCTACGATGCGTCACAGTACTTTCTTTTACTGTCCAACAGAAATCTCACACACGAAATTATTTTAAATAATTTTTAATTAAAGAAAGATTGCAGTTTTATCGTATAAAATTCCATGGTTTAACATGAATGAAATCAATAGAAGTTTTTTGATATTATGACATATTTATGATCTTGAGAAATAATGAAATGGTCAATCCGATTCGATAGGGTTTGCCGGGAGGCGGGCATTAAAGTAAATAACCATGCAACTATTTTCTAAAAGCTAAAAGATGAATTGCGAGCAATATATTAAGTGGAAATTAATGTCTAAATTAATGAAATGTTATGCATTTTTTATTCCAATTGTATTTCAAATGTTGAATATTATCAAATAACTGCTTTGTTGTTTTTTCAATTCCGCGAAATATTTGTGATTGTGTATAAAGATCTCAAAAAACCGATGAAATGTTCAAAATTTTTTTTTCGCTGTTTATGACTTTTCTAGGATAATTGAGATCTAGAAAATTCAAAAATAATCTTTATTTTACGATCGGTTGACTAGATATCGAGATATTGCTAGAAATATATCCGATAAATCGGCCTCTGGAACGGATTTTTAGCGATATCTTAAAAACTACGCATCCAATCATTAAATAGATGTTATTTTTGAAATCTGTGGATCAAAATTATTCCAGAACATATATTGCATCCAAATCGGTAGCAAAATCATTTTTTCGATTTTCTTGATTTTTTCAAAGGGGTACCCCTTAAAAAAATTTCAAAAATTCGAAAAAAATTTTTCTATCTTATTTTGAAAAAAACTATGTTTATATATGTATTTTGACACGTAGAATTCAAAAATATCATTTATTTAACGATTGGATGCGTAGTTTTTGAGATATCACCAAAAATCCGATCCAGATGCCGATTTAGCGGATGTATTTCATGCAATATCTCAAAAACTAGTCGACCGATCTTAAAGTAAATGTTATTTTTGAATTTTTTAGATGATAATTATCCTAGAAAACTAATAAACAGCGAAAGAAAAATTTTGACTTTTTCGATGATTTTTTCTTATACAATCACAAAGATGAAAGAATTTCAGCTAGCCTTTTTTTATTTAGTCACAAAAGTTAATTAGCCAAATTTGGTTGAATCGAATTATATATTAGTTGAAATATCAGTTCCATGTGGTTTGTCGATTTTTGAAATGAGAAGCTATTGAAAAAAATGACAAAAATTCGAAAATAATTCTACCTGATGCGCAGTTTATGAGATATGACCAAAAATTAGATCCAGTGGACGATTTACAGAATGTGTTTCATGAAATATCTCAAAAACATAGTCAGTCGGTCGTAAATTAAATATTTTGTCTTTTTTTTTCTCACATGTTACAAATCATCATTTCCATAGAAACCAAAATCTAATTTTGAAATTCAAAATAAAACTTCTTTATCTCTTCTCACTAGCAGTATGACGAACTGTCAACTATATAAAGTGTGCATATCGCATTGTTCAAGTATTACCGGAATCATTCTTGGTTCAGGAGGTCCATACACGTTTCCTCAAGTGTATGTGTTCCACAGCAAAAATTATCGGGTGAACGCGGTCCCGGGTGTACCCCAGCAAATACCAGGTAAATATGGATATAGGTATCCCACACCAAATAGTGGGTTACTTAGAAGTTGTTGAAGTTAATTAGAAATATGTGGCAAAACGACGTTTGTCGGGCCAGCTAGTTATAATATATATTTGTGCGACATACTTCAATCAAATTTTTCCCTCATTATGTAATTAATAGTTTTGTAATTTAAAAATAATAAAATATCACCTACCTGTCATGTGTTATTTCTATTATTAAATATTACATACATTCAAATAAATGCTATAATATAGTAATTACAAAATATAGGTATACAGGCTGGTGCCAAGAAGTCTTTACTTTCTTTGTCTTTTTAAACCCTACAAATATGACTTGTATGAAGTTTACTACCAAAATTTTGATGTGGATGTTTTATGAATCACGTAACTTGTGTATTTTATTTGGGTGTCCATCCGTCTACAATATAACTCTGAAACGAAGAGAGATTTTATAATTTTGAGGACGTGTTCTATATTTAAAAAGAGACTTTAAGATTACTTCTATGTATAGCAGACCATAAAGGAAAGATAATAACAAACAAACAAATCCAACAAATTCAAAAAGCTCATAAATAAGATAAATATTTTGACTTTTTATCGTTCGAATCGTTATGGAACTTAAAACGTACAAAATTCTAGAAAAAATTAAACTTAAATAAAATAAAAATCAATTATTTTCATGGTTTTCTATTAAAATTATCACCATCCTGTATAACAAGATAACCTCGTTTTCATTATTTATCATGATAGAAATCAATACACATCAGTTGAAATTTTCACATATTTTGACAATACTTGAAGTTGACATGACAATTGGGAATAATTTAATATTGTGATGCTTAATTAAATAATTGTTGTGGGAATCGTGCAATATAGGTTCATAAAGTCGTCAATCAAAATACAGGTAAAAACATCCCATATATTTTTAGCATTTATATTACATTGATGATGAAATGAAAATATGATGTTGAAGTAAGCTACAAACACTTCAGTTATATAAGGTGATTTTTAAGCTTTATCATATATGTAGGATATTTTGTTTGTAATGAAATGATGTAGATCGACCTAAATACATTCATTCTAAGATCAGAAGGGAAATAAATAATGGTAAAGGCAAGAATATTTGAAATATTTAAACTATACGAATGGAGTGAATGAATCATGTGCAGTTACTTTTCAATTTAATTTTTTAATTCATTTTTATAAAAGATCGTATAAAATATTTTAAATTTAGAAATGTCAAAATAAAGTATTAAATGATATTTAAGAACTATGCACTAGCTATTATGTTTGAACTATTTTTAACCATTAGCATTCATAAAATATTCTAATTAATCAGTCCTTACAGTGAAAAACATACGTACTGTAGTTTTATATTATGTGTTTACTAGTAAAATTTGTGTTAAAATTATGGAAAACTCAAACAGTCTACAAAAAAATCTTTCAATTTAAAGTTGTTTGTTTTTTAAAATAAAAACTTTTTTCCATACTTCTTCTATATTTGATTGCTCAAAAATTGGCTCATAGATTCACTGTATTCACTGGTCATTTTTTAGATACAGAATTCGCCAACAAATTTTAGTTCGCTATCTTTTATTATTAGTTATTTTCATGATGGACGGACGGACAAACTGAAATGGATCACTTAGTTGGATCTGCAAAATTTTGATTATGCGATCAACATTCGCTTGCAGTATAAAATTTTAACTAAAATTAATATACTCGGATATATACTATAGGTACATATATGTCGAGTATAAGAACCGAATTTATAGCTTTCACATTTTTTTTTTCGTATATAAAAAGAAAATTTTTAACCTAGTTTTTGGCATATACTGTAGATACTTTATTATAATATACTAAGATACATTATATTTAACATTAAACCACTTTACGGTGTACTAACGTGGGTTGGTTAGTATTGTATATTGGTTAGTTGGTGGCCTATTAGAACGTCCTAAAATTGATTATTAATTAAATAATAATTACGGTTTTATAATTAATATCAAATTGTCATCAAATATAATCACTCACATTGTTATTGAATTTAAATGTATGATAAATGATTTAATTGAATTTTTGGTAAATCAACAGAAACTTTTTTACTTTTTATAGTTTCAGTCTAGTGTGATCACACAAGCTATTGATGAATTCTTACGAAGAAACAACTAAAATTGGGTTTATTCTGACACTTCATATATATTTCGTATTTAAAATCTGCGCATCGACAATAAAACATTCACTTTGATTTTTTTGGAATCGATCAGAAATCGGTATTTTGCTGGTAATTTTATTAAAACCAAAGTTTTAGTTATTGTGAAATAAAATTTCGAGCTTAATCTTTGTACCTGCTTTTAAGAAAAAACAGCGTATAGGGTAAACAGTCCAACACTGAACTAATTATTACATGTATCGATGTTATTTCTGAAGTTATATATGCTATACTTTCGTACTCATTAGAAATCTTGTAGTTTTGACTTATAATTTGTGTATTCAATTGTACACAAGTTATCTTCGTTTGAAAGATATTTGTATTTTTTATAATCTGCCGGAATGGTTTACTGTGTACTTTGAAGTGAAAAGCTCAACTACCGCCTAGTACACAGAACATAAGATTAAAACAATACATTTTCTAAGCTTGTTTGACAATAAAACTAAACTGCTTGGTGGAGTATAGCGTCTCATATAATTTTTAAAGTGTTTTCGAGAACCACTTCTACTGGAAGACGTAATTTTTCACTAGTCCATAAAAGTTTATATCTTTGCGTAATTGTCTATTGCCGTCTCCAAAGGCAACTTTTACACTATTTTTGTTAAATCGTTAAATAGAAGTGTAAGATTTTTTCGATTTACGCAAATATAGCCGCAATTTAATTTTATACAAGTATTCTCTATCCATCTGCAACATATCATATTTTCTCAACACCTTTAATAAGCTGGAACGCTATGTGTTCAATAGTAAGTAAACTAGCAGTTCACTGTGACAGTGCTCATGGTTGACTGTTGGACATGATTCATAGATAGCTTGGTTAAATGTTTATTAATAATGTATAACATAATTTTTCGATTGTATTTACCGAAAATAGCTCGTTTTTATGAAATGTTTTAATTATTACTAAAACGTCTCATTTAGCAGAAGACCTTGAAAATTATAAACCAATGTGCTGTTCGTAAATTTCCACTGAAAATTTATTATTTATTATTGAAAAATATTCCATATCATTCTAATTATCTGCACGTATATTCAAATAGAAAAGAAAAAATAGCAAATATAGAAAATGGTAGTCCATTTTTCTGAGAAATAATACTATTTCGTCGAAATATTTATTTTTCCCTTTAAATACATTATATTGATAGACATATAAAATTCATTTCTATGTACTGTAATATTTTATAATGGTGTTTAAAGTTTCATTTCCATGAAATATTCATGTGTACACGAGGTCGAATTCAGCTGAATCTAATAATCGGATTCAGCTAAATCTAAGTAATAATTATGGTTTAAAAACTAATATATTATTATGCATCTTTCAAGACGTACAAAACAGCTCAAACTTCTACCATTAAAAGAAAAAATTCTTGATCGAATGATATTTTCATTAAATTAATAGTTTTAACATTTGTTCTAACTCAAATTTTAGAAACTATCATTTTCTCCTCAAAACGTTTTGCGGTAAAATTTTTTGGTTTTTCGACTGTATAAGGATATTTATTATTCACATAAACTTTTTCTTAAAAAAACACAAAAGTAACTATAAATTTCTGCTTTTTCTGCTTTAGCCTCCTTACTATTATTTTAGGTTTCTTTAGCCTATTGTGAACCTCTCAAATCTTTTAAAGCATACGATACTTCTAATGTGTATACGATATTGGGTTCCACAAAACTCAATACTGTTGTGAATATGTTAAATTAATTCGAAAAAAACAAAAACAAAAAATAGGAACTTATTTGAGAAAAATTCTGGAAATGAAAAACTTTTTTTTATAATTCCTGTAAAATATTCTTTCTATTCATGCTCCTCAGCATGAAACAGGATGATTTGGTTTCATAATTTATTTCATGGCAATTTTAAGCGAATTTGAAAAAACGTTTTTGTGATAACATTACCTAATGTTTAACTTCTTAGAAAATGAATACAATAATCTGGGTTAACAACATTGAAAAAATGTTTGCATGAAATTCAATACATTCTTAAATAAAAAAATCATCAATTTAATTTTTGTAGTTGCTATCATTGATATTAATGGTAAGTATAATCACAGTCGACTTAAATTATTGGTTGAACATATTTTTCGATCTTTAGGTTTGCTTAAAATCCCCTGGAAATTCGTTTATAGTGGTTTCGAATTTTATGCTCGGAAAATTTTTTAATACTAAATGTTTAATGCATTTTAACTTCTATATAATGTTGTAAAGTATAGTCAGTTGTGCAATATAGTAGGTATAGTAATTATAGATTACTATCAAAGTAGGTAAGCTTTTGATAATTGACTGATCGATTAACTCAGTTTATACGGTTTCAAACCGGTTGTATGTTTTCATCCATTATAAATAATATGTTATATAAATAGGAAATACATGTAACACATGCTATACTGAAATTTTTATAGTTATTTGCTGACTTTTAATAATTATTATTAAAAATCAATAGAATATAATTCCTTAATTTTCTTTTCGGGTACAACTATAAATAAAACTCTTTCTACTTTCTACTTTTTATCAATTATCAATTATTTTATAATTTATTTTGAAAAGCAACGTTTTTATTTCAATATTTTTTCGAGAATTGCAGTCTGTCTTTTATTTTCTTTTTAAAGAATATGTGGTTTCATTTCTTTTACAAGTTTCGAGAATCTATAAATTTAACTTAATTTTGTTTTTTAAAGTCGAATAAAAATGGAATATTAGGTATTTAACCCTGGAAAGATAATCTATGTCTTTAAGACGTAAGCAAAAAACAAACTTTGTTCAAATTTTTTACTCGGTGTACATTCATTTTTTTTTTACGTCTAACGATTGTTTAGTACTTAAAATAAATGTAAATTTTCATTAAATATTTTAGTAGTTAATTTGTAAGAGCGATTTTTCTTATTTTTCTAATTATATTCGAACATACATTTGAATTGATTTGAAGTTCTAAATGCAAAACTATCTATCCAACCACTTTTTAACTGTTTATTTATGATAATTTGTGATATATGTACCTTTAAATTTGTGCGTCTTTAAGGCTTATAATCTTTTTAGAACAAAAAAAATGATTATCTTTCTAGGGCTAAGATAGACGCTTATGAAATTTGTTTAAATCATGAAGAGTAATAAAGAGTGAATGAAGACAATAATTTAGAAGAAATAAGAGTTCAGGCAAAATATAATATATTATTCGGTCGCGTGTTTCTTTTTGTCTCTTTTTTCTACCATTAATAATATATCTGTTAGTCACATATGCCATATAACCTATGCAAATTTTATCATTTATTTTGTATTATAAAAAAATTTACAAAAATATAAAAATTTTTCTCGTTTGTTTCAGGTAAGTTTTCACGCAGTATTCGTACAACTGTAATTATTATCACTTATGAATATATATACTGATTTTCATCAGTATAATTCTACATACCAATGAATAGAGGGTTTGTAGACTATAACAACTACGAAATAAGTATAATGCTATAGTTTTTTCTTAAATAATTTTTTCAAATTAAACTGTTTTTTTCACTTCATTATTAACCATTTACTTATGAAATATATGTGCTCGAAAAGTAGGACAACAGTCTCAATAGTTATTATACAAGGCATGGAAGTTTTTCATTTACATAACCAAATTAATTGTTCATATTTATGACAGAATCAATAATGCTGTTTCTCAATTTCCATGAAGAGTGATTTTCAGCTTTTAAAACATTGAAAGTTGTGTTATTTTCCTTAAAAATCCGCATAGTTCAAATTTTCTAAAGAAGAAAAAACAGAAACGAAAGTAAGGTTTTAAAGAAAATTGTTATTAATTCAATGCTTTATATAATAACTAGCTGGCCCGGCAAACGTCGTTTTGCCACATATTTCTAATTAACTTCAACATTTTCTAAGTATAATAACATATTCTTAACAACTTTCCTGTATTTCTTAAGGCTGAAAACTAAGGCAAATTAGAATAAATAATGATATTAATATATATTTTAAAGCATACCTGGACACGTTGCGGTGACAATTGATATTACATCGATTGCATGCAAAATTTGAAGCAGATTGGACGAAGGAATTCCGTTGTCCCATACAAACTTTGCCTCTTCTTTTCATCCCATTAGGGGTAGAATTTCAGAAAATATTTTCTTATGGGATGCCCGGTATTTGATGTTTAACCCACTATTTGGTGTGGGATACCCGTGACACGAAATATTTATATATACACTCGTGTTTGATTTGGGACACCCGGTACCTAGTGCAGCCACAATTCGTGTATATTGTGCTGTGGTTCTCATATACTTGATGAAAAATAGTAAAAGGAAGTCCAGAACCACTAATATAGAAAAGAAGAGATAAATAAATTCTATTTTGAATAGCTGACCCGGGTAAACATTGTTTTGTTATTTATATAAATTATTTCTAATCAACATCAATATCTCCTAAATATAATAACATATTCTCAACTGTCTATAACTAAATAATGAAGCTGCGGAAAATCAGAATAAATTATGATATTAATTTATATTTTGAAGCATACCCACCCGGTTTACGCGTTACTGTGTTATTTTTCACATTTTAATAAATGATATTACATCGTTTACATGCGGATGCGATTCTACCCTTAGGGGAAGAATTTCAAATCCTTTCTAATCGGATTCCCGGTTTTTAGTGTGCACCCAGTACATTATATGCACCCGGTATTTACCTGGTATTTGCTGGGGTACACCCGGGACCGCGTTAACCCGATAATTTTTGGTGTGGTACACATACACTTGATGAAAGATATATGGACCTCCTGAACCAAGAATGATTCCGGTAATACTTGAACATTTTTTTTTTAAGTTTCTTTATTTATCATTAAAGTTTACATGATTTTTTTTTTTTTTTTTTACATTTTTCTGTTCCTATAATACTTGAAAATTTTTTTTTTTAACATTTAAAAGTTTCTTTATTTATCATTAAAGTTTACATGATTGTTTTTTTTTTTTTTTACATTTTTCTGTTCCTATAATACTTGAACATTTTTTTTTTTAACATTTAAAAGTTTCTTTATTTATCATTAAAGTTTACATGATTGTTTTTTTTTTTACATTTTTCTGTTCCTATTTAATTTATTTCTGTTCCTAATTTTTTTTTTTTTTTTTTTACGATTTAAAATTCTCTTTATTTATCATTGGGTTTTACATAGTACTCAGTGTTATACATGTCAGATACAATTTTTGAAAAAAAAAAAAAAAAAAAATACTTGAACAATGCGATATGCACACATTATATAGTTGACAGTTCGTCATACTGCTAGTGAGAAGAGATAAAGAAGTTTTATTTTGAATAGATAAAGAAGTTTTATTTTGAATTTCAAAATTATATTTTGGTTTCTATGGAAATGATGATTTGTAACATGTGAGAAAAAAAAAGACAAAATATGTTTCACAGCTAGGAACATTTTGTATTCGAAAATTAAATTGTCGTTTATAGTATTTTCCTTCACTTATTATTTATATTTCTCACCGTTAAAACCTTCCCTGAACTTTCACGAATATTTCAAGACCAAAATTAGCCAAATCGGTCCAGCCATTCTCGAGTTATGCGCTTACCAACACATTTTGCAATTCATTTTTATATATAAGATTACTTTAATAATTCCTTACAAATTTATCATTCAAATATTAGTTTAGACAAGGTTATACTCCAAACTAAATCATGTATAAATAAACGGTTTTGTAGATAACTTTTGTTCTTTGTTTTTTTTTTTTTTTAAATTGGATAGAAATAGCCAGAGATAATAAAAGAAAATTAAATAAATTAGCATTCAAAAATTAAGAACAATAATCAATTAAGAATTCGCACTATCAAAATTAACCATTTAAAAATTTGTTTCTCCGTGTTACATCGATAAAAGTATCTTATTAACTTGACGAACAGAAATATTTACCCACGAATTGACTGATTCTGTTCCTCGCTCAAAATATGAGGGTGTATTTGATGCTAGAACAGCCTGTACACTTTTTGATGAATATTAATAAATTATATAATGCAATTATTAATGATAATAACGAACCACCGTCCGTCCGTCGCCGTCCATAGTACCAATAGTGTCTACTAAAATGATGTCTGTATTGAAATGATAGAACAAACCGCGAATAAATTACATCATGACAACAATATTGTTTGTTAAAATGTTGTTCACTACCAGAAATGATCTTTATGGTAAATGAATGAGAACAACAGATGCAAGGACATACAACACAATTTTCGAAACTGTTACATATTGTGGTCATAATTAGAATGTTGTTCATAAATTGTTTAATATATTCCATATTAAATATTAATTTTGTTTTTGAATAACATTCGGTATTTGTATCAATGGCATTATATTTTTTATATCTTTTAAAATTATGTGAATAGTTAAATAGTAAAAATAGTGTTTATATCTCATTAGAATCAAGACAGATTTTTCTATAATAAACTGCAATTTCAATTCATACGATGTAAAGGAAATTTACAACCTGATATATTCTTCTTCTATTATTTTTTTAATTTGTTCAATTTTTAAAATGAACATCGATGTCTCAATATTAAACTAGTCTGACCCAGGTTCGAATTACGTTATCATTTCCAACGTTTACGTTTTCCCTCTTACGTCATAGGAATATTTGGTTGTCCTAAAGAATCTGCTGATTATTTAATATTCTCATTTAGTTGAGAAGCTGAATATACCTGTTTCATTCATATGTCATACGATGTATATCAGCTTGTCACAGCTATTAAAATTATTGTATAAATTATAAAATTTAAAATATCGACGTATTTAGGATATAAAAGTGGGAGACCGGATTCAGAGTTTGAAATCATTTTGTAGATGTTAATTGGAATATCGAGAGTACCGTTTTAAGAGTGAGGAAATAAATTCAATTATGCCATTAATGAACTTCGACACAAGTTTTGATCTCATTTCCCTTATAGACTGAAATTTTCGACAGAAACTAGGGTCTATTTTAATATATTTTTGAAGAGAGAAGCATTACTTGCCAATCAATATGACTCTTTAATTTGATTCTGTATCAATTACAGTTTTAAAGAGTCGAAGTCACATCATATTTGAAAGAATAATTGTTTATAATTTTTGAAAGAATTTTACCAGATATACTGTTGTAAATTTTGTTACCAAAAAATTTGTTCGTTATAGTATACTTGCCAAAAATTTCAAATTTCAGTAAGAATGAATAAATCTCGCTTAATCTATTGATATTACCATTACTGTAAAAAATACATAATAAATCAACGAAAACACAGATTTTGATGATCTTAAGTTACCAATAAAAAATTTACAGTTTCATTTTAGAATTAATGTTTTACTTAATGTACTTGATTTCTATGATACTAAAACTATTTCAAGTGGACGAGCTATTTATAAATAATTAAAAGCATTCATGTAGTATACAAACCACATCACTTGAAAATAAAATTTGACTGTTATTTCAACTAATGGATACAGTATTAATTTGTTTCACCTTTTTACTAAATAAGCTTTATTTAATCTTATATGAAATAATTGTTTACAATATATTCATTAGTACAAAGTTTTAAATAATAGTTTGTTAAATAGTTAATTAGTAACTATTATGACCATAGATTATCCTCCCCTACCATTTGTTTATTCTGATGTACATATAATATTATGTATATGGACTGGATATATTTATAATAAGCATTTAAACATTTGTTTCACATACTATAAACTAAATTAAGAATCATAGTATTTCCAAAAATATTTTTTTTCAGTGAAATACACGCATTAAAATCTGACAATATTATTGGAAAGTCATAATCAATAATATTTATAATATTAGATTTTTATTGGAATATACGTCACATTAAAATAGCGCCAAGAAAACTCAAATTTATTACAAGAATAAATCAAATAGATGTTTAAGAAGTTTAATAATTTCCACGCAACAAGAATGTTGACTAAAACATTATCAAAGCTCAATGTTAGGATACAAATGTATTGATTGACATCTTAAAATGCTCCATTTAATTATCGGTTTCCTTCTAAACAAATTTTTGTGAACATATTATATTAACTAATTTACACCTTCACATACTCTATTTGAATTAAACAGTAGAATTTGAATAAACAAACATGTAAGGCTTGCACCAGGTTTCTTAATTCCCCTGACCTTTTGCGAATATAATCAGACATGGAAATCATAGTGTCCAAAACTCTCAAGATAGTGTCCCTAAAATATTATACACTTAATACATACAAGAGTATAATAAATTTAATTGTATAACAATACATAACTGTATGGCTTATGTATTTTGTGTATTACCCAAATTTTATGAAATTCGGTATGCACAATGAACACGGAGTGTTTAAGTTTTGTGAAAAAATAATTGCTAAATGTTTGAAACTCTTTGGCATTTTCCGTTTTAGTTTGGATAAATATTTTTTGCTTGTTTCAGTGCGAAAATATTGTGCTGTAGTGGTCTCCATCAAAAACACCACCCCTGTTCAGTGTAATGCATTCGTATGAATTATGAAAATTTTAACACAATAGCTTTTATCAATCAAAGGCAAATGTATAGTGCTTTATCTTTTTGATTTGAATTTCTTTTAGTTTCGAGATATTAAAAGTAAAGTGTTTTTGTTTATTCTTAAGATCTGGCATAATAATCTATTAGAATTAATCATGACAGTCATAAAAACTCCATTTTTATGGCAAACCTTGTATGTACACTATGGTATCATTGTTTTTAAGCAAACGTATAAGTTCCGTCACGTTTATTAGAATACAAAAACGTAATTGAGAAAGGTGAGTGTAGTGTGTTGTGCTGCACTATGATTATTATATGATATCACATGTGTATATAATGTTTGTCTTATTCCATCGAACAAAATAACTAATGCTTATACTTGTTTGTACCTTTCTACACGTTCTGTTGTTAATACTATGGAAAGTTTGTTTAAATATAGGATTAGTAAAATGAAATCACCCCATAATTACCTATTTTCGTGTTCATTTTGATATGGAAGTTTGTTCAAGCTGGTATTATTTGTCTTTTATTTTCTAATTATCATGATGGATTTTAATATTCATCTAGTAAATAAAATCTATACCTTAAGCTTAAATTTTCTTCACTTTTAAAACCAATTTTAGCAACTTTTTCACAAATCATTATATTAATTTTATCGTGTTAATTAAAAAAAATTACTGCTTAAAAACTCAAAATTGTATTGGCACTTTTAGATTTTTTGGGGTGCTTCTGTTCCAGAAAAATCAAAAAATAACTTATTTAAATTTGAAATTTTTCCAAAATATCTTTCTATGGATAAGAAACAGACTATTCCTCAAAAATTTCGCATCCAATCGTTAAATGGTTGTTATTTTTTAAATTTACAACGCATTTAAATATAACTTTATCTAAATCAGTGACAAAAATTTTAAAAATCCTCTAAAAAAATTCGTTTTGTATATAATTGAGACAGAATTATGCTTACAGTAGCAGCTAGATTTATAGATTTAAAAAATAACATCCTTTTAACGATTGGATGTGTAGTTTTTGACACGGGATTCAGAAGTAAAACCAAAAAACATGAATTAAATTTTGTAAAGAAGTTATTATACAGGATCACAAATACAATGTAAAGCTTAAAAATAGCAAAAAGCTTTCTTTATCGGCAAAATGTTGTTGAATATGTAATATTCAAATAAGGTTAATGGGATTATTCCAAACACACGATTGCATGGATGCAATCCTTTCACACACAGTATACAGAAGACCAAATGATAATAACTCATAAATGATTGAATTCGAAAATAAGCCCAGCTATTTTTTGAGTTACGGTAGAGTGAATAAATTACAGAAACAATTTGGTTATAATACAAAGGTCGGTCCTGAAATATAACGTATTAAAAATTTCATACTACCTGTATTATAAATATTCTATTATTTTATGAACAACGATGTAATATTTTAGATTAAATATATTCTAATCTAGACTGCTAAAGTACACTCACTCACTGCATACAATAATAAAATATATAAAACAATAAATATTTCAGAGTCGTTGTTGCTGTATGTTATTGTTTTGATATGCATGTTTGTGTGTGTAGGTCCCTACAATAATAACAACAGCAACAACAATAACAGCACAACTATTGGTAATTGTAATGTAAAGCCATGTTTCATTATCGACACAACAATAAACACAACAAAATATATAACAATGTACATAATATAGTGGGTACAGTACAGTTGTTGTTATTTATATATGATAGTACAGCGGTGCATCTCAAAAATGATGAATTTTTGGTTACTGATCACGGATTGGTATCAGGATGAAGCTTTAGAGGTGTCATAAGTTCAGAATGGTGACAGTATAATAAAATAATATTTTAATGTATTTTGGGTACATGACTATATTAACGTTTTTGAACTATTGTGTGTCGATTTCGATCGATAAGAAAATTAAAATCAAAAATCAGTTCAAACACATTATTTGAAATAGTATTTTTTGTAGAAGGAGCTTATATAATTTTTGTTTTGTTTGAAAAACTCATAGTTAAAATATTTGTAAATGATCGTTCGCATTTTTACAAGTTTGTACTTCGAATAACGAATAACGTGCCCAGACTATTTTTCAGTGTTTCATTCAGCTAAAATTTAGTTTCTGCATGAAAAATGGATGAAAACACAATATTTTTATAACAGAGTATCTAACAAAACTTTATTCCATTAATTTCCTTGCGCTTCCAGCATAAATAAGTCTTTTATTTTTATATTTATTTAACATTATTATTTATTTTGATATGAATATTATTAAAGAGAACTTTAGGAATTTTTTTATCCCAATTTCCTAGGTCAAAATATTTTGTATTTTATAAATACGTATTTCTATTAGACATCTTCAGCATGAATTCGTTGTTAATTTGTTGACGGTTTGCTTTACGGCTAGCTAATTCATACTGATGATGACTACTTTGTAGTCTAAATACGTATTTATAAAATACAAAATATTTGGATTAAGGAAATTGGGGCAAAAAATTATTTACTTTTATGTTTAAGAAAATTCAAGAAAAAAATCCTCTTTAAATAGCTTTTATATTATAAAATATTGTATTAAAGATATGTTTTTACTTTTAAATTTTTTGCATACTTTTTTAGATTATATGATTAGGCTGGTTTATTCTTAAGTATAAATTTACGAGTTTTTTTTTTATTGTTAAATAGTAATAAATTTAAAATATAGTTAATTAATTAATTTTAAGGGATTCATAGGGTATTTGGTGAATATAAGTTACATGTTGAACCAAGATTTGGTTGGAGAAAAAACAAATTTTATTAATAATAAAATGTTACAAAACATTACTCTCACGCTATTATTTTTTTAACGGAAAAGAAAGATTATAATCCCGTATAGAAGGCAAAAAATTTCAATTTGTAAATTGTTTTTTGCTGAATAATCGGTTTAAGCTTGAAAACAAACCGTTTTTCGAAAAAATTATGACAATTTGAATCATTAAAAGTTTTAACAGCTCTATGCGGTTTCTTTTTATAACAAATAACCATCCTTCGGTGGGTACAAATGTAGGTAAAAAACGTTTTTCTGTTCACAAGAATATCGTACATTCTTTAAATCAATTTCATTATGATACTTTTAAATTGTCGGTAAACTAAAAATGTTATAATTTATTGTTCGTTCAAAAGGATGCACCGCTCTACTATTTTATTGTACAATTTCATGTTGTTGCTACTTCGTTGGTTGTTACCTCAACTCAACTCAACTGACTATTGTTTTTACTTTGCAACACCATGTTTTGATATTTATATAAAATATATATTCATTTATTTATTATAGAAATATTTCTCTTGTTAATTGAAATAAATAAAAAATATTATTGCAACTAAATGTTACGCTATGGTATACATTCTGTAATGGTATTAATATTAATAAAATGTTGGCAGTAGATTAAAATACGAGCGTAAAAAGAGTTATAGAGTATATTGTTAAAATTATGAATAATCTATATAAACATAAACTAAAAAATTTGCACATTTTATTTATCTATATAAGTAAAACAAATTCGTGTAAAGTACACCACTTATAACTCAAGAACAACTGGGGCAATTTTTATGATTTTTGTATTTTTTGATTAATCTTCGTCCAGAATAGGAGATAGGTTTCAGGTCATTTTTCTTTCTCTCAGGGGATGAAAAACTGGGAAAATATTTTTAGTAACAGTTCCCACTTGAAGTATGTCAGAAATACTATTAGCATCATTTTCATCCTAATTTGAAATTCTTAATAAAGTATCGAATAATGATCACATATCGAATATCGAATCGTATAATGATCACCGGAACCATTGGTTCTGAAGGTCCATATACTTTTCATATTAAAAAAATTAGACGGAATTAAATAAGCCCATTAATCTTATCGCGGGTTCTAAAGAAATTCCAATGTAACTAAACGCAAGACAGTAGAGTCAGTCTATATTATAAACCGTTAATATTATTGTCTGTTAATAACCGCTGATTGAAGATACAACTAACAGGTGGCATTGTATTCCATGCAGTTTTTGATTAAATGAACGCCGTTCGGGTAGTCAAAAGGGCACATAATTTTTTCTGTTCAAGCCAGAAAGTTATTGGATATCAGTGAGCTTTGGTTGATAGTAAGTTCAACGTAATAATGGTTGAATATTGAAGCCCAGTACACGTTATTACATAAAATCCAACAATATTATCGTCGGTATAATTTTTATATAATCAATCTAATTTTTACTGCCAGTCGCTACATTATTAATGATCAAATACACTGTAATTTTTTTGATTGAATAAATATGTACATGTTTTCACCTTATTTCAATAAAAAATTTGGGGTTATACGATAAAAAGTGTAGATGCAAAAGTTATAGATCTTTTTATTACCTACAACTATGCCATAAATCTTTTTTCCATAGAAGTTGTAGTTTTGCTGGAAACTTCGGGAAAACCCATTGGATACGGAAGAAATATAACAAAAATAAAAGGAAAAATAAAATTTTAAACCATGGTTTAAGATAAACCATGTATTATCCTTAAGAACTCATCCCTTCCACTTTTCGATCTCAGATCGCAAGTCAATTATTTTTCATTTCCTTTTTGTTATATTCCTTTCCGGTTCCAATAGGTTTCCGCTAATATTATTTTTTTCATCTTTTACTATTTTTTAAGGCTTCTGGCTTGGACTTATAATATTACAAATATTATAAAAATATCATTGAAATAAATTGTTAGAATATCATCAATAGTTTTTTACCCCATTTTAGCACACAAAACTGAACTTAAAATAATAAAATATCATTTAAATGCATTACATAATTATTTGTATGTTGATAAAAATAGCATAGTAAAACATCATCATGATATTATTATGATTATAATTTTGTGGGTGGCTGCTATTACATTAACTTAATTCCATTCGATTA
Source organism: Chrysopa pallens (assembly GCA_020423425.1). Lineage (NCBI taxonomy): Eukaryota > Metazoa > Arthropoda > Insecta > Neuroptera > Chrysopidae > Chrysopa > Chrysopa pallens. The sequence goes on along the minus strand of CM035593.1, from coordinate 43,145,106 downwards.
TTGTGAACAATTTCAATTCCATTAAAAGTTACGCCACACTATTAAATGGTAAAATTTTCATAATAATAATAATCATAATAATAATAATATCAAAAAACAAATCATGCCATTTATAATGAAACCATCATAAAAGCTAATAATATATATATATTATATATATGTTCTACAACTTCTAATATTAATACGTTAAAGGTAATCTATATATACATGCACATATATGCTTGTTAGAATATTATTATAATAAAATAATAATGGTGTTGTATAATGATATTCAAAAACTTAAGTATTACATTTTTTGAAACATTTGTCCGCTAATGGAACCATAATAAATTTTTTTTAAATATTTAGATTTAAAGATTTATTTACTATGTTGGCCAATATATGTATTTGACTATGCAGTTGTAAGGACTGTATATTTTTTGAATGAATTTTCCCAGTTCGAAGTTTTAATTTGCCTAATTTAAAAAGACAACATGTGATGGAACTATCGTATCCTGCATATCGTATCCTTCATAGTACGTGAGAGGGACTTTTTAATCAATTGGTAGGTTACGTGAAAACATTTACATTCTAGAAAATATAATTATTTATTCAATTGTTTGAATTATAAATTGTATAGTAAATGTCAAACAAAAATTATTTAATAATTACAAAAATTGACATTTAATTGAAGGTATTGGGTTGAAAATTGTACGAATTATTGACGATTAAATTAGTAATTATTTTTTATTGCAAATATAAATAATTTTCCATTTAGACTACTTAAAACACCTTAAGAAATTTTAAATCATACACCATTCACAACATTTCACTGAAAAACAAGTATTCTATGGAACCGATAGGAAACATTTTGATGCACGGTTAGAAGTGTATTTTTTTATACTTCAAGATTCAAGATTTAATTATTTAGCTAAATCAATTCAAATTATATTATTTAACTTTCTACTTTCCTATAAAATATTACGATAGTGTTTAAAAATGAGGTTGTTATTATTTTTCTAAGGCTAAATATGTATATCAATTTTCATATTTATATACCTATTTATATAATACTTGTAAATAAAAATATCTATGTAGTAATATATTTATAAGTAGCATGTTTTACATTAAAATGACACAATCGTGACATATAAGGCTGACTGGCTTGTATTTTACAAGTCTTTTGTGGTATTGTCATATTAGTTTAGTAGGTAATATGCTTTTTATATTATATTTATTTATAAAATATAAGCTTTAATACCTTCACGAAATTAATGAAATACGTGAAAAAAAAACACATTAATGGAAATTTGACATTTTGATGATCGATTTTATATGAATAAAATCTAATTTTATGAAATTGTTATTTTTTATTTACATATTTGATTTTTATAAAATAATGATTTATATATCATGTAAAAAACCACTGTTGCGTTTAAAATTATTTTGATTTATTCTATATAGTTTAAAATCCTTAATCATTCGACTTTCCCTGCATTTCTTTATACATAATTTAATAAGCTGTTCCTGGAGATATTTTCTCCATCTTAATAGCTATTAAGATGACGTACCGGATTATCTGTTGTGTGCCACAAAACGGCATTACAGATTGAAATGAAATTTAAGTATAAGGTAAAATATGCATTTTGAACATCCAAATTACATTATTTAAAAAAATTTTACAGTATGGTAATTTCCTTTGTCCTTACCATTGATTTTCGTTTATGTTCGATTTGGTGTGTCTAAATGTCTAATGTACAACTATCATTTATGTGCAAATAAAATTTCACCAAGATACGATTCTTATATTAATATACATACTTAAATCAACAAAAATAGCACGATTTAGAAAATGAAATTTGAATATAGTATTAAAATTTGCATTTTATACGTTTGAGTTACAAAAAATTAATTATATTTGGAAGGTTTCTATATTTTTTCACGATTCTCTCAGTCCATCTTTTAATTTTCTTTAATATGAATTTTGTAGAATAATTGCTTTCAAAAAAATTTAAAGGACTTATGAAAAATAAACATCAAAATTTCATTGTATAAATTAATAGTTTTCGATATTTAAGTAAATGAATGAACGAATATCTTACAAAGTATAAAAGAGTTCTATATGGGAAGATCATTACAAAATTTTGTTTTGAAATTAAACTTTAAGTTGACAGAAACAACAGTTTTCAATTTTTACCCGCCTCACCCATAGTCTTCCAAAATTATCTCGAACATTTATTTCGAAACTGTTCAAAACGATAGGAAAATTGAAAATAAATTAAGATATTCCATTCATTTGTGGCTTACCACATTTCATTTATCGATATGGTATAATGTTTTTGAATTAAAAAAGTACAACTATAGTTCAATATCTGCCTTTTTATCCAGTTTAACGCCATTCATTTAATTTTACACATGTCTTGTATGTGAATAATATCTTTCAACTATGAGTCTTAAATACTTGTAATATTTTATACAAACTATCATTCCAATGTTTTGGGTTTAAGAATTTTCTGTTGAATTACTTGTTTCGTTTTTTGCCCAGTATACACGTTGGTCGACATCTGATAAATGTTTAATTACTTGCATTGTAATTGATGCCAATAGAATGGAACTTTAAATAGTATTATTCGTTAAAAACATAAAACTATGCTAATATAAATGGTTTTAAGCGATGGAAAACTTAACAATTAGAAAATGATATTTGTAGATTACAAAACTTGTAAAATAACATTACAAACTCGTTTATAAACTGTATTATATATAAGTTGGTTGGTGGGTTAATGTAAAATATATTGGATATTTTATACAATACAATATGAATTTGGACAGATGTTGAACCATTCTGAAGAAGTTCAGTTTGGTTAATTTACGTTTGCAAGTAAGTTATAATACTTATATACAAGATAATGTTTACAATTTAAATTTACATTCAAATAACTTAAGCTGTATGCTATACAAAATCTTAATTCAAACAAAATGTATAAGATGTTACTTCAAAAAACATTTTAATTCAAAAATCAACTTACAAAGTACAAAATTAATAATAACATGCATTTAATAGGCTTCAAAGTTTCCCGTGAAGTATAATTAAAGGTAATTAAATAGCTATTTGTACGAAAAGGCTTGCAAGATTGAATTGAAATTTGAATATTATTATATCGTTCTGATTCTTCTTTAATTATGATTTTCTGGAAAAATTAATTTTGACAAAAATAAATGGCTAATTTACAGCTCTATCGCGTATGTGTAGAAAAAATTTTAACAAAATCGGATCCTTGATTCACAAGATTTATTCGAAAATATAAATTATTGAAAATTTTTTATTATATTGCTTAATTACCGGAGTGACTTTACAGATTAAGCTGAAGTTTGAATAGAATATGGAAAAATGTTCTTTATTTAATTAACATGCACTATCCATTAGTCGAAAGTCAACATCATTTTCTACGCAATTTCCCATTCCGATTTTTCTTCTTAATATCGATTTAATGAAATAATCGATAAATTTATGTGACAAATGTAAAAGCTAAATCAAGCATACAAAATTTCAGAAAAATATGTCAGCCAAGATACTTTGAACGCCTTTTAGAATTTGCTTGCATGTTGAAGTTAGTAAATTGAAATTAACGGAGCTGGTAAATTATAAGTGATATCGAAACGTCAGCTTACTTGTCTCATTTAATAAACTTTATGTTTTTCAAAAAAATAAAATATTTGAAGATTAAAATTTCTGTGACCTCAGTTTGATTTCCATAAAAAGTAAAGATTAGGACTCAATTTTTGTGCTACCTAAATCAGAAATAACTAGTTCCACGGTAAGGAATCTAACAAAACCAATTGTGCTCGGCCACACTATATGGGATTCATAATTTTTGTCAGTAGAGTCATTTCATAATATCACGTAACTTTCAAATTAATTCTAGGTTTACAACATAATTTTATGACACCCTATATAATATGTATCGGAATTGTATTACTATCGTGACGTTTGAATAATTCGTACATAACATAATTACAAACTTGAACAATAATAAAATAAAAAACAAAAAAATAAAAAAACAATATATTATTATGCTTCACTCATATATGTTGTGATGTTTGTTGCTTTTATTTGACGAAATTGCTGTTGACATGGCGTCAAATAAAACAATAATTTTAATAGCGTTTTTTTCTGTGGTTTTTACGACTCGTTTGATATTTAAAATGTATGTAGATCATAATACAAACATACATATATGTACCACCCATTTTTATTTTACCATCAAATGCCACCCACATCATCATCATGTGTTTGAGGTTGTATTCCGAAACTTTGTTAGTTTTTATATTTTTTTATTATTTATTTATTTTTGTTGGCGATATTTTTATACGATAGTAGCAAATGTTACAGTAACAACAAACCACTAGTAGGTACTATGGCCGGTCTGTACACTGTTCAAAATGGTTTACATAATATTCTTTATACCGTTTATTCTAATAAATTATTGGAAACTCTATGGGCGTACACCCTATAGATTTATTTTTATAACTTTTTTTTTTGTAAATAGAAATTTTCGATTTTTAATAAATATCTGATAGAAATTTATTTTATTCGCCCGAAACAATTTAATTTTGATGTAAATAAAATTGCATTTATTAAAGCATCATTTATTAATAGACTTAGACTTTTTTTATCAGTGGTGAATCATAGCATGCGAAGAACGGTGGCCACGTTTTGATAGGAATCAGCTCAGCATGATTTATCACGGGAAAAAATTACAGCCTAATAGAAAGATAGTTAGTCTAATGATAGAAGTAATGTAATTGAATACAAGTCTTAAAAGTTTTTACGAGCCCGCTAATTCCGGCACTAGACCAAATGTTATAAAAAATTAAAATATTTTAGTAATTATTTTATAGGATGGATTAAAAATTGGTAATATGAATTGAAAATATTTATTATTCATTTCATAATTATTAGGAAATCACGAGAAATTAAAATAAAGATTTCTAAATAATGCTAAAACTCATTTCGAATAAACTTTACTAGATTTTGTGATTTGAGCATACATAAAGACATTAATTAAGGAGATCAAGTAAGTTTTAGTAAGGTTTTATACTTTACGAGTTGAAAAGAAAATGTAATATAATTGTGGAACGGCATTGTTTCTTCGAAATATTAGTGTGGTAATGAATGTATAATGATACGGAGTTTTATAGACGTGTAAAATTTTGGTGATAAAAATTTTGTAAGATAGAATTTAATTAAAGAAGACTAAACTTCAATTACTTATATTTTTTGAAGTTGAGGAATCACAAATTTTCCATAATTAAAATTATTTAAGTTAGTACTCATTATCTTTATTTGGCCGAGATGGTATCATCGGTAAAATTCGCTTTTATAGTAATAATTTCCCATCTGTATACTTGCTTCTTTTTACTTTTTTGTCACTTTTAATTTATTCAATTTTACATCGCAGTAACAGTTAGTAAAACTAAAATTTTTATTGCATGGTATGAAAACACGGACCACTATATAAAACTGAAGGTGTGATAGTTTCCAGTAACATGCTTCCCCTTCTCTACTTACAGCACTAGTTCTGTTAATATGAACAAGTAATATTTGTCATAATCTAATATATACAAAATTAATTTGCCAAATCGGTACAATTCGGACCTAGATGCTAAAATTAATACTCACCACGGTTTTATTTGTATCCACTAAAAACTGAATCGTCTGTCGATTTATTAAAGAAACGACTTACTTTACTTTTAAGTCTAAAAAGATTTTAAACCGGTCGTATATGTTATGTACAAAAAGTCATTATCAAACTATTAAGATTATTTTTCTGTTGCATTAGTTTTGAGTGTACAACTTGATGACTTTTTATATAACTATGTACTTTTCAACAAAGTTTAAAAGCTTTATGCAATATGTATAAATATATTTTTTCTTTTCAATTCTGTTGAAAGTTCTAAGAAAATAAATTTAATGTATTTTATGATTTTAAAACTTGAAACATTTTTATGGAGTTTCTATTAATATTTGTCTTTCTACGATAAGGTCACAAATATTTACATCCATTATAAATTATTCCCTCTAACATTTTGAAACTTAATATAGTTTATTTTTCTGTTCATCAAAAGTATAGGTCACTTCTGTACTGAAAATTGTCATGTTATAATACGAAGCGTTATGAGTGCTAACTAGACTTTCAAAAAAAGGACTCCTGCCACTCAAAACAACTATTTCGTAAACCTCAATTTTGTTGGAAAAAAATACTTTCGTTTGTTGCTGGGTATAATGTGCCCATTAACTCTAGACTGTTTTGTATTTTGGTTTCAATGATTTATAACTACCGGTCTAATATCAAGTTCTTACCACAGAAGCGTTAAGCCACTCAAATTAAAAAATTTTTAATTGTAAAATATTTTCTCCAGGTCACTAAATGATTCATTCAAATTTGATGATTTTTCGACTCGTATAATTTATCTGTATAAAAGTATAACTTAGCGATATAATTTATCTGTATAAAAGTATAAATACGCAACTGTTTACCCCGCGAAACTATTTTATTTCTTCTTTAATTTGGCGCTTCTTAAATATAAATGTGAAATTTTGTGTTTTGTAAAGATTTGGCTTGTAAATTGAAAGTCAAAATGGGAAATCGTTGTGCAAATAATTTTTTTTTAATATGTAAAGTTTATAACGAAAAAAAAAATACATTTATGATTATTCTTTTTTTCTTGGGAAATGAATAATGTAAAATTGATGCCTTGGAAAACAGTCACTCAGCAGCAAACTGCGTGCTTATTTCTAATGTCTAAAATTTAATATATGCACAAATATCTGTTCTTGGTTATAATTTTTGTGGAAATCGATTTTCGATTTTTAGTGTGTGCAGACACAATGAAAATATTTCGGTTTCAAATAACTGGTGATTATTTGTAACTTCCAAAAATAATTTTATTTTTGTTTATTTTTTTGAATCTTATGTTTACGTCTTGTTTCCTATAATTATTCGAAAATAATCACTGTTTCTTTTTTTCTTTTTTTAATTTTAAGTCACTTTTCAACTTTTTCAACTACATAAGTTATATAGTGACTTCTGTGAGTATATATTCAATCTATACAACAACAGTACACAGAAATCCTAGAAGTTCCTAGAATCCATGTCAGAACATGGATGGGTGAGTTCGGTAATTAAGTTACGTCAGTGGGGGTCCAACTGTTACTTTATTTAACTTGTTTTTGATACAGATAAGAAAAGCCTGATTGAATAAGTTGAATTTTTGGGCAATGTCTACCCTTATACTCAGTAGCATCGATTCCTATCGACTTTCATTTTCTTTTTCATTTACTAAATTTTATTTTTTAACAGTGTACTCAGAATTATAACACCTATAAAGTTTACAATATAATCAAAGGAAATAATGTCATCGCATTGTAAATATACGACGTTATGTTATTAGATGGGTGTTATCGGCATTATTTATAATATTATATTATTCATTTACTATAGTTGTTTTTTATATAACTTTATGTTTCCCTATAACAATGTAATGAATTTAATTTCATTACTTAGAACAAAAAAATAAAATGTTGTAGACATTTCAAAAAGAAATAGAAACATTTATATTAGTTTGATATTTATTTTATTTATTAAAATGAGTTATCAACATTTTATTATCGTAATAAATTATTTAATTTTATTTTATACAATTTGTTGTGTAAGTTAAATTATTATCAAAAAAAAAAAAAAAAATTTTTTTTATCACACGAAACTATAATTAACATCAAAGGATAATTAAATAAATAGCGTATGTATATTTATTTTTTATATTGAATATCATTTACTAGTTGAATTCCTTAAACGAGAATATATTGAAATCGCCCCGAAAATCAAAACTGGGTCTGACGTCGTGTGTTCATGATCATGGTTTTCCTTAATACAATTTTTCTTTCACAAGGGGCAGAAAATTTGTGATGATATTTATAAGCTTAAAATCTATATATTTTAAGAATACTATTAAATAACGACGAATTAAAATTAAAAGAAGTTTATATAAAAGCTTCGAATTAACTGTAAATTTTGTTTCAAATAGACCCTATATTTTTTGTTGCTGATTTTCGTGACTAAAAGTTATATCTGTAAAGAAATATTTCTGAGCATTAAGAAAATAGAAAATTTCACCCATACGATTATGAATTGGCCATACATTGAACAAAACTCAACCACTTCACACAGTTACACTGCGCATAAGACACCTGATGTTAAAAACGAAGGTTATATATTAACAAACAATAATAATAATTGTCATTTTATGTAAAATAAAAGTTTTTCATACAAAAATATATTTTTCAGAAGAAATTTGTAGAAGGCGAAAATTGCTTAGATTTTAGCAAACAAATCCTTGAGAACTATTTTTAAGAAATAAGTAATTATCTGTGATTTTGGAAACAAAAGGAAACAGAAACTTTATAACATCAATAAAAAGTATTTATTATTTGGTTTGTTTTTTTTTTCAAATAAAATTTTTTTCAAATCATTTTTTTCTTTCGAGTAAAATAAATTTTTTATAGTAATAGTTAGCTATTGTTATTATTTTATTCACTTATAGCCAATAGATTTTGAAGCACGATTCTAATGGAAAGTTAATGTAGACTGTTGCCGTAGTGAAGATTTAAATTAGTGAGAAGAGTTAACAGAAATCAACATTCTACCAACGGATCTCGATACTCTTTTTATTATACTGCTAAGGTAATATAAGTCGAACAAAAGCCACCTTTTGCATTATTATTAGTTTTCTCGAATGAAATTAAGAAAAAAGATTAAAATTTGAAGAAAAGGAAATGAATAACTACGCAAAAGTCCACAGATTTTGTATTATGGATCATATAATAATACAATATATCGTTTTCATCTACATCCGATAAGTGATTTTCTAAACCATAATTCCATGCTTTTATGATTAACTTCTACTAGAGGAGAGAGAGTTTTCTTAATTTTTTTGTTTAAAAAAAATAAAATGTGGTTTGTAACATACAACCAGGTAATATATGCAAATATAAATGAAATATATTCTAAGACAAATATTGAAGAGTTAATATCAATATAATAATTGTGTTTGGTATAGAAATAGATAATATTCTCGATATTGACTTGCAATATATGTATTATGCGGTTTTCTAAAATACACTTTAATAGTATACCGTTATATGTTATGTGTCTATACAGCACAACATGTAAATTGTATTACTATAATTATTATTATTATTATTATTATTATATGATACGATTCAATTCATTTTATTAAACCAATTATTATCTGCACCAAATTAATAATATCTATATATCCTAAGGATAACATTCAAATCCCAGTAGATATATTTGTGTCTGGTAAATATCTAGAGCTCATTCATATAATATGGTCTACATCTAAAGTGTACTTATGTTCTATACGCTCTATATGTGGGATTAATTTTACCTCCAAACCACCAAAATACTTTGGGTTATTCCAATGTACTCGAGAAATTAAATGAATGTTATTGAGAATATACAATAGTATTACTGGTTGAATTTATCAGTAATATCTAATTGATAATCTCTATTATTTATAATATTCTCCGCGTAGTTAATTTGGTAAGCATAGAAGTTTCCTTACATCCATATTTAGTTTTTGGCTTATTTAAAGATGAGTAGTTACCATGTAGTTACGATGTAAAATTATCCTTTTCAATGACACATGAAAGGTATTCAATAGAAAGTGTAAAATTTTTATTCAGAACTGTTGTTGTATCTAGTTGGTCAAACTTGATTTTTGTGCTTTCCAACCTCTTTTAGATATTACACGATAATGAACATCTTTAGAAAATTATATCTGCTTTTACAGCAGTAAATTTGAATTTTAAAGTTTTAAGATGGTTTAAGGTCTTCAAAATATTTATTACTAAACCTCAATAAACTTGATAAACATTGAAACACCAAAGTTATCAGAGTCTGACATTCTGGGTCACTTTATCAAATTTTGATTGCGAATTTTATGCTTAAGGATGTTTAGGAGATATAATCCAATTCATTTTCATGAATTTTGTTATTTATACTTGTAAATTACAAAATCATAATAAATTTTTTGATTTTCAACGCATAATTTAGTGAAACTATAATCAATATTTCAAATCATAATTTAGTGAAACTATCAATATTTCAAAACTATCAATATTTCAAAAGTATTATATTTGAATTAAACTTCAAAATATATTCGATTTTTTTAAGCTGTAACTAACTTATGGATAAATTATTTTAAAATACCTTACGAATAGCTAAGAGTTTGATTTAATATTTATTTTTTACAAACTTTATTTATTTCGTATATTAATTAAATAAAATTGTATATTATTTTATAATATGAAATCTAGTCAACACCATTAATAGTTATATATTTTATAATGATTTTTTATAATCTTCAAAAACGATATATTGCATTCTGTTTAGTACAAAGTGTTTGTGATAACATACATTCATTATCTATAAGCTATGAAATTTAAACCATAATTATCAAAAAACAAATACTCGCATTATGTTAATAGTTAAAATACTTTACCTGGACGACCGACCTTCTCTCGTTTTTTAGTGATTACATCTATTTTCTAGTTATAATTGGAATTTCATTAACGCATTATTAGACTGGAACCTATACTTGTACCGAGACTTGAACCCATCCTTCCATATCATGCTTAAACGTTGCTTCACTTCCACACCCTATCTGTATTTTAAAGTCATTTTTTGGGCATAAACCTTACAAAATTAATAAAAATCTTGTTTTTGTGATACTGGCGTTTTTCCACAAATGAATCCTGTCTAGATGAACTTAAGAAGCATCATATATTCCAGAATTTCTCACTTTAAGATATTAGGTGAAATACATGTATACAGGCAGATAGATAAATAGATTGTTTTCCAAGCACATGCAAATTTCTTAATATAATATAATACGTATGCCAATTTAAGATCGGTACCATTAAAACAATCTTGTATTATTGATTGATTATTTTTAATATCAACGATATTATTAACCATAATAATGTTTACAATACAATATATAATAAACCGCTCATTTCATTACTCTACTCCTATATTTCCAACACAACTTCAATTCTCTGTGTGTACGTTCGTATTACAGTTATTCTAATTATTTTCATGAATAAATAAATTGTTAGTGTAATGTAATTTTAATCAAATTATTTCCACTAAAATACTAATAATAACTATATTATTTTAATAATTTATTGTATAATAAATGCTATGCATAAATTCCATGTAATATCCAAATATTTATTTCATAGACTGTTTCAGAATTGCATTGTATTATAGAAAGATTAATTTTGATAAAAGTACTAATGGAACTTGTAAAAATTTGATTTAAAAATCTTTTGACGTTAAGTACCTATGAATTATTTGCCGAATATTAATGATAAAATTATGTTGTTTTCGAGCAAATAAAAAATCTTGAGTGGTTTTATTCTTGAGCCTGATGGTCTTCATAAAGTCTTAAGTTTTGCGTGGATAAGTCTATGTTTTAGAGTATATTCAACCAATTAAAAGAACACACGAACAAATATTTCAATAGTGAATATTTCAATATGTTTATGTAACTCATAACCACTGGAACCGTATTGTATTCGTTGCGTTAACCAAAATCTATGCGACAGCGTATTGTCGATATGATAGATCACATACTAACCAAGTTTGTTCATTTAGATCTTATGAATCAACAGATTGAGTCAGTAAATAAAATTTTGTTAACGAAATTACTCCTATAAAAACGAAAATATAGACGACATACTTACCTACTTTGTTCATTTTGGAACCAGCAGATGTCGTTAGTACATAAGCTACTGTTTACGAATTGACCCTATGACAAACGATATATAGACCTAACCACGTCAACAAATTATTATTTTAAGGATGAAATATAGTGCACACAACTGCAAAGACTATATTCTAGATAATTCAAAATTGAGGTTACTCAAGTATTTATTTGACTTATTTGTTTTGGTGTAAAATCGCCCATAGTGCCACTAAATTTTCGTGCACCATGTACATTTTTAATATGTATTATGAACAAACATATAATATTGGTAGTTTTGGTATCATTGTTAAATTTGTGTGGTTAAAAAATAATTGATGTGGTTTAACATGAAAATGTTATTTTATAAAATTTAAGTATATGAAATATATTATTGTTAATTATTTATTTTAAATTAATTTTTATTGAATAGGTTATTTTATATACATATTATTTTAGTGACCAATTTTAGTTATGATCGTGTATATTTAATAATTCATAAAGGCTGTACATAACCATAGCAATAAAAATAAAAATTATTATAATTTCGGTAATATTATATTTATAAAATGTATGTTATAAATTTATTTATTTATTTTTCGATTAGCCACTTTGCATTTTATATATGATACATATAATTTTATTACCATGGTAACAACGTCCTTTATGAAATATTCATCCGCGTTGTTAGGAATAGAAGTAATGAGTTAAAATGTATTTTTCCAAAATATTCAGATGTTCAATTTTTATATGGATTCAGCTGTACTAAATATTTTTTGTTTTCTTAAATAAACAAGAAATATTAAAAATTAAATTATTTTGAAAGCCGATCACAAATTCAATTTGTTTACGCCTGAAATACCCGAATAAATATTTTTTATCAATATATTATGAACAAGGTATTCCTGAATTAGATTCCTGATTTTAAGCACAAGACGAAATAAAATGTATTTTCTTGATGACCACACAATGGAAGTGTTAATGACCACACAATACTAATTTATTTATTACATAAAAAAAAAAAAAGTGTGCGTGTAACCTTTACGCGCGATTGAAGTGAAACTTCTTTGGCGTTGACGACATATATCACTGAAATGATTAAATATTAACTTAAATAAATAAATATTATATTATAATTTAATTATATTTATTATTCATGTGCTTTACAAAGATTATTTAAATGTTATATTAATATTATTCATTCGAAACAGGTAATTGAATGTCATCATAATTTCTTAAAATAATTGAGAGTAGCAAATTGAAGGTTAGATCAGCACATGTCAATATAACCTTGTTATTAAATATTATAAAATGTCGCAATTGTCAGAAAATTTATTTTTAATTTACTTATTTTAAAAGTAATAAATAAACAAGTATATTTAGAGATTTTAAAAAAATTTAATTAAGTCAACAAGCGTGTAGTATATGACATATACTTACAACCAATCAGAATTATTATTTTTAAATGGCGGAAACATACTTACAACCAATCAGAATTATTATTATTTTTAAATGGCGGAAACGTTACTTCCGTCAGAAAAAAAATCTGAGTTACTCCCTAGTCGCGCCTAAAGAAGTTTCACTTCAAAAATATATTAATTATTTCTCAATAATTGTAACAATTAATTATAAAAACGTAATTATTGTAACGATAGATTTTCTGTCAGACACAGATATCGTGTCAGGTGAGAGCTGGAGTTGAGTTTACATGATTGGAGGCTGGTTAGCTCTAATTAGCGTCACTATTCCGAGACCAAACTAGAAATTTGTACCTCTTTTTCAATGCGATTTACACTAATTGAGAAAAGTCATTTATCCTTCGGAAGTCACGCATATTTTAAGTTATATTGGTATGTTCGTATAACATCCGGTTTTCGATCTGGAATACTCAAAATGCTATCATTATTTCTGAACAGGTGAAAATGTTATTTCGATGAAAATCAGTTTATGCAGGCTCCGCATGATAAATTTTTGTTTAGATAGCTTTTTCGAAAATCTTCGAATATAGAATATCGCGAGATAATTTTTCACGAAATTATTGAAATAATTTTAATAAATAAACGCATTCTTTTGTTTACACATTCTTTTAACAAAAATGTTTCCAACAATAACAACAACGAACCAGTCAGCCATGAAAATATTACAGTAAATAAAAAGAAAAGAAATCTAAAGTATTTGCTTATTTTATTTGTTATTTTCGTAATAAAAGAAAATGCTTGCTTATTTTATAATAGTGTGGTATGTGTTGTTCAATCTTGTTGTTTAGACGAGTAAAGTATTTTTAAATTGGACTTCTCTGTATACAGAATGATTTAAAAGTTTCCAATTTCATATCGCGCATAGTTAGAGACAACAAATTAATCGCTTAAATCGCCACAAGTAGCTTAAATGCATTAAAAAATGCATTAAAAATTGTGAGAAGAATGAAAAAAATCGTGATAAATGTTAAATAGTATATAACCCATATAATTTAAAAAATAAAGCAGTATTTTGTAATCAAAGTATCAATTTAGGGCACAATATGAATAATTTACCACTTTTGCATGCAAAAATATAAAAATGAAGTTCCCATGCTATTAAGTATCAACCATATTTTTTTTCTTAAGCAAAATTTTGGTATTGGTTATCATAACATCGCCAATTTATTTCATTTTTATCTCTTATTTTTCTTCTTTTCTCATAGGCTTATCGCGAGGTAATTCACGTGTTCAAACTCCAGTCTTATGGTGTATAATGTAAAGCCATGTTTTAGGCCATCAATGTTTCGCTAAAAGGTTCGAAATTTTTAAGTTTTGCACTGTTATAAGTTGGTTTGCTGTGTATTCATAATTATGAATATTATGAAAAGGTTTGAGATTTTCTACAAATTTGTATGGTTCATTATCAAATCATAAACTTTCCAAGTGACATTGATTAACACCTGGGGAGTTTCTTTGGAATATATTTAAGAAGAATATAGTAACTTCCATATCCCGAAGTCACAAATTGTCAAACACAAGAAAAATCAATTCTTGAAAGCATGTTGATTGAATAAGCTAATTTATTATTATAAGCTAATATTTCTGCTTTTGTGTTCACATATATGTTTAACTGCAGGGATTGCTCTTTGTTAAAAAATGTATATCAATTGCCGTAGCCAAAATTAAAAATACATTTGATGAAATTTCATTTTCATGTTCACAGAGATATAATTAAAGTGTTAAATTAGAAAAGCAGAAACTGAATCTCAGCATGTCTGAAAATAGAATTATTGTGTGCTTCCAAGTAAAATACTATTTTAAAATTATCAAAGAATGTAAAACGAACTGTGATAAAATATCAACAAAAACTAATTATTTTATTCCAAGAATATATATGACTTATATAATAACTGAATTTATTTCCTTCTAAATAAATATAATTCATTCAGTTAATTAATATTAGTTTGGTTTTGATTCATAGGTACTTAAATTCTCTATAACAAGTAATCTCGAATTTCAATACTTTATCAGTGTACTATTTCAAAATTATTTAAAGTTAGTAGAATTTCATAATAATATCAAATTTCAAATAAGAGATTAGTACCTATACTATATTTAACCATTTGATATTGTTTTTATGGAGATGAATGCAGGTAAGACCAAGTACATGTATGAGAGCTGAGAGTAGAACAAAGAAAGTTGAAAGAGAATGGTTTGCTATTTGGGAACAAAAATTTATTGAGATGGTAAAACCAATGCTGATTTAAAAAACAGGATTATAAGGTCAGGTCAAATTTATTACAACCTTAACCAAATAATTTTTAATATGGAGGACGTGCAACGGAAAACAAAAATGTAAATGTACAAAACGGTATATACATTCCAACACTTACCTGTCGATTAGAAAGTGGAATATAAACATAATATTTCGAGAAAAACATATGATACAAACATCCTAAATGAAATGCCTCAAAAGAGCCATGGGCAAAACCAGATGAGGCAAAATATTATTAATCACCTCTGAAAATCCGTTCACCACAATCATCTATAAATCGTTGTAAGAAATCTTCAATAATTAAACATTTATTTATTCATTGTGTGGTTACTTGGAAAAAAACTAAGGTTCTTAAATATTTGTCTTATAATTCTTTTACCTCTTTGAAAGTATAAAACATCCTTTATATATATATATATATATATATATATATATATATATATATATATATATATATATATATATATATATATATATATATATATATATATATATATATATATATATATATATATATATATATATATATATATATGCCAAAGTATCGGTTGTACATCAGAATAGATTCCACATAATACTTAAACAATATGTATGTTTCCTCTTTAAATACTTCGCATACAGATGTCACTTGTCTCGGATGTGATTCTATCTCCGATCATTCTATTTTTCTGAATGGTAAATAAGACTAGACTCTGTGTGCAATACAATATACGTAATAAATATACCATTTCTGAATAATAGATGCCTGTTTCTGCATGAGTTACGTTTCTTAACGAAATGCCAAACTCATTTATTATACATTTATTGGAAACCATTTTTAATGTATATAGAAGGTAACCATTTTATAAATTTGTAAAGTAGATTTAATAAAAAATTATGGTTAATTAGTGTTACAAAGTTTAAATGATAGTCAATATTCAATATTGTTTTATTTTTTAGGTTAAAGGCTAAATTGTCTTTTTCATTATTTACGGATTTTAGAGTTTAGTGCCACTGTGTTTTTATTACCAAAAAAATGTACTAAAGACATATCTAGATATCTATAATAATTTTTGGAGCAATAATATACAAGAATTAATATTTCACCCATAGGTTTATAGTCATTGAAAGCCTAAGTAGTGAGTGAAATATCAGCTTAAACCAGGCATAAACAGTGAAGAGTGAAAGTATAATTTTTTATAAATGAAAGCAGCTCTTACTTATTACTAAAAAATATAGAGAAAAATTGTCAAACGCTTCAAATTTTGGTTTTTACCAAAATTGCGACATATGATGGCAATCTTTCTGTAGTAATGGTCTCTCTATTTATTTATTTATCAACAAAAAGCAATTAATAATATTAATAAATATGATAGGAAGCTAATATCTAATGAGGCTCAACTGCGATGATTAAAAATTTTTTCTAAAAAGTTTCGCCGTTCGTAAGGTAATATTATACAAAAATTAAAAATACGTATCCTAGAAATAAAAATTTATTACACACAAACTTATTTTACTTTGTTTCTGATGTAAAATTATTTCGATTTTGAAATTACTTCTTTTTAAATAAATATTTATTTACTCTCTTTCGAGTCTTTTATTACATGTATAACATTTTTTTTATAGATTTTCCAATGTTATTAAATCTCAAGGTTATGATTTGTTTTCATATTCAAGCTGAGAGTGTGTGTCAATACGCTGTGATCTAATATTATTTGGATTAGGCACTTAACTAATAAACATATTATTTGAGATTAATTAAGAAATAAATAAATAAATAAAAACACTTTTTTTATAAATATAAGAATATGATATACATATTTCCTTTTAAATTTTAAAATAACAACTGATTTAAAAAGTACTGTAAATTTTTTCATCAAAATGTGTGAATGTAGTTCGGTATAAAATAAATAGCATCAAGAAGCAAATACAACATTACGGTCTAGTAAACAATTCTGGGAATAATGTTTTTGCTGTTGAACATAATCTTTTCTGAATTAATTACATAGTAAAGAATTTTGCTTTTGTTTACATTGTATTCCTGTCAAAATATAAATAGAATACAAAATAATTATAAGAAAAATATTGAATAACACGTAAATTATTTTTTAAAGAAAAAAATAAAAAATAAAAAAAGAAGGAATAACATCGTATAGTGTAGTCAAAGTAGGTCGTAAGTTTTTTAGTGTTTATAAAAATATTTAACCTAAATATCGACCTGGACCGAGAATAAAACCGAAAAGACTGGGCTACTGTCCACTATATTGGAATATTCATACTGTATTTTTCCATTCTCGTTCGTATTTTAAGAAAATACACACAAAAGTTTTAGAATATTTGATTGTATTTGGTAGAACTATAACTTTTTCCTGAAGGATCGATATTGTAAGAGAATATCTACTTAAGAGAATTTTTATTTCTGTCCCTTTTTTATAAATATCTAAATAAAAATGTATAGTATGTGCTTTTGATAAGAATGATCTTGGAATTTGGAAACAATTTTTAAATAGTTGCGCATATATAGGTCAAGGTTAGTCGTTCCAAAAAAAAAAAAAAAACTTCCAGAAATGATATTCCATATAATACATTAGCCAATTATAATGTAATAATTCTAATGGATTTCTCCAAAAAAGTACTCATTTTTATGCAAAAAGAACTATTTGACTATTAACTTATTAATTTTCGAAAATTTGAAGGGGAGCAAAATTTTGTGTTTTTTAAAATACATTTCTGTTAAGAAACATACCATTTGGAGGCTTTCTCCAATAAAATATTAATAACATTCGACGCTGTAACACAGAGAGACCTTAGCAGATAGAGATAGAGATAGAGACTTTTAGACTCAAAGAGTGAGGATTATTTTTTGATAAAGATATCATATTTTGCTTAAAACTTCATCCTAATTAAATTAGACTAAAACCTAATTATACTCTATACACTTTATATATTCGATCATGCAAGTATACAATTTCTTAATTAAAAAAAGAATACTGAATAAATTGTAGAGTTTCATTATACTCAACAAAGAATTATTATTTCTGTTTCTAATTATTAACAAGAGATGATTGCATATCATTTTGCTTACAAATTCTGTATATGTTTGATTATCAAGCCTTGAACTGTGTGAAGAAACTCATTAAAGTGCATATTATGCGTGATTTCCATTTGTTCACTTAAAAATTATTAAACATAATTTTGTAATTGATGAGAGGATTTATAAAAGTATCCTTTTTATATGACATGACATTAAGAATGCTGTGTTCGGTACTGTAAAATTCAGATTAGATAAACTACTGCCATGTTTATCGTAATATTATATATTAATATAATATAATATTATATTATATTATAAGGCCAGCATAAATATATGGTATATTAACGTAATTGGAGTAGAAAAACAACATATTATACATTATACCATATGTTCTATATAAGACATCCAGCTGAATATATCTTCAACAAACATTTCAATGTGAAAAAATTACGCAAAATAAATTTATTCCGATTTGAACGCACGGTGAGTAAAGTATAATTTAGGTTCATATCAAGAAATTAAATTATTTTTTATGATACCCACTAATAGAGTATAATTTGGTAGGTTTCATTATAGGATTTCTTAGTATTAATACTAGCCAAAAGAAGCAGATTACACTATTTTAAACGCAATTAAATTTAAGACAATTAACCTTATTATACTTTCAAATTATAAATAACAGTAAATTTTGTTCATAACACCTTAGCGATACATAAACATCTTATATAAGACAACCTTTAAATAAAATTGCAAATATCATTTGTTGAGAGCAAATTTAAAAAAAATATATTATCTATTTAAAGTTTTGCAATCGTGTTTTGAAAAAAATGGAGTAAAGAATATGAAGAAATAAAAAGAGTAGAGAAAATGATGCACACAAATGCTCAACTTTTAAACTTTATCAGCTGTAACTGTTAAATACTTAAATCTATCTATTTGCAGAATACTTGTAGACATCGCCGGTAATATAGGTATCTACTGACGAAATTAATAAACTTTTAAAAAGTAAAATGTTAGCATCAAATTATTTCCTCCCTAAAAGTTGCCAAATCAAATAATATCTAAATTTGCCAACTGCTAATGGAATAATCTCTTGAAACATTCTATAAAGCCTAAAGCTTCTAGTTACATCTATTGAATGTTCAATCGTGAGTTTATTCTTGAAAGTCCAACTTGCATCTTTAAATTCTAAGAAGACAAGTAAAAAATTCATATAATTTTGACTTTACCATAAACCTTCTTGAAGTCAAGACATTTAAGTGCATCTAATAGTCTAGTTACATCTAATAGTTTATTTTTTAATGAGTACGAAATAACGGTTTAAAATGGATCACGTGGTATACATAAGTCTGCATTAGTTGTTTAGTAGTTTAGTAAACATCGCTGTTGTTAGACTGGCTACATAACAGGGCCACTAGATATATGGCGTGTTGGGCATTTACAGTGTAAATACGTACGATATTAATAATAATATTATATGCACATAGCCGGAGCACAGTGAGAGGAAAATGTATGTTTGTTTACTTGCAAACATCATAAAATATGTACAAGCTGTTTATATGAAAAAAGGATTTCTATAGTGTAAGCATTTTGTTATTTTGTTTTGAATCAACAATTTGATACCATTTTACTAGTTTAAGATACTAAATGGTGAATAATTTTTTTTCCTTAAAAATAAAATCCTGATTAAGGTTAGATAATAAAACGGATACTGGAATTATTGAAGTACAGGCATATAATCATTTTTTAAAGTCAATTTAACGAATTCTCTGGTTTTCAAAATTTAAAACTGAATCTTGCTTTAAGAGCTTGAATTTTTCTTAATATTTAAAAATAAGAAGCGTGTTGTTGCTTTCAAAATATAAGCTGCTATTGTCTGTTACAATTTGGTAAAATTAAATTTATTGGTTCTTTAATATCAAAATTAATTGGTTTAGAACATATTATTTAAAATATAAAGAACTAAAGAAAAGCTATACGCTGCCGATATCTGAGTGACTTCCAGTGTCTCTTATCGAGAACTTTTAACTTTATTGAAGATAGCTTTTGTAGCATTTATATTCATCTTGAATATTCGTGGTTACACTAAGGATAGTAAATTCAGGTGGACTCAGATATTCTTTGATAGAATTCGAAATATTTTTGCATATGTATGAAGTCGAAATGTGCACTCAATATAAAAAAAAAATTTCACTATATTTTGATGATGAAATAAATAAGAAGAGAAAATGGTAATGAGTGTGTGTATATTTTAGTTTACGATGATGACGCTCCATGACGCCTCAACACAACATACAACACCAACAATATCATCATCTTCAAAGCATTGCTCGTCCCGGAAACTAATTACATGTTGAAATTAAGACCAAAGGCACAATTATTTCATATTACCATTCCCCTTTGTGTATGTATGCTCACACACAGATAGCAAATTGTATACAAGCAATAAAAGTCTAAATTATTTGATGATGGAAGAAACATTAAGATGAGATGCTTAGGTTCATGTTCATGTTCCAGCAATTATGTACATTTTTTTATATTTAATTTTATTTTTACTTATTTCTTCTTTGTTGTTGTGTGTGTCTTCTTTTTTTTTTAAGAAAAAACAAATTTGAATTAAATTAATTAATTATGTCTAACTGAAGTAAAATTTATTTTCCTTCTTTGTTTGTCATAAGAACTATACCATATTATAATATGAGAAGTATGTGGTTTGTCTATTTTCTTCTTTTATTACAAATTAGGCTTTGTTATATGTAGCTGACGTCCTCTTTTGTCTTTAATTGGTGGATTGTGTAACTATGGTAATTTTTTGCGCATACACTATTATTTCATACTTTTATAATGTACAATACAAGAATAAAATTTGTATAATACCTTTATGAGGAATAGTCTAGTCACATAATAATGGCGAAAAATGTTTATATTGATATAAAAAGGACACACAATGAGAAAAGGAAAAGCAGGAGTCGAAGGGATATTTTTAATAGTTAGGGATATTCAGAAAGGTTAATTTTAACACATTTAACGTATGCATTTTGAATTTGTATTCTTCTATTCAGTTTTACTAACAAAATTTTATTCTAAATTTGATTTCAAAATTTTAATTATAAAATAATTTTTTTATTTTCCTTTAGAATTAATATGAAATCTGAGAAGTTTTCATTTTTCTAAGCTATCTTAGCGAGGATTTAAATTGAAGCCATAATATTTTAGTAACATAAAGGAGTAACTTACTTAGTTCGCATAACTGCATTACTCCATCAAAAAGAGAGGAATGCTTCAGATGAAAGCTAGCAAACTTCTGTGTAAAAAACAAAAGTGTTTAAATTTAAAAAAAGAAAACTCCCATTTTCTTGTACAAATAAAAATAGAGAAATTTAAACCAGTTTATATATAGTTTTTATATATTACTTATCATTTATATTACTTTAACATTTGGATTCTTCACAAAATGATAAAATGTGTAAACGTGTCAATTTTGAACGAATCAATACAATAGAATAGAGCTTTAATTCGTTTTGATTGAATCCAATCAAATGAATCGATATCGATTCTTGAATATAACTTACTTATTCAAACAACAATAATATATTATTACTTGAAACATTCATTCATTGTTCTAAATAAAGATGTATAGAAGAAGTATTTGTATATGAGTGAGACCGATATACATGGATGTGGCTTATGCATCTATATATGTATATAAATACACACATGTAATATATTTGCTTTCGGCAACACTCAATGAACAGTCTCTGATCAGAAATGACCATACAAACCACCAAAGCTCATTTGTGGTTTTACAATCATTCAACTCTACTTCATCGATCTTTTCAGTTTATGCACATATAAATTTCTATACAATACATATAAATGGACGAATTCAATTGGTTTTGTATAGTTTTTATTGAGTACAAATCAATGTATAAATAATGCATGCGTTTCGTTACAAATAGCTTTCGATGGTGTAATTGAAATTTGGAGATATTAATATTTAAAAAATATCAAACAAAGGGTGAAAATGCAAAGAAAGTTTTGAAATTTTGACAGTTGATTATTTATATAACAATACACTATTACTAACCTTTTTTTATAATTTTTTGGTCGGTAGTTTTTTTAATTTATTAATAAAGTTGACACTTGATTGAACGAGGTTATATATAGACTCTTATGACTAGCCGAGTGCACTTCACATAAACCTGTTTAAAAATTTTATGGAGAAATTCAGAGAATTCTGAAAAATTCATTATAAACTGAGAAAATTCGAAAATTTTATGCTTCTGATATGAAGCTAGTTTCGTAGGTTTTTTTAAATTAAGAGTAGAAGATATATATATATATATATATATATATATATATATATATATATATATATATATATATATATATATATATATATATATAAAATATATATATATATAATATATAATTAAATTAATAAAATATATATATAATATATATATATATATATATATATATATATATATATATATATATATATATATATATATATATATATATATAATATTTTATATATATATATATATATAAAATATATAATTAAATTAAAAGTAGAAGATATATATTACCGAAAACTACTAAGTCTAAAAATAATATTTAAAACATAATAAAGTATAACAGCTTAATATTGGATTGTCAATCTCCTACTTACCCATACTTTCACGTTACCCCACAGATCACATATTCTTTCTCCTTTCACTTTTTCTAGTACATAATTAAATTTAATCATTCTGAAATATCTAATTGAACATTTTAATGCTAATTTTACCCTGTCAAAATTGTCTTAAGCTGAATTTTGTAATTCTTAATAACCAATTGAGATGCGTTAAAAGTAATTCTGAGATTATTGCAGCGTATCGGACATTACGATTATTGCAGCGTACTTTACTAAAATTTCTCCCAATTACCATTGCACAGCACAGCTGGGTGTTGATTTTGATACCCCGGAAACTTCTTTATAGAAGTCGCTTACAAATATATGTCATATTTTTGCAAAAACTATATTCATAGAATTCCCTTCCATATATCAATATTGGCTTAACCATCGTGTTTAACATTATAATAGTTCTACAAAAAATTCATTGTATTTATATATATTTATAACATAAATGTATTTCATTATCTTTCTATACTTAACATTTCTTCCAAAATAATAGAAAAACACTAATGGAAACTATCGTATATACAATAAAGTTTATCAAATGCTTATGGATTATTTATTTAGAGACATCCGTTTCTAATATGTAGTAGAAACTATAAGTTAAAATAAAATAAAGATAATCTAATAACGTTATGATAAATGAAATGTATCTTAATAATATCATAATAATTATTACTCAATAAAATAGTATCAACATTAATTAATCCAATTATTATAATAATTGTAATTTGTTTATTTCAGGGGTATATTGCTTCAAGGGAGGAAACAATATGATGCCGCCATTCGTAGTTATCAAAGAGCAATTCATTTCCGACCATCTCTTGCACGTAAGTTAACATTAATGAGATTATATTTCTATTTTATAGTTTCAATAATATTATCATTTATAGGTAACGTTATATGTATTTTCAAAATAATTGAGAAATGATTAAATTTATATCAATATTAATTTGATCTGGTTGTTCTTCTTTAAAACTATTCTCATTATGTTCTTATAATATGGTTTATTATTTTCATTAATTAAGTACCTCTTCTTATTTTGAAGTCGTTAATAAAATTATGAGACGTTATGAAAAGAAAATTTTGGCATTTCGATGAATCCTACAAAACATAGCCCACCATGACATGGAAACAATTTTCTTAAATACAAAGACATTCCAATTTAAAATCATCCTCATAATAATTTTTTTGCGATGGATCAGTATGGAAAAAATTTACCATTAAGGGGGGAGGGTAAAAATAATATTTAAGTGATAAAATTCAACAAGATGAAACATTTATTGTGATTAAACACTTCAAAATGGAAATACAAATTATTTTTAAAAAAAAAACCGCGTTCAAATAAATGAACTTATAAGTAAGAACTAATTATAAATTAAATACTGCTATAAATAATTTCCTTGTGACCAATTACCTTGCGAGGTTGGCGTCAATCATAACCTTAGCTGAAAAATTGATTCTTTGTATTTAATTTTTAATTTAAAATTATTTATTATATTTTCGTTCATTTCTTTGAAAGCGGTTCCTTATTTTGAAAATTTTTTATTACAAAATGATTACTAAGTTTTAAATGCAATAATTTTTTTGTTGATATTCTTATATGCAACAATTTTCTTATAATCAATTTTCTTTTATTCAATAATGTTGAAAAGACATGTAATATAATTAAAATTGACAAATAAAGTAATCAAGTTAAACATTATTTTAAAAATATTTTACATAAATTTTTCTTTTTAAAGTTTCTTATAATAATAGTTTGACAATAATGTCTTCAACAAATTTATTTAATATGATGTATTTTACTGAACTAAGTATTAAAGTAACTTTTATCATTTATCATCAATCGTTTAGTTTATAGGAAACTTTTATGAATGACAGACAGTGTATTACAAACAGAAATAAACCGTGGTGGATTATAGTTTGAGGACATTCAATTACTTTCTGATTAAATAAATAATTGAAGTGGAATTAAAATTCTTATAACTTATAATAATTATTTCGATTTCATTTTTTTTGTCAGAAAAAAAAATTACTGTAGTAAAAATATACCAAAATAATTGATTAATAATAGTTTAAACGAGAGAATCACACTTTCTTTATATTACCATTTGTCATAGGTAATATCAAGATTTACAGTTCAATTTACTATTCTAACACTGATAGAAATATAGTTTGTCATGGTTACCTGTTCTTATATTTAATATCAATAATACGCCAAGAACACTCATGCAACATTCACGTGTAACTTAACTCCGTAACGTCATTGTTCATTGACGCATAACAGCAACCATTGTGTGGACGTGAACGTATAATTTCGACATGTAACAAAAGTTAATACGCGACGATGTTACATCGCGTCCCAGAAATTGTCGGTTTGATTCGCATAAAAAGATATTCCTAGGAGGAGTTACGAAAAGTGTAGACTCAATTACACAACATTTGCAAAGACAAGACGTAAACATTGATTTGTATTTTAATTGTATTTAAATGTTTCGAGTGGAACGAACAAAATACAATATAATGTTAAGAAATTTATCATTTTAAACAAATACTTAAAGTGAAGGTACTCAGTTGAAACGTTATGCAACACATGTTAACATAGTTACATCATAACACCTATAAACTATTCGTCTCTTAACACATAGTATGTAACATGTTACAGTACAAATTTACGTTACATTACGAACGTATGTGTCACGTTTGTACGCTGCTTTATAATGATGTACATTCGATAAAATTCTAAATCAATATAATATATTTGATATTCGATTTTAATCAATTTATAATATAATTTAAGTATTTATATAATCAAAGCATTGTAAATTATGACAATTCATTCAGCTTTGTTCGATTCCTTGACCGATTCTATTTGGTTTCAGTCGAATCTGGTTTACTAGCAGTTACTTTCTATCAGAAAGTTAAAAACAAAAACTTAAACTAAAACACAACATATATACATATATATGAATTTATGAAGGTTTAGAAGATGATAAGCCCTTTTTCACTATTGAGAATTCCACATAGATACAAAGTAGAAATACAATAACTTTAATATTATAACCACAACAAACTTTAATAACAACAAACAGTTTATTAATAATATAAGAGAACGTTAGAAAAACAAAACATTTTCATTATTAAATGAATATTTACAATTGTAACTCTAATAATTATCTCTACTATTAATATTGTATGTAATAAAGTTAGAGATATGCCATGTTACATTTCTAAAATTAATGTTGACTTTACAGTTAATTATAATATAATAGCTTTTGCTTCCTAATAAAAGGGACACGTATTGCTGAATTAGACATCTTTAATCAACACAGTATTTTCGAAGACAAATTACTTTAAAAATTAGTAGCCAAATGGAACTTAATTTGTACAAACTTGAAATGAAAACGGCGATTGTGTTAGAATTTTTAATACTATATTTAGAAATATTTTATTTAGTTTTCTTTTGCACTTCCTCTGTTTTTATGATACGCTTTTGCATGCTAAAATGATTATATTTGGATGTATATTTCAGTATTTTTTGCTCAGAAATTTCGAAAATAAATGTATTTTGCTTGCAATTTAATTTTTGCAATAGGGATAATTTTCTAAACCAGAAAAAGAGTAAAAGTTTGGATTCTTTTTTTTTTATTTTAATTTTTCTTGACAGGTTAAATTGAATTTTCGCTCAATTTGAATTTATAATTACCTATAAAAATAAAAACTATTTTATTGAAGTATGAATTATCATTAGAAAATAATTTTGTTTAATTTTACATGTTTTGTTTATAAAAATATGCATTATATTGTAGAGGTAATTCAATCTATAAAGTGCTCCTTGGTGTATATAAAAAATGTAACAAAAAAAGTTTGCAAATATATATTTTTATTAAGTAATTTTAATTTTTATTGAAGTTAAAATCAATTTCTAACGAATTTTTATTATAATTTATTATTCAAAAACATGATACTGCTGATTTTTTGGCCCAATAATCAATTTGTAAAAAAGATCACGTTTTGGAATGTGTCAGATATCTTCGAAATTATTTATATAGTTTTTATGTCTACAGTTCCCAGAACTATTAGATTATTTTTATTCCCATACAAAATTAGAGAATCTTTAATTATATTCATTTTAATTAATTAGTAAATATTTATAATCATATATAAATATAAATTATTATTTGATAAATATTTTTATTAGATTAGAGCAAAATATTTGATTAAATGTTCATAATTTCATAATTTCATACTCCATTAAAATTATTAATATATAAATTACATGTATAGGTACATACGTACGTACTGTAGATTCTAGACACAATATTATTTGTTTTAATTAATTTTATTAATATTTTAAATGGTTGTATATTAATTATAATAAATAAAAGATCATATTATTATAATATATTTTAATGAGATTTACTTACCATACTAAATTGGATTAAAATTAAATATTTAATTGAAAATCATGAAAAATAAAAACTTATTGTTCATTTACGAGGTCGGAAGTATTGTTATCCTGATGTAACCCGTTGCAGTCACATCTCATTGTAATCACGTGCGTTCCAGCAGTTTTTCTTATTCTTTTTTAATGCATATGCCAAACATTAATTTAACATTCTCTTTCAGTTATCCTAGATTTATTTTCTTTTTAAATCATCAATAAGTTTCAAAAGTTAATTTTATCTTGGCAAAATTTTAACCAATTTGAGTGAACTTGTTTTTTTACCCACTAATTTTGGTTAAAAACTTTTGTTTTTAGTACTAATATTTCCCTCAATTTAACCCTTTTATGAAATATTATAATCTGACAAATATTGCAGATATGTTAAATTTAAGGTTATTTGCTTTATCGATTCACGTGGTTACTTCTTTGTTGAAATTTTTTGCACCCCTTGATAATGGCACCAACCTCCAAGGTCAGATCAACCTTTGGTACTTAGTCAGTTTTGATTCTTGAGTAATATTCAAACTAGTGTTAAAATTTTAAGCATAATTGCCTAATTTGAAAGACCTACGACCTCAATACCATCCACTTAAATATAAGTCATTTTAGCTTTATAAAAAGTTCAAAAATAATGAACTATTAAGTTTATTCTTAAATTTATTATAATGTATATTCAAGTCACATATTATATTTATGAAGCTATTCGTAGCAATGGTAGGTTTTTCGATACGGTTTACAACGTGAATGTATGAATAAAAGGGTAAATATATTATTTTCCTTTTATTTATATATTGGTATCAGGTAAAAACATCATGTATATTCAAATTTTGGAAAATAAGATTATCTCAAAGGTGCAATATTTCAATTTAAAAACAATAACCGGAAACAGACACAAAGTGGGAAAGGATATTGTAATAAGACGCTTCAGTAAATATATGCACAAATAAATTATACTCAATGCAGCGCGAACTTAAATGCCAGTGGCATACCTAATACAAAATATGTATACATACATTTATATAGTGTGCTCCAAATAACTCTTTTTGTTTCATTAGTCGAAATGATAACAATTCATTTTGAATGGTAATTGTAGACATTATTATCAACAAGGACGATTTTAATTGGAATTGGTCTATTGGCTACCGAGGTTTTTTTTTGTTTTTTTCCTTTGAATAATTTTCAGAAAATAAATATAGAGGTCTCTTTACTATTTTATGGTTCGTATTGTTTTTAAACTAAAATTGAAATAATCTCTTCAAACTGCGATAATGTTCGAACGTTGTTTAACTTAAAATGAAAATGTATGCTGTAAAAACAAAAAAGAAGAAGGGTTTTTATATAATAGTTCAGTTTTGATAATACTTATTATCTTATCTTGATAATACGGGTTTGATACCATAAAATTTTAAGAGAATTTGAAATTAAATATCAAAATTTTTATATTAAACTTATTTGTATTTCTTAGTTACTCCTTTTCTTATCAGGTCTATTTTCTCCAAAAAATGTATATGGTTTCTTTTTATTATTGTTAATCACAAACATCAGATATGTTTACATTACATAAAAATTTTATTGTGAACACTTCATTATTATACAAAGATTGTTAAATAGACAAAGATGAAATTTAAATAGCATCCAATTTTCCCTAATATTATCGAATACTCGACAAACATACTTTATCAAAAACTTTTGCAAGAAAGTATACTTTAGATACATCCTACACTCTATACATCGGATATACAACGTTTGAACAATGTTCTTGGCCTAGGTTCGTAAGCGTATTTTTTATGCTATATATATAAACATAAATAAATTTTGTATCATTCAAGGAGTACCGCTGCGGAGAATCACAAACATATCGACATCATATTATTTCTTGAAAATGATATAAAAATTTAATCATGAAAAAGTCGTCACTTCAGTTTATCCCGTTATCGTTGTATCAGTTTAAAATGTTTCAGTTATTCTAAAAAGATTGAAACCATAGAAGCACCAAATTCTGGCCACCAAAGCACCAAATATATATAATAAAAGTTATTTTTTCACCTTGCTCTGCCAGTGTGATATCACGGTAACAGTGCATCATAATGACTAAAAATTCTAAATAAAAAATTTGTGCACCTAATTTTGAGCATATCGAAATTCAATTTTGAATACTTTGCTCTGCTAGTTTGACTATAGTATGTTGAACTTAATGTATTAAATATTTACTTGTTTATAATACCACAATAACTAACTATGGATCGTACCTACTAACACACCACTTGCGGTACTTCTGACCCCGTACTCATTCTAAAAAATAATATATACAGTTTTGCGTTCCTTAACATAAAACTTAGTAGCATATTTTTGTGGTTTATATTGTTTATTTATATTCCTTATGAATACTACTGACATTTTCATCATTTTTTTCCGTTACTTCTTACATATTTTATCCACTTTTGTGAGTTTTATTTTCTCCCCTTTGTATATGCTTTGGTTGTTTATTTTGTAATTTTAATAAATATACTAATTCATATCCTAAAAAATATATAGAACCAAAAAAATCTTTATTTTTTTATAGCAGTCGTATACAAAAGATATACAAAAACATTTTTTTTTATTAATAGTATCAATATGGTTTTTCTTTCTTGAATTTTTACAGACTTTGGTTTAACGTCAGTGATATTTTCTTGATGTTTATGCAATTCTAATTTTATCAAAATTGTCTTTCAAAGGTTTCCCATGTCTTCTTAGAAGATTCACGCTTATTTCTTATAGTAAGGTTATTTTTATGTCAAAAATCTAATTTGTTTTACTTTATTAAAGACTTGAAATTTGTTTTTGAAATATTTTATTTACTATATGTAAAGTTTCATGACTTAAAGTGTATTTTTTAGCCTTCATATAAGCGTGTATCACTGTTGAAAGTGGTTTTCATAGAGTTACGTAATGAGACCATTTTCAATTGTCTTTTCGTCATTAAGATTAACTTGAAAACGGAAGAAAATATTGAACTGAATATTGATGACATAGCTTAGACCAAAAAAGTGAGTGTCAGTTTATGAAACAGCTTTTAATTGGCTCTTATAGATGTATGACACAACTTAAAAAAAACTTTAGAGATAGATGAAAAACTTAAATGAAATAAATATTCTTTTCTTAAAAAAAAAGCTCTTTTTAAACTGTTTAGATGCGACACAATTTAAACTCAAATTTAGATAAACAATACATTAATAATACTAATAAATATTATTATGTCACAAACTGTTGCTATATGGGCTGTATAGTTTATTTATTTAATTGATTGATCATAAATAGTTCAAATTATTGATACCCACTTGGGTTTTTAAACAATAAACATTGTTAGTTGTTACACCCACGTGTTGTATTTATTTTATTATATGGTATTAAACCACTTACGTTTCATCAAAGTATTTCAATAATTTTAATTGTCACTTTTAATATAAATAAAAGAGTATTGAGAAATTCGTTGAAAAGAAGATCGAATTGCATTTAAAAAAGTATCTTTATGACTTTTCTCGTAGAGTTTCTCTATTTACCTTTCTGTTTGTGAGATAGAAGTCAAGAACCGGATTGAATTCAATTAAAGGCGATAATTATTTCAAATTATGAAAACAGATAAAATAATTAGAATATCGATTAGTTTAAGGAAGGATGGACATCAACTTTGTTGACTTCTTCAGGAATCAATATACATCAAAATGGACTAAAATACCAATACTAATTACAATGTTCTTGTTACTTATATATAAGTTTTGTGAGTGTTAATAACTCTACCCGTAAAAATACCCGTTGTAATTCATTAAACACTTCTCAACTCCTTATGCCTACTCTTGACCAAGTCAGTCTAGATAATCAACACATATAATTTAATAGCTCTCATTTGATTTTTTATAAAAGCTTGAGACATTCGACTAAAAGAGTTTAAGGAGTATCTTTAAAAACAAACGCAAAGCGAACAAATCAAATATAAAATTTATGATATTTTTAAAAACACCATTCATAATAATGTGATAAAAATGTTATTTGTTCTCGACAACTTTTTAATTTAATTCAAATACGAATTTATAATATAAGTATAATTTTATGTTTAAATATTTATTTTGTGAACTTTACAATAATATTTTAGAATGAGTTACTTTACCACATTTACAAACGAATATATTATATTTTACTCATAACTTACTATATACAGTACGTTAATTTTTCGATTGCCGCAATGGATTATATAAATTAATATACATAATATCAATACGTACGATCTAAATTTTACAAATTATGTCTGTAAACGAATGAAAATTCTTTTCACAGAAAAATATTAGAATTTATTTTGGTGCAAAATATTATTCCTTATATAAAAAATGTAAAATATCGAAGAGAATCAACGTAAGAAAGAATTTCAAAAATTCCAAAACTTCTGTCTGTATTGCACAGTTTTTTTTATTGGCTAATATTAAATTTAATGCTAAGGAATTGTGAAAATTAATGGGTTTGTAAACTCATGCTTGTCATATAGAAAAAGTGAAAAATGGCTAAGAAAATTCATGCAGAAAATAATTCCAATACTAAATTGTTTGAATGAGTTCAAGTACAAGAATAGTTTACTTTAGAAGGAATATGAAAAAATAGATTACTTTTGAATTATATTTGTAATTTTTCGATTATCGATGGATAACACTGCCTTATTTCAGTTGTCACGTTAGTTGAGTTGGGATTTTCATGTTTATATAAATACATTTTACTTTTTTCATTAAATTACCCAATCATTTTCCTTTATTTTTCAGTAGTTATTGATAAAAACCATCATATCAAAAATTTACTTTACGCTAAAGTGAGATATGTCTGTCATAACTTCAGCTGAATTTTGTTAAAAAACTTCATGGGAATACATATTCTTATTCTATTTGTACTATTTCGTTAATAAATAGCTTTGTATTTTTATACTATTTCCATGTCTAACTTCGTAAAGTCTATAATAATAATAATAAATCAGCAAATATTCAACGGCAGTTGGAAAATGAACAAACTGTAAAAAAGTTAAGTTTATATAATCATAAACAAACAAAATAATTATGATACTGTCCCAGAAGTCATTTAATATTATTTCACAAATTTACACTTAATAAAATTAATACTAGCTTCACACAATTCATATATAATAATTATTGTAGTTATCATAATCATTTTATATATAAAACAAACAAAAAATATATAATGATAATACATCAACTTTAACTACCATTAAATGTTAAAAGAGAGATAAACTGAAGATCTAGTTAACAACTGAAAAAATCTAAATTTAATAGAATTTGAAATGCACGATTGTAAATAAAAATCCATTAAAAATACCACTATTAATTTGAATAAATTTTTTGTGGAAATGTTCAGTATTAAATGCGAATTAAATAAGAGAAATGTTGATTTAAATGAATTTAAAAGTTTAATTTAAAAATAAATAAATAAATGAATAAATAAAATACTTAATTTTAAATTATTTGTAAAAATTTTAAAATTATCTCCTCGTAATGTTCATTTAGCAAGCTTTAAATTAAATAAATAAATTTGTTCAATTTATCACTTACTGTTTATGATTGATCTGAAATTGAGAAGAATTATATATAATTTTGTCGTTATGTCGTGCAAAACTAAAATGCGCTTCGAATAACAAAATATACACAAAAATATAGAAATTGAAAACTTTAAGTGAACACCTATGTGGGATCAAAAAATAAAGATCTATTAAGTTAAGAAAATCAGAAAAAAAATTTGATCTGATTAGACATAAGGCGAGATATATATGCTAGAAATATAAAATTAGGATACAATAAATTCGAGGAAACGAATTATATTTTGATTGCTTCACAACAGTAGATATTTTGAATTATTACAAAGAATATAATGGAAGTAAAATGAACCAACAAATATATGAACGGTGAGGAAAAGAAAGATAATAATAAACTAATAAATTATAATAATATTGTATATCTCTTTTTATTAATACATGATAAAAGTAATAAAATGTCCATTTATGGAAACAACGAAACATAATAATAATAACAATAACTAAATTTAACTTATTACTTTAAGTCTTTATAAATTTGGTTCTATCTATATATACTACTTACTATATTTGGTTATTATTTCTATACTAACATGTTTATAGACCAGTGGTCAAATCATTAATTTTAGCAACTTTTACAACATATATTTCAAAGTTACATAATTAAACTATATTATCAATTATAAAAGCGAATTATATTTCTTTTTGACTGTTTTGTCAGTTTTACAACTTTAATATAATATATAAAATAATGGAAACTGTTAAATTTGTCCTATCAATTTTCCCTAATTTTTTTTAATAACGAGTGCCTTTTCGACTTAAATTTATTAACAAGTAATAAATAATTATTTGTTTATTTTTTAATATATAGGGAAATCAGGTAAGATTATTGTGAGTACAGAAACTTTGGGTGGAGTTAATAAATATTTTTATGATATTTATAATTTCATATTTAATAAAGGGGTGTCATTAATTGTTTATTTATAATTGTAAAATTTGGGTTTTTATTTAATTTATTTATCTCCAGGGCTTCTAGTAGATTTAATTTTTAACTTTTATTGCAAATATGTATCCGACTTGTGTTCACTATCAATTTTATGGCCTGTATTGGTAAGATTAATGGTATCAAAGGGACCTTAATAACTCTCCTTATTAAATTTGAAATTATAAATATGGTTAAAATATAATATGTGATATGTGAAGAGAGTTATAATAAAGTGGTGCCGAAACAGTGTCGCCAGTTAAATGGATTTTCCCACCTTAAAACATTCCTAACGTGCCTTAAAAGTTTTCACTTCAAAAATTTACAATATTGATTTATTGAAAATATAGAGTATATCAAAGAAAGTGTAGTAATTTGATGCACACTTAAAACTTAAAATTTTTATTTTATTAATAATTAAAATTAATATATTATTTTTTACAATAATATTATGATTTATTTAAAAGATAAACATTCTCAGTTGTAAACAACAAATTGTATAAAAAATGATAAATCTTCGCAAAACATAAAGTAAAATAAAAACGGAAAAATGGTGTATCACAAAAGTTTTTCTCTTTGATATAATTTAAGACAGCACAAAATGTGTGATAGAAAAGATGAATGTTGTTACCAACTGTAGAGAAGAAAAAAAACTGAAATGAAATAATAATATATCGTTTGGCTTTCTACAAAAATGATATATGAGAATGATGTAAACAGAATTTGCTTGTAAGATTCTACTAGCTACATTCTGAATTTTAGTAGTGTATATGGAAGCTTATAAAAGGTGTAGAAAAGCGGTGATATAACATTGACTGTATACAAATACTGACATACATTTTATTGGGTCAGTATCCAATTCACTTCTTTCTTAATTTTTAAATTATTGTATATTATTTTGTATGAAACTTTACCATCAATATTATTTCGGGGATATGAGGTACACAAACTGTAACGAATTATATTGATTTTCTTAAAACTGCGGGGATTTTGTGGTTTTCTTGGGATTAAGAATTTTGTAGTAGGTGTATTTCTCGATAATCAACTTAAAGATATGTGCCATTTTTAAAAACAAATAAAAGTCTTGAGCCATTATATTATTTATGTTGTAAAAATCTGTGTCAAAAAAACTATTTTTCAAATACTGAAAATTGTATTTGAAATGTTACCGAAAATATCTCAAAAAACAAAATGTATTTTGTTTCCGTAGAGACAGTTCAGTATATTGAACGTTATTCGATTATCTCCTCAGTAAAAATTACGTTAAACAAATCCATTGAAAATTCAAATTTATTAACATTTTCCAGAAATTTTTTGAGTATAATAAGAATTGAATTTTTCATTCGCCATAGTAGCAGTAAAATAAATAACAAATTAAACAATGGTTTAAACTCTCGAGCAATCAATTATTTTCGTTTTGAATTAAAGTTTAAAAGTAGTTTAATCAGTCAAACTTTAAAATTAGAAAGATTCTTTAAAAAAAAAAAAAATGTGCGTGTAACCTTTACGCGCGATTGAAGTAAAACTTCTTTGGCGTTGACGACATATATCACTGAAATGATTAAATATTAACTTAAATAAATAAATATTATATTATAATTTAATTATATTTATTATTCATGTGCTTTACAAAGATTATTTAAATGTTATATTAATATTATTCATTCGAAACAGGTAATTGAATGTCATTATAATTTCTTAAAATAATTGAGAGTAGCAAATTGAAGGTTAGATCAGCACATGTCAATATAACCTTGTTATTTAATATTATAAAATGTCGCAATTGTCAGAAAATTTATTTTTAATTTACTTATTTTAAAAGTAATAAATAAACAAGTATATTTAGAGATTTTCAAAAAATTTAATTAAGTCAAGAAGCGTGTAGTATATGACATATACTTACAACCAATCAGAATTATTATTTTTAAATGGCGGAAACATACTTACAACCAATCAGAATTATTATTATTTTTAAATGGCGGAAACGTTACTTCCGTCAGAAAAAAAATCTGAGTTACTCCCTAGTCGCGCCTAAAGAAGTTTCACTTCAAAAACATATTTTTTGTTTACAAGACTCACAAAAAAATATTAAATTTGAAAATGTTCAAAAAGTAATTCCGTTTTTATAAATTAAACATTTTTATTTTTATTTTAAAGCCGCATGTTTTGGATTACTTGAAACGCGTACATAGTCATTAACAACGGGCAAGAAAAGAGTCTGTCGTGTAGCCTGCTATGTTATGATCAATACATTCATATGTAGCGAAATATTTACTGTTTATTTTCAAATTAAATATAATATTTAAATCGTAATATTTTACAATAAAATTTCAACGCGATGTCAACGAAAATGTATTCAATCTTTTACAAGCCCATAAATTAAAAAGACGCCTTTATGGTTTATATTAATGACAAATTATATTTTATGGTCTTCCAAATAATTTATTTTATACGAAAGGCAATAAATGTGTATAGGACGTTTGGTCAAATAGACATTTGAGCATCTTATGATTAGACACGAACCACAAAAATAATATTAGTATATACAATTTGTGTATATCCATATTTTATGGGTATAAATCAATACACACAATATATATGTTATTCCTTTTTGAATGCACTTTTCAACTTAATATTTAGTAAAAGAACACAAAATAAGTTCCTTGTGTCTGTAAGGATATATTTATGTAGTATAATGTTTGTTTAATATGATTTATTGAAATACAAGCATATAGCTCTTTGATATAAAACTATTATCTATTCTGAATAGATTCAGCTATATACTTTGTATTATCCTAGAGAAAAAAAAAATAGGCTAAATCAATATAACAAAATGTCCTATCTAAATCAAACCAAGACAATCTTTGCTTTATACATGAGAGAAAAATGTATATAGTATTCGTTTTAAACTAAGATTACTGCCTAATTTCATCGTATTACTCAAGTATTACTAAATTATAGATAGAGCATAAAGTCGGCATTTTCATTGCTCCAGTCCTTGAGTAATTCCATATTCTGACTTATACATAAATTTTGAGAGATTGATAATGGGATATTAAATAATTGATATATATTGTATCAGTGTTCTACCCATTCTATGTCAACATTGGAGTTCAACAGGGGTAAAATCTTGGGCCATTGCAGTTTTTGATTTATATAAATGATTTTCCATCTAATGAGAATTTATTGCTGTATGCAGATAACACCTCTTTAATATTATCTTCCGCTAATTTACATGATTTTGTGAATAAAATGAATATAGTAACTAAACAATTAGCTGATTAGTGCAAGAATAACCCTAAATCATAATTATTAACATTTTAACTTTTTCCAACTAAATACATTGATTCATCAGTAAAATATCTGATTATGCAAGAAAGCGGAATGAAATTTTTGGGATATAAGTAGATGAAGGAATGAAATAGCAGCTGAAATTTTTACTTACAAATAAGAAATAATATTCATGACATAACTCGACAATGTAATGTCAACATGTTTCAACGTATATAAAGTATAAATATGAAAACTCTTCGGAAATTATTGGGAGTGAACTGTAAAATAATCTTCCTGATGCAGAATTAAAAAAAAAAAATAAAAGACTGTCGAAATTGAAACATGAATTCAAAAAGTATTTTGTAATTCAATGCCCCTATAGTTTAAGTTAATTTGTTAAATTGTTCTAGTCCTGAATGCAATTTTATTGTTTTGGTACAGACTACACACATGTACTTTTGTATCAATTGGTAAATTAAACTAAATAAAATAAAATATAATTAACAAATATCCAATAATTGTTGTTTTTAATTTGATATAAAAACATACACACATTAAAAACATATTTTTGTAGACGCTTTTAAATACATATATTTTTTATCAATACGACAAAAACGACCTAATTATGATCGTTTCATTACTCAGTAATAGCTTTAACTAATGTTAAAAAAATATTGTGTATATCTATTATTCGTGTATTAGCAAATACTTATTGTTTTACTTTACAAATGGACTCAAAATTTCCTTTTGATATTTTTGATAATTTTTCAAATAAATTTTTCCTTATCTTTGTAATATGCTTTATATATTTATTCGATCATATCAATCAAAGAACATTCAAATATTCTAATGTTTATTTTTTGTTGTTGTTACAGTGGCATATGTAAATTTAGGCAGTGCATTAGTAGCAGCTGGTCGATGTCAAGAAGCAGTAGGAATACTACGACAAGGATCAAAATTAGATGGTACTGGCTTAAAGGATCGACGAACACATGAAACAGCACGTGTCTCAGCATTATTACAGTTAGGGTCATTATATGCAGACCAAGGGCGATTACAGAGAGCTTTAGCAGCATATAGAGAAGCACTACACACAATGCCAGACCATTATCCTCCACAGGTAAATAATAACATAATTGTTTTATCTTATTGATGATTCTATGGCAATTATTAAACTATTCAGTTCGAAACGTTTAACTTCATATAACTTAGTTATTTTAAACTCTTTTAAAATAAAATGCATTTGTGAATG
The DNA here is from genome assembly GCA_020423425.1 of Chrysopa pallens. Lineage (NCBI taxonomy): Eukaryota > Metazoa > Arthropoda > Insecta > Neuroptera > Chrysopidae > Chrysopa > Chrysopa pallens. Next base: position 43,106,349 of record CM035593.1, on the reverse strand, counting down.
TATTTTCTTCAAGTTGTACATACAGTTATTTACTTAATGATTTATAAACAGAAGTGAGTACGTTAATTAGTGATATTTGTATTTATGAAGAACTTAGATAAATGTATGTTATCAATATCGCACTGTAATTAATTCAGTGGCGCACAAATATTTTTCAATTTTGAAATTTATATCGTTTTTGGATGAACTGTATCGTTTAGGTAATTTTCGTTTAGTTGCTATTTCTGGAACTTTTTATTATTACAAAAATTTATCATCTTTAAATTTGAACAATAAGTGTTTTATGCAACTAAACATTATTATAACTAAATACAAAGTAAACATTTTTAGTGTAGAAAATAAACGATATTTCAACCATGATTTCTGTAATTTATTATCTTATGTTTTTTAACTAATTAGAAAAAACTTAAAAATTTAAAAGTAAATTTATATTTATAAGTTTTCGTGGCAAAATCATTCAGCCAATTTGAAAATTCTGAAAAATTACAATAATTTTTTCAAAATACACTTGATATACTTTTTGGCCCTTATTTCTTACCAATTTTAGCCATTGTTTTATTAAAGGAGCTTACCACAGTTATACTAGCACCTTGCCTTAATGTATTATTCGTTTTGGTTTGTCTCTACTCTTTGACTGAGTCGGAAATCGACTACCAATGATGATACCAAATTATAGTGTATATATAACCATGAAGCTAGTAAGTAGAAACAAAGTTTTTTCATATCGGGACTTTTATGCTCGGTAAATAAAGTACTGTGAAAATGATAAATATAAAGTATCAAGTACAAAAGTTTCGGGAAAATAGTGCTCATTACTAATAAGGATTGATACTTTCATCTAGTCTTCATTCAAATTTATCTCGTTATTATGTATTTTGTACTTATACAAGAATTAAATTTAAAAAAAAACATTATTTACCATTATTAGTCACATATTTTTGGTTTATGATCGTTATACAAGCATCACATATGCTCGGGACATTATATATATATATATATATATATATATATATATATATATATATATATATATATATATATATATATATATATATATATATATATATATATATACTTAAAAAAAAAAACAATAAAGAAAAAATTTTGCATATTTTTAATGAAAATTCCATTCTTTTAAAATTTATATTTCACATATAAAGGATGCCACTGAAGCTCTAGAAGTATACATTTATTAAGAACTAGCAAGTACTTATTTACAAGAGTGTATGTAATAATATATTCGTATAAACTGCAGCAGATGTCGTCATCGTCAGAAAAACACTTGATGTTATTCAAACGAGTGACATACTCAGCTGCATATATCATACATTATTAATAAAAGAAGATAACAATATACATATACTTTAATCTATTAATTAAAATATGTATATATATGTATATGATGTTGTCTGTTTCATATTATATTCAAAATATAATATACCTGTTTATGAAAGTGGGCGAGTACCTATAATATGTTTAAAAAGAAAGAAAAAAAAATAGTATACATATTTTTATATGAAATGATAAAAGTAATAAATTGTTCGAAAAATATTTCAGTTTGATATGTCAACATTTATTTATCGTTTCTTCCTTATTTCAAATAAATTAAATGACGATCCTCGCAAAGTGCAATTTTCTATAGAAGCTTTTAATACATTTTTCAATAAAATTGACAAATTAAATAAAAGTAATGAATGTCTAAAGATAATCAGTAAATTACCCTTAATTTCATTATATAATTTTGTATATACACAAAATTGTCGTGAGAACACCACGTGACTTTATTGTATGTTTGTGGTAGTCGAAATTCTAATAACTAATAATTTTTTATATCATTAAGAACAAAACAGAGCGGAGAAGTGTACAACTGGTCTTTTAAGCTATGCAACCGACATAATATTTAATTTCGTACTCATAGTCAATACACAATTATCCCGTTATAAAAACTTAACTTACTTTTTTACACAATTATCCCGTAATAAAAATTTAACATTTACTTACTTTGTACCAGGGAGTAAAAACTATATAAATAATTTTATAAAATATTTTTTTAAAATGCTACTACACAGACAAGGAAAAGTCACGTTCGTTTAAGATCAAAATTGGAGCATATATGAAGGGAGTTCAGTGTGTTGATCATTTTATTGTTAAGTTAAATATTTCAACTCTGTAAGCTAAATATTTAACATCAATTTATAGAGCTAAGATAAGTATTTTTGTTTGTAAAACTAGCCATCTTAAATTTTCGACCAATTGTTGTGCAATGCATCTGTTCAATCAAAATTAAAACTTGCAAACTTTTAATTGTTTTTTTGGTGCGAGGTATACCGAAACAAGTTGTCAGGTTTGATAGATCAATAGAGCCCCCAACTGCAAAATATGCGCAGTTTACCAAGGTTGTGGTTTCTATTCACTATGTTGCCACAAAATGTTGCAATTATCAGATATAAAAAATATATTGGTACGAAACTCCTACTTTTTGCCTCCGCAAAAATATTAACACAGCATAAAGTTGAATCGTTTTCGCTAGGCCACTGATCACATTAAAGCTTGTTTTATCGACTCTATTTTTTATAATGCCTACTATTAATAATAGTGAACTATTATTTATAAATGAATATAATAACTTTCAAACAACCAACTAAATCCTAGAATACAAATGTGAAACTTTTGCTAACAAACAATGGACGAACGAAAACAATTCAACTATAGTTGAAATGGGATAAAATTCCAGATTCATTTTTCGTGAGTCAGGCCAATCTAATGCATTTTTCATTAAAATAAAATGAAATACTATTGAATCTATTTAATTAATAAAAATAATTTTCGTTTTAAAACATTTGTACTTGAGTATGCACCTTCACTTTACACTAACCATTTAATTATCTAACCCAGTTTAGAATACTGAACATTATACAATATCACATACAGAACAATACACTATATGGGTACTCATCTATGTGGAATAATATTCCCATCATCTTTTTTTAGTCATCTTCCTCTTCTAACAACACAGTAGATTATTTTTAATCACTTCCTGAGTGTAATATTACGTCTAGTATATTCCTTTATTTATGTATATATTCACAATGTATACCAAATAATTAAATATTATGTCAGTAGCTTTATGAGCATGATTATAATTAGTAAGACATATGATTATTAATGAGGTCAATGGTTTTGTGGCATTAATTTAACATAATGTATTATGCATTTTATCCATGTCATTATATCGAAGTAAATTTTTCGGAATTAAAATGCAGAAAAATTAATTATGTTTTTAATTGATTGAAAAACGATTAGGAAACTAGAAGTTTTGATTTTCAAGCTTTGAATCTCATTCATCTTATCTAAACTTACCTAAGTTTCGATAAATTAGTCTCGATTTTGTTCAACAAACAGAACAAGACAGTTATCTCTAATATGAACTTACCCTAAGTAAAAATCGATCCTGTATATAGAATATGGGATTTTTTAGGAATGCATATAAAGTTTTACTGTATTTCATCAAATTTCAAGTAATTAAAAAATGTTATTTGGTACACTTAGTATAATATAAAATTGTACTTTTTCTCCGACAATGTTGGGTTGTATATAGTCTATCAGACAAAATTCTCTGGTAGTATTTATATTCACTTTGTTTTTTTAATTGCATGCTTCACCATTTTTAGATAGATTACAAAATAATTAGACGTATAACGGATTTTTCTCTTATCTTTTATTTTCAGTCCACATTTTTTCACTGCTTTGTCGGACTTGCACTAGTAATGTTACTACCATAGCACTTTTTTTTTTGAAAAATAAAACAGAAGACATTTTATTTGAAAATAAATAGGATTTTATATGTACAAATATAATTTAATTCGTTTAAAACATTTTTGTCTTTTGCTTTTTTATTTTACCATCAATTAAAACCTAATCAAATTTTCTTTATTCCATTGCAGTTGTAATAAAATTCTTTATAAAATCATTTGTTTCATTCGTTCACAAACACAATTTATAAATTCCAAAATGTTATATATATACATCGAATTTTATATCTTAAAAATTTAATTCTTTTAACAATATTTTTAGTTGAAAAAGTTCTAAGACATTCATTGATTGAATGTTTCTTTGAAAATCTGTAATGATTGTGATACGGGCAATTTTATTAAATATACATTCATATTTATATCAGTTTTATTTCCGAGGTCGGAAGGAAATAACTTTTTTCTTCTCCGATTTCAAAATATTTTATAGTGTATCGGCGTATTATTCTGTAAATGCGATTCAGACGAACGCTCATAACTTCACAACTTACAAACGAATATTAGTAAATTTGTGATTAATAATAGTGGAGATGATCAGGATGGTCTCATTTTAAACCCATTTAACTTTCAGTTAAATGCCAATATCATTCACCCGATTTTTATGAAACATTGAAATTAGATGCATGTAGTTTTCAGCAGTTGAAATTCATTATTCTGAATACTGAGAGGACAAATTTTAACAGAAAATCGAAAATAAGAAAAAATTGCTTTCTTAACTTTTAGGATATTTTACACGGTGGAAGTGTAAAAAATGCATTTTATCTATCTCATATCTAAATTGCAAGTCATTTGCAGGTATATAATTCCTTAACCGAGCTTCTTCGTACACCACGAGGATGTTTTGTGTCTTTTATTAATACTTATTGATTTGAAGTCTTGACTACGTAGTGATATTAAATTTCTTGGAAACACTAAGAAAATAAATAATATTTTAACGTTTTTAGAAATAATTCTATATTTATTTACATTAATTTAGGAGATGAGTTTTTTCCGGCATATATAAATTCTTAAGATGTTTCTCAAATATTGGTATTTTTTGGAAATATTCTTTATAATATTTTAAATTTTCCCAGTAAATTTATTTGATTGGTGGCGTCTTACACATTTTTGATAGCAAAGATTAAACAGCTTCCTTTACTTTCTATTTTTAAAGTTCGATGTTTTTTTTTTTAAATACATTATTTTATTGTTGAAACTTTGGTGGAAAAAATTGGAAAACAGTTTCCATTGACTTCCAGTCATGCTTAAATTCTCTGGTTTTTTTTTTAAAGTTTTCGGTAGACAAAAAAACCAAGAAAGGTAGCCGAAAATTCAAAAAATTTATGAAAGAATTTATTTCAATACTGGTTATCTGTAATCATATGAAATCATTGATAAATATACTTCTAAAGATTGATATATGGCTTTGTTAATAAGTGTAACAAGTTTTTCTTCTACAAAAATTCTGAAAAGCGGTCCGTTTTCTTTTTCGGAGGCCAGAGATATCTGTTTTTTTTATTGTTATTGCAGTGGAAATATTATTCAATAACCAATGTATAACCATTTTACCCGTCACATAATAAAACCAAATGTCCGCTGTCCGGTAACCTTGGACAATTGTGAAAATGACAAAGAAAAATTTATTTGCTTGTCTTATATCTTCCCTCCATCAATAACATACCTGCATAGTTTAAGAAATGTCTAAATATTCTTTTCATTGACAGTTTTGCAAATTATTTTAGCTACAATAAAGAGATTTTGGAAAAAAATCATTTCGTTAATTTTAAATTTTGAATCACCTTCCAAAGATGTAACAAAATTTTATTAGCAATAGCCTCCATTTGTAAATGCAAAACAATGATATCTGCTAAAATTTACTTTAAAACTTATCTAACTAAATTTAAAAAAAAAATCTTTTTTTTCCAAACTATAAGAATTATCCTTAAGATTTTAAGTTTTTACATTAATTATGTATTTTTGATACAGCTAGCTTAGATCGCTTACAGTAAACGATCCACCTCCTGTATATTTGGTGGTATGTTTTTAGACGTACTTCGTTGATTATCTGGATAACTCACTGTACTTTAATATATATAACATATAATATTATTGTAATAGATTTTATACAACCTCTTCTATAATAAACATCTGATCCACTTGACGTAATAATAATCAGTTTCAACATCTCATAGTTGTATAGTTATAGACATATGTATTTATCTATACTGTATGTTCTAGGAATACTTTTCCACTTATTTATCATAAATAGATTGTTTTCTCGGTTAAGTTATATTCATAAAAAAGTTATTGACGACTCATCACCAAAACCAAATCAACAAGGGAACTTGATAGCTGTTATTTATAGTAAATTTTAAGGAAAAAAATATTTCATTCAATGCAGTTTTTATGGTAATCGAAGATTAAAGAGCTATTGAAATAATTTTTTCTTGAGTTTGATTAATAATATTATTATTTTTAATTTAATATATAACGAAAATACGAAAGTCCGAGGAAATCACAAAGATTAAACTGCCAATCTATTTTTGTTTTCTCTTAAGTCATAGTATTGTATTATCATTTGATTTACATATGGATGCTTTTCTAGTTTAATCGAACAGTAAGAAATTTGATTACAGACAGATATCTGAATAGCTGAAAATAAATAAAAGCTTGTAAATTCAATGCTAAATTATACTTTAATCTAGAAATAACTAACGTTTTTGGATTTATTTTCTGCTGTTATGAATTATTAATATAATAGACAGACGAAATTTTTGCATAAATATAGAAAACTTTAAACTTATTATTTTAAAATGGCATCTTGGTACAAATCAAATTCTATCTTGGTACAAATTTAAATGAATAGTTGCTGGAGACTAATTGAAAATAGGAGTGGTCTTTGTATACTTTCAAAATATACGGGATAACATTATTCCAAAATAAGTTGCTTTTTTTATTTATTTGATTAATCAATATGACTTGAATTTTTCTTAAAAGTTAAAACACAAGATATATTTAATTAAGAGAAATAAGAGCCAAAACATTGATGAGTATAATGAGTATAATCTTTATTCGCAGGAAAAAAATGCGGTTTATATTTTTGTTCCAGTGAGGTGAACAATTTTGAGAAATACTAGATATATTAATATGTCTTTTTTTTGAACCCTTATTCTACTTAAAGGATTGTGAAGGACCAATGATACATATAGTATATTAAAGTACGTGTGTATGTTTACTACTCAACTTAAACACTCACTCACTACACATAATAATAGCAACAGAGTTCTGAGTCTATCCGTCGATCGGTCTACTAGATCTGTGTGTATAATAATAATACAGAATTGTATTTTACTGGAGGATGAGATGGTGAATAATCAACGTAAGTGCTTCCTGACTTTCGTTTACAATATTACAAATTGTGCTTGCAAGCATATAAAACTATAATACATTGAGTATAGAAAAATATACATGCTGTTACTTGTAAGAATATCAATCATTTGAGATGGTATTTGAAAATGGGGAACCAAGATAAAAGGTGGAGGCACACGTCGGAGAAGCATAAATGTTTTCAATCAATTATTTCAAATTTCCAAATTATCATAACATTTCGAACATATCATTTGATATCAATACTAATTACAAACTATAATATGTAATTTATCCAATTTTCAACTGATAAGTGTGAAAAAAAGTTTCGAAAAAAAATTTTGTGGGAACCGACGACGTGAAAAATATGCTAGTATTTATAAAAACGTTGAAATAAACCGTTAGTTTGAGCAGATTTTAAGTAGCTTGTTTTTATCAATACTCTTTTCTACGATCATCGCAAGTTCACTTTTGTAATGCTAATGCTCGAGGTATAAATGCAGTCAGCTGCAGTACCTATCATCAATCACTTCAGTGCTAATTTTTACATTTGTAAGTTTAATTATTACGAAATAAACTTACTTTCTTGCTTGACTGGTATACCAATTTACTGTTCCGTTAAAATCTTGTATTTGAAAATTAACATATTTTCCAATTGAAAAAAAAAAAGAAATCGGATTGCATGTGTGTGTGATACGGATAAAGAAACACGACTAGTCATTTAGGTCACTGGGTTTATAAGAATCAGACAAAATCATAATTGTAATTAGATGGAAAACCAAAACTCACCATATTGAATAACTTGGAACCTTGTAATTTAAAATGATCCGTTCCCCTTAATTTTTTAATAAGGTTTATTAGAACGAAAGGAAAACTTCCCTACAATTTCAAAAAATAAGAATCTATAATGGTTCTCAGTAAATTTTTTTTATTGATCAAAAAGGGTTTTAATGTAGTTTAAAGTTTCTATTTTTAAACAAATGGTAAGAATGTAGATTTAAATGAACATACATAGTCGTGGTAAATATTACAGCAATATTTTTAATTACATTGTTATTCTATGTATGTAGCTAAATTTTTTTTATCTTACCTAAGCTATTGAAAACCATACGAATATCTTGTGTAATTTAATATTATGGAAGTTTTTCCTATACATAATGTTAAATCAGCAACACATTGTTTAAATATTATAATTTTTTTATTTATTTTCATATCATATCAATTTATAGTCAGTTTGTAGTTACAAACTAAAACAAATTTATTTGGTTTTAATATAAATTTCAATTTCAATTACCAAGAAGCGACAAATCGATTTTATCTTACTTTTTTGTTAACTATATTTTTAACATCCGACAATGCAAATGTTCATAGTTCTAGTTGCGCGGAGTGGCTCAGCAGTGGTTTACTGAGATCTCATACAATTATCTCTTAAGTATTGTCCATTCCCATCTTGGTTTATCTAGTCCAAAAAACTAGTGGCTGGTAGTAAAACCACACGGCCTTGGTATAGTGCTAACGAAAATTTTCCTTTATTTGTCGGGGTCTCGGTACAATCTCCATTAATGCAAGTCAGATATACTTGACTGTACTGTTGTACTGAGTGTATTCACAATTCCAGTAAGCACAATTGAAAAGATGTGTTCAAGGCTACGATTGTATTTTGAAGGAATCTGAATAATTCACATAAACAGAATTTCTCATAGTGTTTTGCTCAAATATAAGGCTATATTTACTAATGATCAATTTGATCAATATTAAACGTTAACGATTCTTTGAGATATAAATGAAAAATGTAATCGTTTTGATATAAACATTTATTTTATAGCTTTTCATGGCACACCTTATAAAAATTACCTCGTTCACTATGTAGAGAATTTAATATCATAAAACCAATGGCAATTTCATAACAAAGAACAATATATTATAAAAGTGTTTTGCCTTTATCTTGATATTTACATCTTCTTTTTATATTTTTTTACACTATAAGATACTTCATATAAATTGAATAAATAACAATAGAACATTTTCTATCTTGTTTAAAAATTGTTGTAAACAACACCTGTGATATGAGGCAACATTGTACATAAGTCTGTAACTACAACGTATCACATAATAGTAATCAATTATGTATAATTGATTTGTATCAATTTAAAAATAGTTACTTTAGCAAGAGGATGACTTGATATTACTTACAAACACATCTGTAAAACTTCAACGATTGATTAAAGTTTGGGCTGACAACATGGATACCAAGGAAATGGAAATTAATGCAAACTTACGCGTCTAAGATGAAGCGAGCTTAAGAATATAAGGATAAGAGAAGATACAAGCCACACTAACTTATAATGCAGATAGAGGAAAACGAATTGAACTAGTGTGGGCACATAAAGCGGATGTTAAATGAGCTTATATGAAAAGCATCGAATATAAACAGCATAAAAGAAGAGGTAAAGGAAGACCAAGACATATGAGAATATTGTTATTGATATTCCGAAAACAAAAGGGGAAACATACTTAAAAGATGAGAAACTAAAAATCCCGGATATTTCTTATTTATCAAAATAGTATTTTAAATCTTTCAAAACGATTTCTAACACAAAACGATTTACAAGAAACATATGGTTAATCACAAAATTTTCCGAATCTATTTTTTTTAGTAAAAGCTAGATAAAAATTATAGACAGATTAAAACAGCTTTGTAAAATTGAGAGTTGATTTAAAAACTAATAAAATTAGTTTTAAACTTCACAAATTTTGGATACCTTCTTTGTTTAAACAAACTTTTCTTTGGCTGAAAATATAAGATATCAATTAAATCACTTAAAAATTTATATAGCATACATTTAAACGGAAAAACACGTCAATAGCAGGAAAAATATGATACAATTTTTATAAGAAAATGATGAAGGGAATAATATAGAGAAAAGTAAAAAAAAAACAAAAATATATGAAAACAATATAACTGTATGACATGTACCTTATTTGACAGTTTGAATGAAAAATTGAAAAAGGTAGACTGACTGATTACTAAATTGTTGGAAAAAGATGGAACTATATTTCATAAAATGTTCTTCCATCATCTTGATTATTACTTGGAATATTCTGTGCAATATATTATAGCTGTTACGTTACTAGTGAAGAAGTTGTTTAATGATGAAAATAACAATGTCAAATTTCATTGATTTTTTGACATTGAAAGTTAATAATTTTGTGACGTTAAATTTCAAATATTGATGTTTCAGTAAACTACGTAATCCAATTTGAACAATAATTATGTAGCGAATACAGTCACTGCTTTAAATGCTTATTGATCAAATTTAAATAATGAACTTTCACAAATTAACTCTGAAAACTGAAAACAATTAATAAATTACGTCATATTTTTGAATTATTACACTTGCATTTGTGATTTAGAATCCAATTACTTTTGTATATAATGTGTATTATCGTTTTTATTGAAGATTTCTTGTAAATTATTCAAAACAACGAATGTAGAAAAAATACTTGTACCACTGTGTTGTTTTGATAATGATGGAATTAATATTACCGGACAAGAACAAATAATGCCGAATAATATTTGTTTATTTAAATAATTTTATTTTTATTTACTTTTTTAAGTCACTGTTCAACTTTTTCAACTACTAAAGTTATAAACTGACTACAGTCGGTATATATTCAATCTATACAACAACAGTACACAGTAATCCTAGATGTTCACCCATCCATGTACTATGACTGTGTCTGCTTAACTTTGGTGATCATTTGAGGTCGGTAATTACGTTACGTCAGTGGCGGATTCTTTACTTCAATATGTTTTATCAGTACACAAAATGTTTGTGATTGTTTCTACCCTTTTAAATGGATAAATAACTGATTAGCGAATTTAATTTTGATAAGTTGCTTTGTTATTTATTTCAAATTCTATGAACATCATTTCTTTATCTCAGATTTCTATGTTTTGTGTAATTGGTATTCCATTTTGGCATCATTTTCTTCATTCAAATTTTTATTTAATCTGTAGCTTTTATATTAAAGTCGTTTCACTATAGCTCATCGAATTAAAAAAAATTTTATGAAATATATTTTTTATTTATTCTGAAATAATATAATTGGCAATGTTGGTAATTTTTTGTGATGACCATTTCTTCTGAATACTGACTTCCATTTATTGTTAAATTAATTATACCATTAAATTTTATTATATTCATAGACTGGAAAATTGTTGGGTGCTTCTACAATCTGTTTGTTTATTTACTGAAATCTATACATCTGTTTCGTTATTGCTTTTATTGCAAATTAAAAAAAAAAAAAATTGATTGACTTAACCACGTCGTTTAGTATATATGTGTATTAGGCTTAGTACTGTATGTGTTGATGGACTGTCGAGAAAGTACCTTAAAGATACTTTTTCTATTAAATATCAATACTTTCATATTATTTTTGTTTTCTGACATATGTTGTCAATATTTGGTCGATTTAGATGAATATATATTTTTATATTGGTACCTTTTTTCATTTTAATATGTTCTTAACATGTAATGTAATACAATAACATGTGAGATAATAATTTATAACATGTAAGATAATATATCATAAATATTACTAAAGATTAATAGATCCATTTGATTTAAACATTTTTTTGACTAGTTCAAGATGTTTTTTCGTTCCTAATACTGTGAAATTTATAATTACGATAAACTCTAGACAGCACAAGCCATTCAATTCAATTCATATAAAGCTTTGAAATTCAGCTTTTAAATAAGAGAAAATAGTTTTAATTACACTAACTAGTTTTATTAAAGCAAAACAAAACACACTATTTACAGTATTAAAATACTAATTCCTTTAGTGCATATATGACATTATTTATACTAGTGACTTATGCAATTAGGTAAACACATTAGGTTGTTGGTAATTAGTGTTACGGAATTGTATTCACTTTATATGTAGAAGTATTCGTTGCTTTTATGTATATTCTACACCTTTTTTCGGATATTATGGAGGTATATACAGGATGTCAAAGAGCAAATTCAGAAATGCGTATTCTAAAACCTATAAATTATTTCTGATTTTTGTATGAGTATTAAGGTAGACCTTGAGTGCACCGTTGTAATTAAAAGGTTATAACATAAATATATATTGAAATACTGCTACTGCTTTAGTTTAGCAATGAAATGGCTGACTGTAATACAAGAACGAAGATGAAAATCAAGTATAATTCGGTTATAATAATTCGGGGCATATAATCAGCACGATTACTGTAACATTGATAATTAAATATTAGTCATTTTAAAGGAAAACAAGCTTTTGCTACTATATCAGTATCCCCACACAGATGTTAAAAAACGTTTTAATGAAACAAAGTCTTACAAAAAAATAAGCTTTTTACACCGAATGGAAAGAAATATGTTTTCTATTATTATGTGACATATGGCTTCCATAGGTGTATATGTCTGTAAAACGGAGGTTAAATCTCGTTATTTATATTTTTTATTAATTTCTGCTGACATTGATAAGCAATTTAGTCAAGATTAGTTTGTTTCTATATTCGTTGTGTAAGTATTATATCGGTTCAACTTTAACCACAAACATATTAAAATAAACAAATGAAGACATCAACTTCCTTTTATTCCGATATATTCTGGTTTATAACTTTATACCTGTGCAGTTATAATATAAATAGTTTTATTATATAAAATTATATAATTGTGACTGCTTACATGATTTTGCTACATGACTAAATAACTTGATGAATGTGAACAAGATCTTAGTAAAGTTTAAAAGTCTTCGTTATAAACACTTGAATGCACAACTCATTATTTAAAAAAATACTATTAGCTTTGTTGCTGTTTTTTTTTCTTAGTAGAATCGGAAGTTATTCCGATTAATTATCAAGATTGTTGTGATATTTCGAGTAGCCGACAACAAAATGCTTCTTCAGAGAAAATAATAATTAATCCATAACAAAAGGAAATAATTCAATTCTTACAGATACCTGTTTAATATCTGTGTGACACTCTGTATTTATACATATAAATATGTACTATCGAGAACAACATAAGAGGAATCCATTAATCTTAACTTATATATTGTATGCGAGACATTGTGTATAGTCTCTATGCGTTATAAAATGACAAAGAAATAACATCAACTCCAAAATAGCTAAAACTGTTTTGTTGAAGCTCGAATAATAATTCTACGTCTAACAACCTGAGTACATTTAATATAAATACCATATGATCGGTTTATTTTAAATACATATATGTTTAAGATATAAGATTATTTTTCACTTAAATCTCACATTACTAAAGTGGTGTAAATAATATATACAGTTCTTGGTAATTAATTAATTATATTTTTTTAATTACAACTTCGTTTTTTGAAGAGTTTAAAATGTGTAATATGATTTTATCAAGCTTTCTTAAAAATATAAAACTAGTAAAAAAATTTTCGTAAAACATGGCTATTCGCGTATATTAATAAAGAGCAACATACTGGTCTACCCTTAATAAATATCCATTGAGACATTTTAATTGATTTTGATGATATTATCACACTATTCGCAAAAATTTAAAACAGATAATTTATTAAGTTTTTAACAATTTAAACTTTTCCGATAAACAGTGACACAACAAACCGTCATTATACGAAACATTTCGTTTGAAAGATTGCTTTAAAAGCCATATAAAATAAGTCAAAGGCTTAAATAAATTTCTTAAGGAAAATTTTGTATAAATTTTGAATTTTCAACAAACCAAATCAATCAACTTATATTTATGAATTTAATATATAAATAAATACACATATATCTTTTATTATTATCCACCATCATGTTATTAACTAATGTACGTATATAAATAAATAAAAGATGGATGATAAATAATGGCAAATATATCCATCGCTCTTTGTTTTGTATATGACTTAAGAAAATAATGTATAGTATAATATTCAATGCAATTTCCTTAAAAAGTTACATTGTTTTGCCGTGACAATATTACTATTAACTGATGAAGTAAGTGTGGTAAGCAGGGGGGTGAATAACAAGTTATACACTTATACAAGTCATTAATTTGTTTGTTACAAGTTCTTGACTTTTAATGTATATTGTTTATATTGATTTGAACCAATGTGGCCTTTGTTTTTTTATTATGGTTCAGTTTTTATGCCTCATAATATAATTTCCATACGCAAAGCGCAGTTTTGATTTTACATTTGTATTTTTCATTTAACTAAATGCAATTTTGTAATTATTCATTCACTTTTATAAAAATTAATATACCACTTTTTTCTTTTAATTTCTCTTTTTATTGGTCAGTAAAGTATATAAATAAATTAAATAGGCCAAGATAAAACCAAGACAACTAAATAAACCTAGTATGTTAATGCAAAATACGAGCACTTGGTTTTTTGATTTTTTAAATTATTTATATTATTAGTTTAAACATCGTCAGTTTCACAGAAATATTATGAACTGACGTCCAAAGTTAAATATATATATAAGTTTTGTAGCAGGCGGAACCTAATTGTGAATTTTAAACCGAAAGAAAATCAATGTTTCCCGCCTTCTGTAAGTCGAATGCGGATATTTAACTTTGGCTTTTAGCTTTGGCATAATATTGTCTGTTAAACCGAAAAATACATTTCTTTTATAGTTTATTTTAATTTTGTTTCCAATTTTCAATCTTGATTCGGTTATTTTAGTGCATTATTTTTAAATTTTGATTTACAGTTGATTTTTTATTTTTATTTTTTTTAAATTATTTTATTTATTTTAGACTTTTAAGCCTCTTGGCATAGTCTTTTGAACAAAATTCATAGGTGTAAGATACACTTAGGTTTTTAAGACATATAAAAAGATATATACAATTGTCAAAATCCATACAGCTTTCCAAGTCATATTGACGTCTAAAGTGGAAAAGAATATTAAGAATATAAATCCTTAAATAAACAAATTAATTGCTTCTATATAATCATATTCTGTACACAGATTTATACACTCTTCTGTATATAATAGAAATAAGTCTTACGGCAGTTGTCGTGTTTGTGTTACTTAAGTCTGAGTTTTTTTTAATGTACTAAATATTTCTTATTATTATGTTTTTTATTCGTTTAAATGTAACGAAAACTTCACTTCATTTGTTTTGATCATTAATTTTTATAAAGCATTTTATTTTTATGGGAAAAAAATTTTTCAAATGTTTATTTATTATTTACTTTTCCTTTGAATATTTTCTTTTTATTTCGATAATGACAACAAATAAATGGTTTTTAAATAATTATTTTATAGTATAAGGGCACGTGGGAAATTTAAGTAAAATTCTTTCTGTAAGCTTGTAAGTTTTTTCAGTGATGAACCCTAGTATGTCAAGTACGGAAACTACATTCGGGAATGAATCAGTTCTGGAGGGGTAGTTGAATTGGATGGAAAGGGTTGGAAAAAAAGTTGCAAATAAAACATAAAATTTTACATAAAAAGTGTATTTTGTGTTTTTTAGATATTATTAGGAATATCGAAACCAGAGAGTCTAGAAGTTTTCATACATACACAAATTGAATGTTTATGTATGTAATATGTAAATATGTAAGAGAATATTACGCGCTCTAGCTTGGTTATTTCAAATAATATCCAAAAAAGACAAAATATATTTTATGTAAAATTTTATGATCTGCAATTTTTATTTGAATCTTTATTTTCAAGCTCCTACTCTATTGATCAAACTCATCTATCACCCCTCCCCCCCCATTTTAAAATTGGTAAAATCTGAACATGTGCAAGGATGATTCCTGCCAGACAGTAGTTTTCGTACCTCGCATACTACAATTCATCACTAATAAAACTTACAACCTTACAGAAATAATTTTATTCAAATCTCCCACGAGCTCTTAGTCTAATACTGATAATAAGACATCAGAAATTATTAAAACGAAAATTTAATTGATTTTTAAGGAAACGAATAGAAGAATAGGAATAAACATAATTACTAACATAATAATACTATTTTTAAAATAATAATGGAGTTTTAGGAGAAAATTTTAGAAAAGAACTAATCATTCACCAAAGGGAGATGTAAATTTCAGAAAAATGCTCAAAAAGATGACAACACAAGTATTCAACACTTAGAGATTGAAAAACAAAAAAAATTTAATAAACTTAAAAATTTTATTGGTATTACTGTCATTATTGAAGAGTTAAACGGAGTTTATTTGGAAGACCGGATTAATTTTAAATTTTTATTAATTTATAAATTTTTTGATCAAAATGGTGACATGATATGAAATGAAATTGTGAATATATATTCTAGAGGGATGAATTGGGTATTTTAAAGCTAAATGCTTAAAAAGATTATATTAATCTGTAGGCCTGGCTGATTTTTTGCAGGAAGATAAGCATTTGTACGAGAATATGATTAATGTAAAAAGTTTTTGCTCTTCGAAAATTCCAAACGTGATTTTTTTTTTCGAATCCCGTTATATTTTCGATTGCGTTTACAATCTTAAAATTGGTGAATATTTGTATTTGTATTTGTATTTTTTTTTTTTTTGTAATTGGAATGGCAAATCTTTTAAGTGTCCGTTGTCTATTTTATCAGATATCGAACAACATGATTCCATTTATTTATTAATTTTTGTTTTTGGACGATCTTCTTTGGATGATTGAAGCTTATGGTCATAATCAAAAATACGAGCTTCGAAAAAGAAAACGGCATACTGTTCAGAATTTTCAAAAGTAAACAGTCGTTACACAAATGATAAATAATAAATAAATTTGTAGTTTGATGCTTATCATCCCGAAAAAAACCAGTTAGGCCCTCGAACTATAATATGCGTAAAATCAAGTAAAATATTTTAATGGCCTGAACGTTACGAGAAAAGATATCAAAATATTATCGAGGTTCCTACTATAAACATGAATGTATAATATGAACAGCGCTTCATGTAAATATGAGGCATGTATTCATTAATAAAGTTGTCATAAACATTTATAAAGTGAAATTAATTAGAGTTCTCTTGTTTTGTTTTGTCTCTTATCCAAAAAAGGTACTATTCCAAATGTATATGAGGTTGTTTATCATTGATATAGTAGTAGCCTATTATAATGTTACTAATTTCAATTGGACAAACAAAATCAAAAAATATGGTATGGATTACGCAGAAGATATTTTCTTATTTTATTCAAACGATTTGTTCACGTTATTTGTTTGTTCGTATATCAGTCAACACTCGCAAATAAACTAAAAATTAAAAAATAATGTTAAATTCATAACATGTCTATACGAAATTTCCTTCTGAACAATTACCTTACTTTTGGCATCGACTTCGAAAGGTAATTGAACGAGAAACGTCCATTTGTATTGTAATATACGAATTAAAAACCTCTTCCGTATTTGAAATCGATTAAAAATAAATAAGGCTTTTGTATACGCTTATCTAAGGAACAACACATTTTGAATGATGGAAATGAGACTGGTAGAATTATTATTTTAAATTCTATAAAAATTAAAATTATTTTAAATCTGGTTCGAATTCGATGCTTTTATCCGGAGTAAAACGACCTTCAAATATGTATTTTGTACATAACTTCACTTTTGTGTCAACTTTTTTTTCAATATACTTAACCATAAGAATTTATTTCAATCAAATTTCAAACCACTGATATAAAGCTATATCATGCATGTGCGTATACAATGTCATCAAAATCGACTGAACGGTTCAGATATTTAAATGACAAATTTCGAGCCGTGTATTTCCGGAACGATGTTTAGACAGTATTATATTTGGTAAAATTTCCTTGCATTTTATTTTAGAAACAATTTTTTTGAATAAAATTGTACATGTAAAATATTTAATGATTATATTATTCAGAAAATGCTGTAGTTTATATTTATGATATATAAATAAATTATTACAATATATTTTTGTTATGTGTAATTTAATTACCAATTTTGGTTTATGCTTTAGAAATTTATTTGTATTATAATAATATCATTTTATATGGATCTTAATTCATTAGGTACCTAGAGTTTATTTTCTAGAAATTCTAAATCTATGAAAATGATAATCTGAGAGAGTAGCGCATTATTCAGAGAAAGTAAAATAAAATCAATCAACTTCAAACTAAACTGAGGTAAATAAATTTACATATAAAATCAATACAATAAATTCATTGAATTTATTTACCTTTTATATTTCTTTGATCTGTATATCATCTTTGTCATATATAATCTATAAATTAATTTGAAAATCATAACTTCCGAAACTGATTTCTGTAAAAGAACAAAACTGAGAAATGCGCATATAGTTATTTTGTGTTATATCTGTGGGTTGCAGGAACTGGAAAAAATATTCCTCATTTTAGTCATGAGTTTTTTAGGAAAAATGCTGATAAATTCCAAAATTTCAATTGAAAGATAATATTGCCCAGTGCTATTGTTTAATCATACATTTAAAGAATTTTTATTTTGAAATGGAAAGTTTAATTAAGAACTCCCTTACAATTAAAAAACAAATTTTGCTAACATTATTTTCTTGATTTTCAGAGTGTATATAATTTACTGGGTGAAACTTTAACCAGATTACATCAATTTGAAGAAGCTGAAAGATGGTATCAAGCAGCTTTGCAAGTTCAACCAGACCATGTACCTGCACATATTACATATGGGAAACTTTTAGCCAAAAATGTAAGTAATCATGTAAGTACCAAAATTAGTTGAAAAGTATGCTTTATATATCAATTATTCAAATTATTGCTGAATATTAGCAAAGATTTATCAAAAACTTCCCTTAAGTCATTACCTCTGATAATCATTGAATTTGGATATTATCCAACTTTCACGTCTTTGTTGGTGTTCTATTATACAGCTATACCAACTAAATACATCTTGCGAAAATTGAATTGTATTTATTTATCTGTTTTTAGAGTAGTCGAGTTGTGGAAGCTGAACAATGGTTTAGAAGAGCACAAAGGCTAGCTCCAGATGATCCAAGCGTTTATCATCATTACGGTAAGCCATAAAAATTTATTTAATCAATTTAAATCTGGTGTATACATTTTTTTTAATTCAGGTATTTTAATAGGCGAGGCGAACAGCAATAAGATATCTCAAAGATATCTTAAAAAATCCGAAAGTAGTCCGATTTAGCAGATGTATTTCATGCAATTTCTCAAAAATTAGTCGCCCGGTTGTAAAAGAAATGTTATTTTTGAATTTTTTTTATCTTAATTATCCTTGAAAGCGAACAAAAATTTTGAATTTTTCTTAGATTTTTTAAGATTTAAAATAAAACTACAAATCCGTTCTTTGATAAAATTCATCATTTAAATTATAATCAGGATTTACAAATGCATAACAATTCATTTATTTAAATTCTTTCTTATTTTGCATTAAATTGTGAATGTTTATAAAATTGGGAAAGGCTTTGTTAGGAATCTTGAAAATCGCAAACAAAAACACTCCGTTTTATTGTTAGCATGTGTTTATTTAATTTTTCTATAATAATAATAATAAAAAAACCATATGTCTAGTTAAATTTTTATACGCCAGATAAAACCTTTCCTGGGTGCCATTAAACCACGAATAACTTAATTATTGTGGATTTATAAATAACTTTAAAAATAATACAATAAAAATATAAGAGATATATGAAAATATGTTGGAAGCGTCAGAAAAGGGAAGAGCTCTTGGTTTATATTGCCAACCTATAATGTGAGATGTTATATTATTAATAATATTTTATTGTCATATGATTTTTCTTCATAAGTTAAATTTTAATTTAATCAAACACTCAAAAATTGTCTCATTTTATTCGTAAAATTTGATTAAACGCATAAAGTAAACGGAGTCTGAAACATATTATTTAACGTAATAAATGAATCCGTCAAACTTTCAATTATTTCGTTATCCCATAGATAAATATTTATTGAAAATAACCATTAGATATTTATTTAACAATATGTAGATAATATTAGCTCCTAATAATTAAAATGAATATAAATAATATTATAATGTGTTATTATGAACAGCTTTTAATTAATTAAATGAACGGGTTTAGAATCAATTTTGTATCTATTTCAGTTCTAACTATAATCATTAAAATCTATAATCATGTCTATACTCTACAATATTATAAATATAACCAATATATAGTTCAAACTCTGCTTAGCTTAGATTAATCGTTTTTATTGATTACATTATTTGTAAATTCACTATTTACAGATTAATTAATAAAATATTTTTAAAAAATTTTTTTATATAGTTTTCAATACAGATTTATATGATTTAACGAAATTTCCGAATTATTTTCGATGAATTATTCGATCAGGCAGTATAGAAGTAGAAAACTACATACAGCAAATAAAAAATACTACTGTATACTGTTCAGTAAAGATTTAAAAATGAGTAACATATTTAAAATATTCGTAAAAATTTTAGAGTAACGGGCAACGTAAAAAAGCTAAATTTAAAAATAACAAGCTTAAAGTACGTCATAGTACGTAAAATACGTAGTGGGGCATGAAGGAATATAAAGTATCGTGCCAGGCATTTGTCACTAAAAGAGACGTGGCACAAATGTTTTTTCTTAGTAAGAAATGTTTAAACTTCAATTTGATTATAGTTTGAAGCGGTTACTCAATAGTTCATAGTTATTTTCTACTCACTCGAAACTAAATTTTAAAATCAGTTTCATGCGGTTACTCGATTGGTACAGTTAATGTCCAAAAAATGTACCGTAGAAAAAATATAGCAGTGTTATGCACCATATTTGCCCTGGCACTATATGATTTTTTCAATAGTTACAGTGAGTAGTATCATTTAAAAAATATTTCAACCGGCTACTCAATAGTTCAGGTTTTTTGCAGCCTGCTCTTGGACCATAATATTATATAAAACCAACATTGTCTGTTAGCTGTTCTGAAAGTTATATTAAATATCTCTAACAAACTAAACTAAACTTGTCTATTTTTTGCACAAACGTGATATTATATGTATTTCCAAGACAAACAAAATAACAAATTTTTTTAGCTTAGATACAAATGTGATAATTTATTGACGAAATTAAAGTCTTTTGAATGCCATTAGCTTTTTCGTAGTTGTTCACTCATTTAAATGCCATGGAACAAAAAAAATATGTTCATGGATACCTTACATTATGCCTCAAATTGTATAAAATTTTAACTTGTAGAGGAAACAGCTACTGCCTTGACAAGAGTATTAAAAAAGTTACACTGATATAAATGGAAATAAAACTCTGCATATGCAAATGTTATACTTAATAGTTGCATAATGTGTAATATGCATAATGCATCTGTTATTAATATGAACCTATATAAAGCTACTAACTATCCTATTTACATAAATAGGTATAATATTAATGTATCTAAGTGTATAATATTAATATTATAATGTTCTATGTCGGTTGTGGATAAAATTAAATGAATTATTAATAAATCACCTATATAATACAGATAAAAGTTAATTTTACACATTTGTAAAAAGTGCTCTGTTCTATTAATATTCCGGGTGTTGTCATTGAAGGTTAAAATTGCAGATTTAATTTTTTTAATTCAAAAATAAAAACTATTATATATTCAAAATAAGATAGGGTATAAAAATTAGATAGAACGAAATATTGTTAACACCATATTTAATTTTCGTTAGGATTTTTAATTTTCAAAATAACAAGCGTTCATTTATTTTGCCATGAAGCTCAGCTATTTTTATATTATGGTATGCAAATATTGACTTTGCGTTAAACTTTGGACGATAAAACGTCTATCATGTCTTCATTCATATTCCATGAAACATCGATTACTTAGTTTTTGTGACTGACTGTATTGCAGTTGATACACATCCCCTGTAATCTGTAATCTTGAAAAATTTAATTTTTATTACTAAAATCGCTCATCATTCAATACACAATGTATATGCAGGCATCTCTTTAGAAATATTGAAATTTAGTGACCATGAAACGAAAAGATAATATGTCAAAATTCGTGATTTACAAAAACCGACCACATTACTTCTTATTTGGAATTTAGAGTATTTTGGAAAGAAACGTGCGTTTTTTTCACATTTATGAAAAGTATTTTGTTTTTGTTTTTTTATTTCTCTTTAGGGTTACGTACGTTTTTTTCACATTTATGAAAAGTATTTTATTTTTTTGGTCTCTCTTTAGGATTAAATTTATAGGATTGAAAAACACTCCACTTATTACGTACATAACCTCGAATATAAAAACATGAAAGCAGCTGAACTGAACTGCTAAACAATAGTCCTAATCTTTTAGAATATGATTCTTCAAAACAGTTTAGGTACTATTAAGTTGGTCTCGCCTAAATATCTTAGAAGTCTGTTCAGAGGAAATTAATAGTAAAAAAGAAATATATATCCATAAAAATCAGAATCTATTCGGACTACTAACAAAAACTCAATGAATAATCTTGTATGGCATCCCATCTTGTATATAATTTGTATATACCCCTAAACTTGTAAGTATATAAATTTGTCACCAAGCTCTTTTTCGTTAAATACTTGTATAGTATTGTTTACGATCGTGTGAAAGAATTAGACGCAATAAGAAAATTTCATAAATAAAATTATTTGTCCATAGTTGTGTTTTTTGTTCCGTTGATATTTACTCAAAAGTAAATATTTATAGTGTAATAAAAATATCCAACTGATAAGGTTTCAACGAACTTAATAATGTAGCTTCAAAGAAATACAAATAAACATAAAAATAATTTATTTGTTGATGATGGAAAAAGGGGAATATGCATGCTTATCATAGTATTCATAAATCTTTCTAGTAGTAGTGTAACATATTTATTAAACAAATTGTTTCAAAAATGTCAAGTATAAAGAATAGTTATCCTTTCTACAAAATTCTTATTCCATATGTTATTATACTAGATATAGATGGGAAGCATAAACTTCAAAAATATGAGTATCTTAAATGATCCGCGTACATTAGTTAAATAACAGTCAAGGATACAGTTAAATAATCTTTCGTAGTAAACTAAACTTTATTATTAGTTGCAAGGAAAAAGTGTGATGATAAATTCACAAAATAATGTATCCTGACTTAATTATTATTAGCCTAAAATAGTTTGTTGTTTTTTTTAATGTAAACGTTTTCTTTCATAACAACAAGAACATTTTTATATTAGCAACATTCATATTAGCAACATGTTGAAATGATCAATTTTTATTTTTTATTTATTTTCTAAATTTTTGAAGTGAAACTTCTTTAGGCGCGACTAGGGAGTAACTCAGATTTTTTTTCTGACGGAAGTAACGTTTCCGCCATTTAAAAATAATAATAATTCTGATTGGTTGTAAGTATGTTTCCGCCATTTAAAAATAATAATTCTGATTGGTTGTAAGTATATGTCATATACTACACGCTTCTTGACTTAATTAAATTTTTTTAAAATCTCTAAATATACTTGTTTATTTATTACTTTTAAAATAAGTAAATTAAAAATAAATTTTCTGACAATTGCGACATTTTATAATATTAAATAACAAGGTTATATTGACATGTGCTGATCTAACCTTCAATTTGCTACTCTCAATTATTTTAAGAAATTATAATGACATTCAATTACCTGTTTCGAATGAATAATATTAATATAACATTTAAATAATCTTTGTAAAGCACATGAATAATAAATATAATTAAATTATAATATAATATTTATTTATTTAAGTTAATATTTAATCATTTCAGTGATATATGTCGTCAACGCCAAAGAAGTTTTACTTCAATCGCGCGTAAAGGTTACACGCACACACTTTTTTTTTTAATTGAATAAAGTACCCAATTTTGATATTTAAATAGGGAGATTTCAATATAAAATTATAAAACTGTTTTATATATTTTAGAAAACTACGTTTGAAGGTGGCCAATATCTTAAAATTTAAACAAGTGCTACCCGCAAGATCCACACGACGAAATTTCCAATCAGTAACATAAAAAGGCAATAATTTGTTTATTATTGCGAATATTGGTATTTTTGTTCTTAACGGCTAAACAGATTTTTCTAAAAAGTCGTTCAGATTTCAGTTACGTAAATTCTTCGAACACACGAGTCGCAAACAAAACGAACGCACGTACATATACATGGAAACATACAGGCATCTCTTATGAAATATCGGAATTGCGATCTAGTGACCATGAAACGAAAAGATAATAAGTCGAAATTCAGGATTTACAAAATCAACCGCATTATTTCTTATTTGGAATTAAAAACTAACTATTACCAAGCTTTTACTTGTATTTGAAAAATTTTACTAATACTGTGATACAAAATATGCCAGACCCATAATATATATATAAAAGTTTTGTACATTTCCATTAGTTTTTTATCAGTTAAATGAGGTGTGTTTTGCCTGTTTTATTTTCGATTACATAACAAACGTTTTAGATAATTGTCCACTTTTCCGATAATCCAATATTATATTCTAGAAAATGTCCTGTAAACGTTTAACACAACCATTTTCTGATTGGACTGTGATATTGATCGATATCATTTTCTACGAATGCAAGATGTTATGTAAAGAAAAATAAACTCTCATTTATTTTTCATTGGCATTTTTTTCGTTTTATCAAAACTATTTTCAAATACCATACCACCAAATACCACCAGAATAATTTTCAAAAATAACAACGTGAAAATTTATAAATTATAATAATTTAATTTTGCACAAATTAATTTTATTTCCAATTTAATTTAACATCGTTATTTTATTTATTGGTAATAATTAATTTAAAGAATTGTTTTTAATTATAAAATCAAATTATTCTATTGAACATATGAATCAATAATATACAGTAACTAAAATAATTATTTTGTTTTGAATTGAACAAAATAAGTATTTTCAATAGTATTATTATTAGCCAATTTATAATAATAGTTTCGATAAAGTTACACAGAATACTATCGCAATCTTTTATCAGTATTGAATTGAATAACCTGTCTACATTCTAGATACGAATCTAGATAATATAATGTTATATTATTGTATAATTGCTTTAATTCCATTAAACTGAAATATTACATCATCAAAAATTATATTTCCATTCTTTTTTATTTGCTATCTTTGTTTTTATAAATGTTTATAGTATGTTATGTAATATTATGTACTTTGTGAGAATAATAAAATTATTAAAAACAATTTCAATTATTAATTAAAAGAAGTATATAACATATAGTAGTAGTATCCAATGATAATATTAGTATATTATGTAATTCTTAATAGACGTATTATGACGTATTAAAAAATCATAAAATAATGGATGTCATTAAAAATTATATTTAAAACGTTTTAAAAAAATTGCCCAGTTTTAATATAAGCATTAAGATTAATATAATAAGGTATATGATAAAATAAAATTATAATTTATTTAAATCTATCATATTGATTGAAATACCAATCACAGCAAAATTAGACTTATGGCGTCATAATTTTTTAAATATTACCCGAGAAAACAGACAGTATATATAAACTATCTCTTTTCTTTGTTATATAAACAATACTATTAGCTTGAATTTATTACGTATTCAATATGTCCGAGTTCAGTTATTGTGAATGTATTTGAATGAATTGCTGTTGTATTTCTAAAAAAAGTAGGGTAATTAATGTTTCGAGTAAATTTCTTTTCGTTTTCAAAATATCAAGTGACTTAAATTCGTGCATTTGGATTTTCTATTATAATCATAATTGGCACTGTTTGGGTGTAGTATAATGAAAACAATTTATTTTAAAACTTGGTACTAAATTCTACTTGCAATATAATGAAAACATGAAGAATAATAGGATGCTTGTTTCAAGAATCTGTGCGTTGGTTGATATTCTTATGGCATTGAAGGACATTTCCGTAATTATGTAAGCATATTCTGGCATTGCAAATGTAAGATAACTTGCATAGAAAAATTTCTACTTATGTTTTTATCTGTCTCATTGCTTAAAACAAACTTTCCCTTCGAAGTTATTGATAATTCAACATTATAAAACTGTAAATATCGTTTGAAAAAAATATTAGTTTATTCTTTCTTCATGCAAAGAAGTATATACAAAAATCATTTAAATTGCTGATGAAAAAATAAATTTGCTTATGACAATTTCCAGTATATCGAACAATAAATAAAACATATCTTTATATTCGTTTGCTTAAACAAATATCCCAGTTAATTAGCGTTTCATTTTGTTAGAAAACATAACATCTGCTAAAGTATATTTTTGGTACTACAAAATAATCAGCAACAAATCTCTTTTAAAAAGGCTATAGTGAAATTTTCTTATTTTACTCATATAAACATTTTCTAGAAAATATTGAATAAAATAAAAACAAGAAAACGACATCTTTGTATCATTTATTTTACATTGTTGTTATTTGATTTTTTTTCACATTATTGTAAATTAAATTTATTTGTGTCTACATATATTTTCTGTAATGTTCTAAAAAATGTTAAACAGGTGAAATAGAAAGATGAAATAAATACGTATACTGGGTGGGCTATCAAAAGATATTACAATAAAACAGACAATCAGTTGTTATTTTTGCTAAAATAATTTATCGTTTAATAAAATGTTTTCAGTTTCATAAAATCATGAAACATATTGTAATTTACTTGTAACTTACAAGTTTTGATTGATATTATAATTATATAATATGTACAATAAAATTAGTTTATAAATTAAGATTTAAATAGGCATAATAGGCTTGATTTGCGGTCTGAAGCTATAAGCAGTTTAAAAATAACTATAAATTATCATTTGAAGCTAGCTTTTTTATATGTTATGTTTTGCAATTGTTTCATTTTCTATTCGCAAAATACTCAAAAATTTGCGTTCAGGCGTCGAAAGATTTACCATTTAAAAAAATATCTTGTAAGTTAATGTCAATTACGGGAAAGTTGTTTCTTTATTTTACTAGTTCTAAATTTTTTAATAGTTTGGAATTTTTTCCAGTTAAAGTATGCCATCTTGTATATCGAGAAAAATAAATTTAAACAAAATTTTTACCTTGGTAATGTGTGTTTTTATGTACATATGTTTCATTCGTATGTTGTTTGAAACCGTGCACGTATGTTGTGTATGTTGTTACCTTTTTGGTATATATTTTTCTTGTCACCAGAACAGCTGTTATCACAACCGCTAGGGAGATCATATATACGAAAATATATAGAGATTGGTTTGAATGGTACTTCTTCTACTTTGCTATCCATGCTGTTGCTTATTCATGATCTTGACAACGTTAACACCTAAATTCCCATTGGAGAATACACATGTAGAGACGCATATATTTTTATTTTGTGATATTATGATTTTTTTTATTTCATATCGTGAATATTTTCTGGTACAATTTCATCAAAGAGCTTTTAGAAAATTTACTTTGTCATAAGTAAGATAGTTAATGACTGAAGAAAACTTCAAGGATATATATTTTGCATTATTCCACTATTTATTTTATTATTTATTAAAAATTAATAATTACGATAGTTAAAACGTAAAATAGATTTTGAGAAAATAGCGAATAAATAAACATTTAAGTACGTTTTCTGTTCAGAAAACAATTTGTTCATTAGTATCTCAAAAAAATCCCTAACTTTTCAAACAAAAGTCTTTCTCATGGGTATTTAAAATCATAGACATTTTTGTGACTTATTTATTAAATATACTTTCAACTATACATTTTCTTGTAAAATATTACGAAACATTTCATATATATTACACAAAATGAATTCAATTTTCAAACTTGAAAGAATAAGTCGGCAATAAAATAAAATGGAAGTATTAATCTAGTGATGATTCTTTTATATTGGAAAAAAAAACATAAAAAAAATAAAAATAAAAACAAAATAAAATTTAGGTGAGTATATATTACATACATATACACCGTCGGCGTAAAAATTAATTTTGAAAGTTTTGTGACTGTTGAGTGTGCAGGCAGTATTAGATCATCCTACTGAAATAAATCGAATTTGGATAAAAAAAAATTGCTGTGCTTTTATATTTTGTAATTTTCTAAAGATATGTTACAAAAACTATAATAGATAAAAGTTCAATTTACTTAAAAATCCAAATTATATTAGCAGTGATGATAATTGAAAATATTTTACGATTTTGATTTCTGAAGATAGAAAAGAGCTTGACAATTTTATATTATTCTAACACTGACTTATATTGAGTTTTTATATTCATTGTATTCCGATTCTTTTGGTATGCGATTTTCAATCCAATCAGAAGAGGGACAGAAGACTGTAAATAAATTGTAAATAGAAGGTGTAACTTTTCACAAAAAAAGTAACCAGTTTTGGTAAACAAAACATAATTCACTTTTAAACTTGAAAATCAACTTATATTTTGTTAAGGTTAATTGAGCTTTTTTATGAGCCGACATTCTAGTTTTATAAAAATACATTTTACGTCTATTAAATGAAATTATTAAATGTATTTAATCTGATTTAACCTAATCAGTATATATCTAAGTTACTTTTTTCTATCTTATTCTGATTTATAGAAACATCCAATATGGGTTAGATTTTTATCACCTATATTCTGATTAGAGCCCCCACTCCAGTGTTATACTGTGTGTTATGATTCATCAGTGTTATAAGTTTCGAATATTATGACCCACCGTTTTTTTTTTTACGAAATTCAATAATGTTGAAATTTGATTGCTTAAGATCAAATGTTATGAAACAGTTTGTAGTTTTAACTTAGTATAATTTTAAATTTTAGCATTTTTAACTATATGTTTCTTTACTGATATAGATTTATATAGCCATTCGGTTCATTGAAACAAAACAGTATATGAATACTGTGAATATAAAAATATCAGTATACATAAAAAACAAAACAAATATCTTTTAATATTGTAATTTAAATACAAAACAATTCGAGTGAGATACACATTATAAACAATAAAACTTTATTGAAAGTGAAGTTATAAGGGTTTATAAAATTGTACTGAAAGACCTCTAATATACAGAAAATTTTTGTATTTAAATTGTGTACATTCCAAATAACATTCTTTTGTCAAAACAAATATAAAATGGTTTTTGTATCCAAATATTATACATTATATAATATAATATTCGATGTTTTTAAATGGAATTGAAGAAAGTTATTTTTGTGTCTGACTTTTTACTCTTTGAAAGTTATCAATGTTATCATCATAAAAAGTATTTTATAGATTCAAAAAACAATACGTTCTTTGAAATTATTTTTGAAATTTGAAAAAAAAAAATGAAATTTTAGATATAATGAAAATATACTTACTTTATTAAATATTAAGAAATGTCAAATATTATTCGTATGTTCGACATTTTGTAAAATTATATATTGATCCTTGTAAAAGTGTTTCATCTTGCAGCACTGTAATCTCTTCCATGACCCCTTTTTGACAATTGCTACTTTTTGTTGCAATGCAACAAAAAACTAATTTTGTGTATACCTTGAGTATAAATATCACCTATAGGCATCTGTTTGCATATTACGAAATTAAATTACTCTTAATTTTTATTCCTGGTTGAAAGCAGCATTTTGCTACTGTATTAAATTAATTTAAATACAGATGGTTTACTTATCTAGACCGACCACGTTAAGTTATATGCGAAACATAATACCTATAGAAAAATAGTACGGTAAGTACGGGAGCTTTGGTAGTAGTATTAAGGAGACTAATAATTAAACAACTGGTGTTTTTCCTAAAATATTTGCTTAAACCAAAATATTGAATCGAAGTATAAAACATCTACAAAGTCAAAGATGAAAACAAATATAAAAAAAGAGGTGGTTGGGAGAGACGATGTTAGTTTTATCAACCTTGATCTCCATCTTTATTTTTATTTTTATTTTGTTTTTTTTATTTCTTAACTTAACCTTTTTGGTCTTCCAATCCAATTCAATATCCAATATTATATCCAATTGGTTTTGGTGCATCCCTTGTGCTTTTGGGAAGTTAAAGTAATATCAAAATACTCTTTGACTGTATGGCGTATTAGATCGATAATGGCCGTTGTCTCAGATAGAGATGAAACTGTTACTGAGCTTTGTTATACAGTTGAATAACGTGTAACTGTTGACGCTATCTGTTCCAGATGACTATATCGATATAAAAAGGCATGACTAGAAATTTATGACAATTTTGATGTTGGAATGCAATTCATTTACAATACCAATCACGATGAAACTATGAAAATACCTATTATCTTGTGTTTACCTACTTTTTGATTTAATTTCTACATCACTTTGTACGTGCTGTAAGTAGCCTAAATTGATAGAAGTGGACTAAGCATATAATATTAAAATCTACCTACCTTGGTAATTAAAATAATTGTTCTTGTCATCTCTCCCGGACTTTTCCTATATATAAAAATTTTCATATCAATACTTTGCAAATTTTTACAAAAATCTAGGCACAAGTTCATGATCTACTAGTTACAGATAATCCTATATTGAATAATTTTATGTGCAATATCGTGTTACTCAGAATCCCCAAGTCAATCTACAATATTAAAATTACAACTTAAAACTGTATAGTTTTACATTCCAAAGTAGTATAGCTTATGAAATTAATGAGTTTTTCCAACCAATTGGGAAAATAATATTATGGTTTAAGTTGATAGTAATGAACAGATGTAGTAAGTAAAATAAGCATCATGTAATCTTACCATATGAATATTTTAGCATTAAAAACTTTTTGTTTGACTTTCTAGTTTATATGAAATTTAGCCTCTATACAACCATTGTATGATTACTATATTATATTACCAAATACACATATAATAAGAAAGCTGCAGAGCTTTTTCTATACAAACATAGTACAATATTACTTTTCTGTATCTTGTATTACAATATACATTCAAGTTTATTCAGAAAATTTAAAAGTTTTAAAACACCAATTTACTTTTATGATATAGAACACAGGATTTGTGCGTAATTTCATTGTAATATTGTTTCAATGTCATCGTTTTCTTTCCATTGAATACAAAGAAAAGCCATGTACAGTATGATTAGCCAAAAATTGAAACAACTGTATAACCAGAAGTAAATCTTATTGAAGTGTACTTTCTTTAGTATCGTGGTGTTTTCCAACTGCATGAAACAAAAAAGCAAAAGTAAAAAAGGGCAACCACTCACATCAATTAGATATAACGATCGAGAGAAGTAATTATAACATTTCACGATTGAGAGAATGTGATAGAAGGCTTTATACAGTGTTCATAACATGATATTATGCGTGCACCAGCATAAAAGCTTCATATCAACCATGGATTATCATTTACAAATATACATCTAAAAAATTATAAACTTTCTTTATAGAAATTATTGACTTCGTATTCGTAATTTTTTGATTCTTCTCACAAACTTCAAATTAACAGACATCCATTATTTTGTTATTGTTATGTGAATTTCAAGTTTGTGAGGCATATGAAATTTAAGATTTTCTTAGCGAAAAAAGCGTGGATGTTAGATTTCCCGCAGTTGCGTTATTTTTTAATTATTTCTACCATTTCAATTAAATAGCAATATAGAAATTTAATATTGAGATTCAAATGTAATTTCATTTTTGATAAATACACGTAAAAAAATTGCAGGTAATTTCTATTCATATTAAGAAATTATCTATTAGTTTATTGATTTTATAAATAATCTTACTATACGAATTTCCGCTAAATTCCGTATAAAATCATATTCGGTACTTTTCAATTGTAATGTGATCATCTCAATATATTCAAATGTTGTGAACGTAAATATGCCTACATTCACTATGTTTTATCTTTCCTCTTGTCAGTTTGTCTTTCTAGCCATCGTCGATATACAAGGAGATTCTTAACTACCCGTGATTTTTATCTTGATGTTAATAAATACATTTTGATAAACTTATAATAGTTAATTGAATATACTCGATCTTCAAGTTGGAGGGAGAAGATTTTATAACAACTTTACTAATATAATATACGGAAAACTATTTTATTCATGTAAGCCAATTTGTAACAGTTGCTTGTGTAAAAAAGAAATTAATTGCTTTTTATTGATTCAATATTACTCAAAAAATAAAAAAATAAAGTAAATTAATAAAACGACAAAGAGTCGATTTGCCACCCCATATTCGTTATAGGATTATTTTTAATTAAGTATAAATGAATAAATCAATAAACTTTTCGATTACTTTAATACTACCTCGTGTAGATTATCCAGTGTCAAGTTACCCTATTAATTCAACCAACGATGGGACGATCAATAGATACGAAGAACTATTTCAGAGTATTTATAAATTTTCTGTCTACAGTTATTTGGAGTCATTCAAATTTGAATCAGAGAAGGTATAATTTGGGTAAAAACGATAATAAAGTTTAAATGCATAAAGTTCTAATGAATGTATCATTCACTTCTAAATCGACAAAACATAATTCAAGAGTAATACGAACCGAAAACAAAGCATTAAGTTAGGCACTCTCCAATGCTTTATTATATAATAAACGTTGAATTTCCTTTAGTTGTCATCATCAACTAAAAAAATATTTATCAAAATGTATTGAAATTTGGCAATTTCTTAAATATTATAAAATTGTACACAATTATTATATAGTAAAATAAAAAATAATTATCTTGTTCTAGGTGAATTTTTGGCTTCGTTACAACGACACAACGAGGCTGCTGTACAATATACACGTGCGGCTGAACTAAAACCAGCTGACTATGAACTAGTAGTTGCAGCTGCAACAGCATTACGACAAGCAGATCGTCGAATAGATGCAGAATATTGGTATCGCAAGGCCGTACATCTGAGACCACTGGTATGCAATTATAATACAAATAAATGTATGATAGAAACTTACGAGTAAAGAGAGTTAACACTGACATCGACAATTTATTAGGATGAAAAACTATCCAAACTATAAAGAAAACCAAAGGGCTTATGTACAATTTAAGGTTCTCCTAAAGGAACAATTCATAATTTAAATTTTATGGAATATAACCAGGTTGACCTACGTAATAAAATCAGTTAATTACCGCATGTCCGTCCGCCACCATGATGACTCGAAACGAAAAGAGTTGAAATTTGATGACGTACTTTATACATTAGATTGAGATTAAGTTCGTGAATTGGCAAATTCGGCCCATTGTTGTATCCATGATCCAACAAACAAGATTTGTTCGAATTATTTTTTCGTTAACAGTTCGCCAAAATTTCAGCACAAATTTAAAGCAATATAATTATTGCAATACATATTATTATTAGTATTATATATATGTATTCATATATGTATGGATTTAGCGTATTTTATGAATGCTTATCATTATAAAAGTTATCTGTTAGTTTTTATCTGTACTTGTGAAATCGAATCCACTAAATTAAGAATACTTTTAATAATATATTTAATAAATTATTTTTATGTTTCCTCCATAGGATGCACGTGGACATACAAATTTAGGTGCCATATTACATTTAAACGGTAAGTATAGTGAAGCAGCATCAAGTTACAGAGAGGCACTACGCTTGCAGCCAGATGATGTCACAACTTTAACAAATTTACACAAACTATATAGTTTAATGGCGTGACAACCATGATAGGTTGCACTATACTATGTTATGAATAATGCAACAAAAAACATCATATATAAGATATTATATAATATATATTTTATCAAATATTACTATTATTATTATTATTATTATTATTATTATTGATATAATAAAATTGTTATTATATTTATATTACATATTGATAATGAAAAACAAACAACAACAATATAAACATTTTTATCTAATCAAACAAACACGAACAATACAACTTGATAAAAAATTTAATAATTTATATTGACTAAAGGTGAAATATATTTGTCAGGAATGAAATGTTTACCAGATTTCATTTTAGCTTTTGCTGAATAAGCTGGTCAATTTTATGTCTAATCGAGGTCTTGTTGTAAAAACATTAAATCTAAGTACTACATTTGCCTTTACCTTCATCAAATTGTCAGTTAAAAAACATTTAAATAGCCATAGATTGAATTGAAACGGAATAATATAAAGAACTCAGACTATCTAATTCAAGTAATGCTTCTTGATCACCCTACAAAAATTATTTTTGGAAAAGTCTTGTTGCGATTTCTGTTTATGTTATATCATTTATATTTCAATTCTGTTTAAATTAATAACCTAAAATGGGACCCTTTTATCGTAAAACTGTCTTTGATTTAAGCATGTCGTGATTCACCTGATGAAAAAAAATTTTAATTTGTATTTTCAATGAAAGAAACGAAATGCCACAGAATGAATAATAATTAATTTTATAGTAATTACAAAAAAACTATTCGTTTCAACAAATAAAGGGTATGTTTTTGTTCGAAACTTGCAGTAAGCCTAAACATATATTTAAAACAGAAGAACTGCGTTCGAACAATTTCATCAAAAAATGACGAATTACTTTTGCTGCTTGATCAAAATTACGTCATCAAAAATTACATTGGGCTGTTTCTCATTCTTTGTGATTGTAACATACAATCTTTTATAAATAGATATAAGAAAATATTTCACCTTTATAAATTTGAAAAAAAAAAAAACAAATTTTGATAATAAGAGGTAATTATAAATTAAATATAGTTCTAGAAAACATAACTAATTTTGTAAATCAAAAATTAATTAGAGGTTTATATCAACGAATCAAAAATATCAAAAATATGAAAACATTTTTTAACTAAATTTAAAAGCAAAAAATTTATTAGAATCGATTAAAAAAATTTTTTTAATTCAAAAACCTTCATTTGAGTGTGAAAGATTTTGGGACCACTGTCTTTTTGTTCATTTTCTTTTAAAAACTAAGACGGTACAATACAGGTTCTTCCACATAAAATATAACTGTATCTCCTGAAAACTGTTTTCGTTTGGTTGAGCTTCCAAAGCTTCCTTATAATAACTCTAATAATATATGCGCTACAGTATACAATGAACAAAGTCTTTTTATGACACTGACGGATCGCTTGTTTTTTATAATTTGTAAAAGAATTGTAAATTCGTTAACATCAGACCAATCCAAATGTTAGACAATAGGACATTAAAATGTTATTTCTTTCCGTTGTTAATAAAATTAGACTTCAAGCATCATCCATTATTGAATAGGTATTTTTTTGGAAAAAAAAAACTTGATAGTAGTCTGACTGTTAAATCGTTTCTCTCCAAAAATAAACATTTTCAGTTCGCTTTTTAATTTTAAATGTTTGTTTCAAAACCTATATGTCTAAGGAGAGTGGTTAAAAAAATCAACTTCCGATGCGTTATGAATATTCGTTATCCATGCATTTCAATACACAACGGAAAAGCACACTAAAATAAACATGTCCTATTGTTGAAATTGAATTAATATTGTTATCCTTTCAAATAGAGCACGGTAATTTTAATATCTGAAAACGAAATGTTTTAAAAGATTAGTAAAAACAGTACAGTTTGAATGTATAAATAATATTATTTAGTATTTATAAATTCTACTATAATATATAATTTGTGGCCAGACTATTTGCCAACGGAATGAGTTTATTAAAATAATTATATAAATTTTATAATAATTATTTAAGTATAAAAATTTGTTGTCTGGGTAAAGGGAAAATAGCATTAACTATTCGACTGTGACGAACAATGTTTTATTATAGTTTTCAAACAATATAATTCGAGATAACAGTAGATTTTACGGTAACAGGGATCGATTTAGTATTTTGCTAAAATTCAAATAATGAATGTCGTATAATTATTAGACATTTATATTCATTTTTACTAAATGAAATACTTCAAAGAACACGAAGAGAAAATACTTCTTACCGTAAAATCTTGTATAATTATCATTCATTACTTGATGTTAGCTATTCTGTGAAATTGTTAAGTGAACAAGTCATCTACGCTCACTATTTTGTAAATGAATTTAATTCTTTTATACTGTAGCGATTTTTTTAAAAGATTGTTGTTAAAATGTTATTTTGAATCAATGCATTCAATTGTAAGGTTGAAATTAAGAATTAATGAAATACTTTAAAAGTCTTTATTAAAACTAATTTGGATCCAAATTTAAAATGAATACTTAATTTTGTATTTAAGTAAAACAAAACAGGGTCCATGATAAATCCACTTTTATTTACTGAATTTTCATTTATATAAATATAATGTACATATTTTAACTTTAATACTTACAGGATTTTTCAAAAATTTGTATATATATATTTTTCTAGGCTATGATCTCGATGCTTAACAAAGGTTACGACTATGGAATTGATTGTTGTCTTATTAAGAGATAATATTAATTCTTTTTGGATTTGCAAAATTTGTATGACTTTAAAGTTTTGAAAATTTTTGAAAAATCCATTACTTTAAAAATTTAAAAATTGGTTGAGACAATAACGTGATGAGTTTTGTGGAAGTATGTAGGATGAATGAAAGCAAATATACGAAATCCGAGAAACTTTTGTCTATTTTAAAATAAGTAACTTTTCAGCTATTATAATGTATTTCTTTTCTAGGTTGTCTTATTAAGAACTAAGAGATTAAATAAAATTTGTTGTTCCCTGAATATAATTTTTATAAGTAATAAATTTTTATCTCATTTATGAACGGAGAATAACTTTACATAGAATTGAATAACTGATTTTTGTATAAAAAAAGACTTGATTAATTGATAAAGGCAATCATTCAACGAAATTTTAGATATTTGACTTAAATATGTTAAGATTATAATGAATATGAGTTGTTTTATCAAATATTTTTTTGTTCAATTAAATAATTCTATTTAATTCGAATTGGCCTGTACAGCTTGTCTGTATCAATGTGCGATTTCTATAACAGGAGCATCATTGAATTTTGAGATATCCATTTGTCGATGCTGTAAAAAAGAAAATATAATTATTAAAAACGATTATTTTACAACGCAGTTTTTTTTTTTAAATCTTTTCTTTGCTCTAATTTTCGAGATAAATTAAGTTAAATAATAAAAAAAATTCGTAATATTTAGGTAAGATGTTATACATTTTTATACTCAGTAACAAGTATACACAGTTACAATTATAAAAGAGTCAAATTGTTTCAGGATTATCTTTAACTTAAACATAAAAAATTTTTAAATATATTTTATTTTAAATAAAAATAAATAAAAAAAGAAAACAACAATTATTAGTAATTAATTAACATATCAGTTGTAAATTTTCAATTAAAAATTATAATACTTATTATGTATGTCAAAATTGATTGGTCTCACAAATGAATACGGCTGTATAAAAAAATGCGTAGTACTTATTTTTTTAGTTTTACTAAAAATTATTAATTATTTAATTTTAAACTAAAAATATTTAAGATTTTTCAAATTAAGAGAGTTTAATTTGGTTTGCTAAAACGAAAACTTGACTGTGAATAAAAAGAAAAATTGTGTTAAGATAATGATTTAAAATATCTTTTAGGTGTAAGAAAAAGACAAGAACAAATTGTACTCGTAAGTTTTTCAAGAAAAAATTGTAAATTCCTTTCACTATCCTCCAGCTAATATCGCTTTATACCAATTTCCTCTCGAAAATTTGTCAATAATTATTTTTCCAATTAATCATTTTTGTCCTATTTACGAATTAAAAAAATATAAAAAAAATCAATTGGCTTTCTATGGTGCCCTAATTCCAAATAAGCATAAACCACAAAATAATAATAATTTAAATCTCCATTGTATAGTGTATTATAAAAATTACATAATATAAAATAATTAACCAATTTGTGAACTAATAAAGCTTCAAATATTTTTGTGAAATTGTATTGTTTATTTATTTACTAAATCATTTTTTGAGATTGAAAAGCCCAACAATATGTAAGTAAAGAAAGGGTAAGTACAAGAAACCAGGCAAAGTAGTACTTTATAATACAAAACCTAAGGAAAAAATATACGTTATTTCTTACATTAAGATGAAAAAATGTTGAATGAATGAGTAGGAATAACGGTTTTCGTTGAAGATTAGTTTTTTTGATGAAAATTATTTTTTATAGTAGATTGATATAACTGTAATTGTTAACATTTTATCATTAACTAAAATGGTAAATAAAAGGAAAAAAGGAGAAAATATAAAAATTACCTACACTTCAAAGGCGGCTGTGGTAATTGTGTTAGATTACATCAATATTCCATAATATAATATAATTACGAAATAATTTTAATACATGTAGTATCTATACATATCAAAACAAAATAATCCATTCCTCTACTGAAAACGATCACAAAGTGACCGTGAAATTTACTATATGAAATGCTTGCAAAAGTCATGTATATTTTGCAACAAATAAAACGGTGTAGGTTTTGTCTCTGCCATTCTATAACTAACTACCGCCTGAATATATATTTGTTCTGAATTTGAGATTAAAAAAAAAACACAAAGGTAAGTGAAATTAGTTAAGATAAACACTTCTTCATATTTGCCTTCACGTATTTTGTGTATTTCAGTAATATATATAACAAGTTTGACTATAATTAGAATAAAGTATTATTAAACATTGTTATACAATAATAATAATATAAATATTAAATTCCATAAAAATGGAGTACGAATGAAATGTATAATAAAATAAGAATATCCAAGCTATATGTTATACTTATTTCTTTAATAATATTATTATACAAACAGCATCAGTATATATTGGCATTAAGTATTGTTGAATACAATGTTAAACGAATCCCAAAGGATATGTTGTTCAGTTTCATTTTATTTCATGATATATATATATATATATATATATATATATATATATATATATATATATATATATATATATATATATATATATATATATATATATATATATGTGTGTGTGTGTGTATATATATATATAAAGAGGGATTCAGTATACAACAATATATTAGTATGTAAGATAAAAACTGAAGAATCCCCCATTATGTGAAATGAACGTTTGTCAATGATCGAATAACAAAATACGTTGTGTACTCAATAAAAATTCCAATAACTTGGATGTTTCAATGTTTTATACGGCTGAGTTTTATCTTTCAATATAGGATTTTCTGAGAAACTTTCAAAGTACTCAGAATAGTTGGCCTATCAGTCTTAGGCGAACACGGATAGCTCCAAAACTTCTGAAACAATATTGTGACAAGTTATGAAGCTCTTCGAGATTATTCCATTTTAGAAACTTCTCATCTATCAATATATTAACGTTCCAGATATACACCACACGAAAGTAACATGTTTTTTAAAGTAAATGGCGATTTCTGTTAATTAAAAAAAATTGACATTGCAAAATTTATTCTGATAAAATATTTAATAAAGCTGGTTTTTCGTACCCATCACCTTGACTAATATGTTTTTGCAAACGTTTTCTCTTCGATTCATTACACTCCTTGCCTACCTAAATTGTTACAAAAATTATCACAAGATAATTTTTAAAAAATGGGATAGTAAATAGCCAACTGAAACCGTGTTTATTATTCAAACGAAGTATTGTTTCACCGAATTCGATATATTCCTCTAACAAAAATTGGCTTCGTATTGCTAAAATAAGACATTTTCCTATTTAAAGACATAATAATGTTAGAACTTTGATTACAGTTTTCTGCGTGCCTTAGAAATTATACAGTTTATCATTATCAAAATTTAATTCATTGAATAGATACGAGAATATTGAGTAATTTCATACTGTCGTCTGTTTTAGCGTTGTTGTAGTAATTATTGATTCACAAAATTAACTTGTATGAATTTTAGACTCATCTTTTTCAGTGGTAAATTTTCAATATAAAATTAGTAAAGTCCACCTACATTATTATGAATTCAAATGTGAAATTAAAATAAGCCGAATAGTTTTGTTCATTCTATTATTGTGATATTTGGTTAAACCAAAACAACTGCGCCAGTTTTAAGGCGTTAATCTTGAATTATCATAATTACTTATCTTTCAATATGCAGGTATCTATACTTATGCACTCTCGTATCTATTTCATAATGAGCTAGTTATTAATGAATTCCCTCTGTGAATCAGAATACATCTATTGAGAATATTTCAATTTCACATCATTTGTAATAGTTATATTTTAATAATGTATAGCTTACATTTCTCTTGAGAGTTTTACATGGCACCAGTCATAATTATTATTAATGGTTACATAATGTAGCTCTGTTTTACTTTTAACATAAATATTTAATTTATAAAACAGTAGTGAAATAACATTTAAAGATAATTAGTAATATTCTCACTGTAAGAAATACTGCTAATTAATTCGAAATATGAAATAAATATATTTCAGTACAGATTGAATATATAGATTATAAACAAGCTTTGAACAGTGTAATACGATGCAAAATAACACACTTTCAAACCTAGCAAATATGACTACGTAATATTCAAAAGCAAGAATAAAAGTTTGTGCACCATTGCCCCGCACAAAGCTGTAAAGGACATTGATCTAAAAGGAACAATACTATATAAGACATCACAAATATACGTATATGTTGATGACGTTGGCATTTTCTCTCGGACCAAAGATCCCTTTAATTCAAATATCAAGACAAATAAGGGACAACATTGAAGAATTAGGATTGGTCATCAATGAAATTAAAACAGTGTTCATGAAGATTTAAGCCTCTAAGGCTGGAGGATAATGGAGAATTTAGTTATAGATACTGAATCATATAAGGCGGTAGTACACCTTCATTATCTTGGAGAACAGGTTACCAACGATGGAAGAATAAGTGCCGCCATCAGAAAAAGACTGTCTAGTCGAAACAGCGCCAACTTTGAAAACTTGACCTTCCTGAAAAATAAATTCGTTTCCCGTCAAACCAGTACAAGTCCCATATACAAGACCCTGAGTCCCATATACAACTACTAATCGTAACTAATGGTAATGAGAGCTGAACTCATCAGAACATTCTAGCAAAAAATAATTCGAAGAATCTACGGTCCACTTCGATTGAACAGCGAAATTCAGGAAGCTCGTCAATAACAATATATATTGAAGTTTATAAATTAACCAGACTAAAACGGTTCGGACATTATCTTAAAATACAAATAGGATGCTCAAAAATCATTCAAAACATTAACACGAAATAGGAAGACCTCGATTCAGATGGTTTGACCAAGTGTTTGACGATCTGAACATGATACGACTCATTGGGTGAGGATCTCTCGTCAAGAACCAGGTCATTTTCAGACTAGTGGATGAAGTTATGAAGGCACATCCCAGGCTATATCGGCTATTGTGCTAGTAATGATTGATTCTGGATATTATGAAAATATTACTGGAGCTGTTATTGGAATTAATATGGTCTGTGGACTCGAGATGAGAATCAAGATACTTTGTCGTAAGTAGGTTCCGAAGAACCCGAATTTTTAAATATTGAATTTTGTAATATAATATCGGGACTATTTCGCTTCCGTGAAACATATCAAATTGACGAATTCTCGTAGTTGATAAATATTATGTTGTTTTTTTACGTAAATATAAAAATATTTAAGGGAAAATCACCCAAAATATATCTGACAAATCCACCAGACTCAATAAGTCCAAATTACGTGGGTATGTATATGTTTTTATTTGCATCAAGTGAATTTTTGAACTATGGTCTAAAAATTATTTATAAAATAGTATAACGATTTCTTCAAAATATCATTAGCTTAAGTTTTGTATCATTAGATTTATCATGAAATGCGGATAAATAATAAAAACAGCTATTCGAACGAAAAAAAGATGGCTTCTAGGAACTTTTTGAAAAAATTACACGAACGAAAATTAAGACATTTATGAATCAATTGTTGATCAAAATTTAAACTATAAAATCGACACAAATTCTATAGTTTCCAAAAGTAGTTTTCTTAGGATTGTAATAAATTTAAACTTGATTAAAACAGCCCTATATTGAAAGTATTCTTCAAATTGTAATACGTAAAGTGACATTACAGTGTTATGTAACGAAACGTAGTACGTACATCACTTACATACATCTATTTTGTGTGGTAAGCGTACATACATTTATATATAAGTAAATGTAAGAAGAATTTATAAATTATATTGATAAATCAAATTGATTTCCTATAGTATCAATTTACATGGATAGTATATCCTCATTTTTAAAAGTCATCAAGTTTCTGTTATAGTTAGTTTACTAAATTAATACTTATGTATAGAACAAATAATAATACCTCTTCATACATACATGCATACGTCACGTATTGAAAAATCTACAGGGTTGTTAGTGTAAAATGTTATAAAAGATGGTTATATACTTTGGCAAAAAATATTTTTAAGGAACCATATTTACATTGAGACTAAATTCTGTTCACATAAGATTGCGTCTAGAGAACTGTTTATATGTCACCCAATGATTTTTCAACGTCGGGTCAAGAACTACCATTTTACAATACACAATATAATAAATCATATGCATTATAATTAATGAGTTAATTAGCTGCATTTGAATTGGAATTGTGGCAAATTTGAACAGTATATGAAAAAATGTTATACAGAAAACTTGTATTACATTTATCGTACTATGTTAATATGCTAATATGTTAAGCTATGTGACCCAGTTAACCGATTTCATCCAAAATCTAATGATAGCGATTCTACATAGACACCTTGTGCAATAATCCGCACATACGCGGAATGACAAAAACACAGTTCACCAAAAGTATTTTCACTACATTTTTGGTGACCTCGAAACATGAAACTATGGCATAATGCCTAATTATGATTTTCTGAACTATTTCAATAGCTTGCTTCATATGGTCAAATTATTTGGAAGCGATGGAAAGTTTTGTGTTTATTCATGTGTACTTTTTTTGTTTGCATTAAGTTTCATTTTTGAATTATCCAATCATATCTTGAAATTTTGAAACATTTAAATCACAATCCTAATACTAATTAATTATTCTACCTAATTATACCACAATTATCCTTATAAACTATTTTAATTTAGTTTTTTGATAATATGCAATTTTACACACTTTTTCAAAATTTTATATTAACTTGTACAATATTAGTAATTTGGTAATTTGCCAATTAACAATAAAATGTTAATATTTTCAGCTTAAGCAACTAACGTTTGAAATTTGAGTGTTCTATTGAGTTTAAAAGCTATGACGATCTGAAAACTAATTACTAGACACAATATTTTTAATAAACTCGACCTGAAAATATAACAAATTTATCCAAACTCCAAATGCTGATTGATTACTAAATACAATAATAATTTATTATTACTGCCATATTTGCAGTCATAAAAATGAGATTATGTTCATTTTGTTTTAGTTTAACTTATTAACTGATAGTTTAACTGATTATGTATGTTGAGCAATCATAATCCCGATTGATTTTTAAAAAATTCTAAGCAGTTACTTCTTAAAATATTCCTCTAAAACATAAATTTATGAACAAATTAATTTCTCTTTTTCAGTAATTTTATTTGTTGAATAATAATATTTATTCCTTTATTTCATAAGCAATTCTTATTAATGGAGAGATATCTTTAAATTTCTACCGGATAGTAGGAATTTCTAGCCCTTTTATTGGACATTCAAGCTAACGAAGACTATAACTACGGGTATGAATATACTAATCACATGTTTGTAGCCTAC
This sequence comes from Chrysopa pallens, assembly GCA_020423425.1. Classification (NCBI taxonomy): domain Eukaryota; kingdom Metazoa; phylum Arthropoda; class Insecta; order Neuroptera; family Chrysopidae; genus Chrysopa; species Chrysopa pallens. The sequence continues at coordinate 43,062,586 of CM035593.1, read as the reverse complement.
GGAAAAAAGTCAGCTGATTGTGTTATAAGAAGTTATTTTTTTTTACTTATATGGATCTGAAATCTTAATATGAATTTACTTTACCGGTCCGAAGAGTCTGAGGTCTGCTGATTATTACAGTACATCATTTATTTTGACAGGCGGAAAACATGGGTATTGTGCATATTTCATCTGATATGGAGCTAATGTTTTTGGAAGTGGACGAAATTAAGGAACTTAATCTAAGTGTAAATTTTACTCAACGACACAGCAAACTAAGGTACTGAGGGCTGTCTATGTGTATAGATTATAAACTAACTTATATTTAAGTAAGTTTATAGCAAAGAAAAATGTATAATATATAAACAGAATATATTTAAACAGAACAGATGTATTCATACAGAACTATTATATAAAAAAAAAGTAACGCAAAATATCTGGGACCCAAATATCTTTGTTAAAACATTTCGCTTTAGATGATCCAGCCAATATACTAACTTAAAATGAAGTAAAACTTGACATATATTGGAAAGAGAGAAGACAAATGGAAAACAATTTATTTCAGTTGTTGTTTATATGGTTCTTTCTACTTGTTAATAAGTTTCGTTTCAACAACTGTAGTATAGTTTTGTGTGTTTAATAATATATCTAATATCACACAACTCTTTCATTTTAAAAAACAAAAAACACTTAATTCAATTCTCATAACTTTTATTGGGATTAAATAAAAATTTTGTTGTTGATTTATTATTAATTTTGTTACAACTATTATTAAAAAAGTATGAAACAATTTTGTTATTTTATTTTTATGCATTTGCATGTTTGAAGAAAGTACCTGTTAGGTTAGTTTTTCATACATTTTCATCATTGTTCCCGTATTAGATATATTCAGGCAAAGAAAATAAAAAATAAGCATAAAAATTATATACGACTGAAATATATTTTATTAATTTATTTTAATAATTTTTTTTTAATATTTATTAGTTTTATACATTTAACAAATACATCCCCTTTGCTACCGTAGAAGTACAAAAACATATCAGATTTAATAATATTTTGTTTGATTGCCATTTTGTTTTGTTGTGTTTGTTTTTGAACGATTGCACAGTATACAAATATGTAATAGCTCAATACCCGATTTTAACCCCGTTAGGCAATGAGTTAATTAAATTCGAAACACGTCTTCCATCAATTCTTTAATGAAAGTTTATGCAAAATTTGAATCAGATTGAATCAAGGAAACACAACTTCCTCCACAAACTTTGCCCAATTAGGCATTTCGGAAAATATAATCTTATCGTATGCCTACGTCACAGAAAGAACACTCCCTCCAAATTTCAGGTATCTACGATCAGCGGTAAAGGCTGTATGATGATCCTTTTCATTCAGCAAAAAGAATGTTATATGTAAATATTAATATATTTTATAATATTTAATTGATAGAATTATTAGATTCTGCATATAATTTCTTCAAAACTGGTTTAGTTGTATTTGTGTCTAATCAACTAAATTTCTTGTAATTTAGCAAGTGTATTATTTATTTATGAATTTAGACACTCAAGGTGAATGAACGGTAGGCAACCTGTCCAGTTTTTGCATATGTAGGTATATAGTTTGAATTGTGGGTGTATCTCAAAAAAAATTTGTTCCCTATATTTTATATTATTTTATTCCCTGTTTTATTTGGCAGAATCCATATTTAAAACTATCGTCTAGACTACCCAAAATACAAAAACAATATTTCATGAATGACACCATATTGGTGTCAGAGGAAAATTTACACTATGGATTATTTTAACTTTATATAGGTTGTTTATATAGTTTTCAATGTATATATTATAGTTTGAAACCAACATCAGAAATTGGTTTGAGGTGAAAACTATTTCGACAGTTTTCAATTTAACTCCGGAACTATGATAATGTTACTCCGGGCAATGAGTTCCGGGTGTAACGTTAATATATAACGGAACTTAACAAAGTCAATCGAGTATATGTTATACTGAATATATTCTATATATTATATATATATACGCTATGTTATGCTGTGTTTATATTTATAAGTAGTTACGGTATTTATGTAAATGTAAATAATATGCAATTTTATATTTATGTTATGTAGACTATTTCAATATGAGCATAGACTGAGTGCTCCAGAAGCAATTTAATTTTACACAAATCATTCGCCAATATATTAAGAAAAATAAACATTCAAGTGAAGATAACACTTGGAAAGTGATAATCACTAAACTATGCTCAATATCAAGAAATATTCGATAAATTATATTAAAATTGATTCAAAAACAAATAGATTATATGCTTTTAAAGATGGTTTTCCGTCTCTTTCCTGTCAACAATTATAATGGGAGATTCTACAATAAGCGGTTAATTTATATAGAAAAATCGCACAATTAAATTTTTGAATATAAATATAAATTTTGTTAAATTTTTATTCACAGTCAACTCATGGATGCATACTAACATTATTTATCTTTAATTTTGAATGAAAGTATGTCTTTTGAAGAATATAAGTGTATATAAGTGCCACGGACATCGATAGGACCATTTACCGTAGATTGACCCTTATATATTATCTCTATGGAGACCCTTTACAATTTGAATTTTATTGAAGGAATTTTGAAGGTTTTATCAAAATAGAATATTTAATTTTTAAATAGTTTAGGAATTAGGAATAGGAATTTTTATATGTCAAAATTTAATTAAAATGTCAAGTACGGTGAACTTTTATTAATTAAATAAGTTCATTTCTATGTGTTGGATTGGCGTGTGTCGTTAACTTTGTCATTGCACAATAAACTAGAGCCAATAAAATTCATAACAAATTTATGAAATATTGTAGAAGTTGTCGGAGATTTTTTATTTTATAACTTATTTCTATGATTCAATTTTTACTTTTAGCCCATAAAATTCCATAACATATTGTAGATTGTACTTAAATGTAATTGTTTCTATCTAAAATTCATTGCATATTTTAAATATCACAGGATGAACATATTACCATTTTATTAACTCTATATAGATATCCTTCCAGTTAAATTTGCGTATTCGATGTAAGCAAAACGGGTTACTTAACAAATTCTCCTTTTATATTTAACTACATATAGAAATGCATATAATTAAAATCTCAATTAAAGAATTACCAAGATATTGAGATATATACATTTTGAAAATAAAAATTTATCCTTTCTTAAAAATGAATACAAAAAAGTCGCCATAATACAGAAGCCGTATGCATTTTTGGTATGTTAATAATTTTCAATGTAAATTCATTAGTATTTTTGACGGCGAATGTTTATTCGTTTTCATATTCTATAATAATATCTTCTTATAAAAAATGAAATAATGTATGTACTACTCCTTAGGGCATTTATAGAAATCTCTAGACAGCCAATAAAATTGTTGATGTGTTAATATGACCTATTGTCCTGCTACGCCTTTAATAGCATGTCAAGGTCACATTTTTTTAATCCCGGCGTTCTATGTAGCTGATCTATGCCTACCGTAATAACTTTATCTATGAAAATTGAAATTTCTGAAAAAAAAACCTGTAACTATTTCGCGGGCTGTAAAATTTACAATTACAAGAATAATCTTCAAATCTACGGACATACGTTTTTTTTTTTAATTTTATTAGGAAAATCATTCAATAACATATTAAAAAAACGTCCTGTCTGCCGCAGGATACAACCAGATGCCCGTTAACCAGATATTTAAAAAAAATTCAATTTTGAAGTTGTCGGACAAAGAACATTATTTTAGAAAAGGAAGATTAACTAATATTTTAGATATTTAATTGGAACTAAAGAATATATTTTAAATTGTACAAAAATTTGAATGAATCAAACACAATATCACGATTTTTTTCAGCTCCTATACTTTCGTTTCCTCAGTTCAAATCCTGTAGGCTTTAGCCCATTATAGCTATTTCCGAAAACCTGCGATAATAATTTCACATGCACATATTTTAGAATTAAATAAAGGAATTATATTCATACAAATTTAGTTACTATAAATGTTAAAAATTTACACAAGTCAACTTCGAGTAGACTGAACCATAAGCTAGTATATGATTTATACATGCTCGACGAAAAGTTTAATTGTAAAAATTAATTAGAGTGAGCTAATTGTAAAGCTCAGTATCACGCATACAGGTCAACTAAAAAGCTCATTCAAACGTTTGATTTAATCATTTAAACTGATTGAATAATGAGTATTGAAAAAAAGTATCCCAAGTACATTCATAAAATGTAAACGAACAAATAAAATAGTAATACATCATATAAAAACAAATACTCAATTTTTAAAGTGTTTTTTATTAGGCTGATTGAATTGTTGAACAGTGTTTTATAATAATTAATTGAAATGCAGTTAATTTAGTAGTATTTTAATTAAATTTATTTTCATTAGAAAGAAAAACTTCTAATTGATATTACCTATTAAACAAAATCATAAATCATATGGCATAATTTTTATAAATACCGGACTTAAACAATAGTCATTTTATTTTGATTGAATTCTAATTTATATGTTTTAATACTGTCTGATTATGTTATTTACCTATACTAAATCATAGTAAAAGCATTTTCCGCAATTTTTTCGTGATGTACGAATATATTCTGTACGTATAAACGAATGAGTTACAATTTGGATAAGAGATGAACATACTTTTAAATGAAATAAAATTTTCGGTATTAATTTGTGGACTTTTGTTAACATTTTGTTCCCCATTATATTCAGAATAATCAATTTTTATAATATTAAAATCTCTAATATCACACATCACGATGCATTTATCTTAATTATTTTCAAAAATATGACAAATGAAATATCAGCATTTAAGTAAAAATTATCGAATATATTTACTTAAACAAAGAATCAATTTTCACACAATTTAATACTATGAATGTAAATTCATACCACGCATGTTGATATAAAACATAACAATCAGTTATACGGTTCACGAGATATTGGCATTTCAATGAAAAACGTTTCGAGCGCTATAGCCACAAAACGGTACTTGCTAGAGGCATGTTCCTAAAATGAGACCATACAACAATGCTTCCGAACAAGAGACTAATAAAATTTTTTCAAAACGGGAGATATTTATCTCTAGGCATAATTTTCTAAATCAAACATTTTTTACCTTTTTTTATTTCAAAGTTTCGAGCCTGGATATTGTGTGATCCAGCTTGCTTGCGTTTCCAATTCAACTCGTCTGAACTTTCGCCTGATTTTGGTATAGAGCTTATAATTTCCTTGAAATCAATTATTGAATTTTTAATTATCAGCTTTTATTACCGGGGATATAAGTTTTGATAAAAACACTGATATGATATGAGACATCAATACAATAAATAAAATTCAGTTACAATATTTTATATTTATACCAGGCATTGTATCTGACTCTTACACAGAAGGGTTGGATTAGATTTCCGATTCCAGAATTGATATATGTTAAATATAAATATTTTAAATGGAAATAAACCACAAGAACAATGAAACCAAGAATATCCGAGCTACCTAATATTTGGCCATAAAAGCGTTAGTATTTATAAAGTATGCATTCGATTATGTAGGTTACATACATTTGAAATATTTTCCTTAATAATAAGAAAATTTGTGTATTTCGTTAATTTCGAATATTTTTGAATGTTTAATTATATCCAATATATTAAATTTTTTCAATCATTTAATACCACTTTTAATTATTAAAAAAAAAACAATATTCTATTCCTTTTTGCATTTACTTTTGCAAACAAAGCACATATTCAAAACAGTCAATTGAAATTGATATTAGTATTATATAGGAATGCTTCATAATTTTACGTTGGCAATATAGACTTTTCACATGACAAGACTTATCAGAGTGAAGGATCAAGGAAAGGATCGTTTATGGTGTTCTAGGTTATGATAGATGTCACTTAAATATGAAAATCTTTGTTCTAAATCATATGAAGTACTCATTGTATTCAATGTTATGATTTTGACATATGCATTAAACAGAATAACTTGGTATATACATTCGTAAATGATAAACTCAATTAATTCAAAGGAAATTAATGTTTTTCTTATTTATAAGTACATCATGTCATACGGTATGTGATTTGTATAACAATATATTTTAACAAATTTCCTATTTAAAAACGATACTTGTATTTTAAATTTCAATTTAGAAACAGTTTGAAGCGATCTTCTTAATAAAAATATACTTGATCACAAAATATATGGAATTTGATAAATATCTTGACTAGCTCTAATTGTTAATTAATAATCTATCTTACTTCGCTACAGAAATGAACAATTTATGAAAATCTGTTTTTTAGTTTTGCATTGAGGAGCGGGCAATATTTATTGATTGAAATTTTAATTCAATGTTGAAACATGCTCTCAAGTCCGATTGGATGTCACTGAAAACATAAGAAAGACACGATTTCTCATATAAGTTTGTTGGATAAAATATAAATATAAGTTTATATCTTTACGGAAATATAACCTACTTATGCGATATGTATCCAAAGTAGGCAAGAGTAAAATTAATTATCTGAGACTAACATTAAATGATGAAACTGATATTATGAAATCAATATTATTTTCAATATTTTAATCCCATTTTTACATACCTGTTGTTTATTATACATTTTTTGAGATATTTGTATTAAAAGAGAGAATTCTCAAACAGGTTAAGCATTAAGTATTCATTTAATGACCTTACTTTGTAATTGAGAAAACCGTTTTTTTTAACTAGCACCGTAGATTACTAACTGGACACTATAAAATACGATTAAAGCTTTTTATTTTCATAAAAATCGGAATTTTATGAGATATGTATATTTTATACTATTTTGTGATAAATGTATTATATTTTTTAATATTTTAAATAGATTTTAAAAAATATACATGTAACAAAAAATATATGAATTTACTATCCGAAGGGAATATTTTAAATTACAATAAAAATTGTACTTGTTACGAATAAAATTACATATATTTATACTTACAATGACATTTTACTTTGTGTTATGGTTAACGTTCTAAACTAAATAACAAAAAATCGTCCTAATTTCAACATTTTGATAATTATTTTGTAAAATTGTATTGTTCAAATGTGAAAAGTTTAGCAAAAAAGAGGTTGAGCTTCCGGTGTTAGATCGACCCACTTACCTGCATTGAAAAAAAATTGACAGAAAACTATTAGAGTTTGAAGAGAATTATGTAAAATTTAATTAATCGATTTTAGGAAAAAATTGCTAAGTATGAACCAGAAAGGAAGACTTGATCGTTGAAAGTATAATTGTGTATAGGGAGAACAGAGAATTTCGATATTATTGACTAAAAGAAAAAACCCCTTGAGAAGTGGCTACAAAAAATATGAATAGATTAAAAATTTCAAACGAACCACTAGAAAATGGATAAGGAAGCTTTTGAGAATAATAATTCAGAAACATTGTTGTTTTTAAGGTTGCAATATCATTATTTACGTAAACACGTTGGAATATAAAAAGCATAATTATAATTTATGCAACCATGTGTAAAATTAATCTCTTCGAAGTTTCGTTCTTGGTGTATAATATTTCCATTTCCAGGTATTTAATAATTCTTTTCGTACTCAATATTTAGTTTGGAGTTAATGGGAATCACTATACTAAATAGGTTTTTTAGAACTTGTAGAATGTAGAAAAATGATTTTGTCCTAAATACACTTGATATTTTCATGTTGCCGTATCATACCAATAAAACCTTTAGAATTTTACTATTTATGTCCAGCCACTATTCAAATTTGAAAAACTACTGCTTCTGCATCAGTACGTCAACATATATATCTATAACGTTACAATATTTTTTATGCCATTGTCACTCGAAGTCATAGAAATGTACATGACATAGAATATATGTCATACGTTTATAAAATATATAAACCTAGTCACATTAATAAATGACTAGTTTCTGCCTGTAACTTCGCCTGATTTATTTTTTTGCGGGTCCAGAAAAACAATAAATATGTGCAAGTAACAATATAAGCAATAGGTTCGTCTCTCATGATACTTACGCTTTAGAAATAACTAGGTGTAACTTTGCGGAAAAGTAAAATTTCATAAAGCATATTCTACTTTTTATAAATATAACTTCTATACAGTTTTAGGTATATAAACAATCTGTTAATACAAATATATTTTAGTAAAAATAAGTTTTGTTTGAAATCATTTTGGGCATAATAAATAGTTATGAAAAGAGAAACAAGAGAACAGAAAATGATTCTAGAACGACCATCTTACTAACATATCATAAATTTGTCATAAAAAACATGCTGTCTGTACTCCACTCACTGTCTGCTCTCCCTTTCTATCAACTGGTATTGTGTATTTGTTTGTTAGTCTATCGAAAACGCTTCATATAGCATTTTAACCCTTTTCTCGAGATAAATCGATCTGGAAATTTGCAGGCAGACTCGTTGCAACGATTGATATATCAAACTTGATTTAAAAAGTAAGAGAGTACCTATAAAAAAATTGGTTCTTATGGGTTATTCTTTTTATTGTGATAATTTGATTACTGTTGAATAAATCAGGTACACAAATATACATAAGAAAGCTTAAAACATATGTCTGTCTGTTAGGAAAGGTATGTAAGATATGACTTGATGTATTTGTTGGCATACCTAACTAAACACATGAAAGTTTCCATCAAGTGAGAATTGGGAAGTAACATCTCTCAAGGGATTTTTGTTAGAAAGACCTTCTTAGAACACGATTTTATACTTCTTAATTTGATTTTACGTATGCTTACATGTCAAGTATTTTTAGCGTGGAGTTTTGTTGTAGGTTAAGAATATAATATACCAGAATACTATGGTGATCTATACGAGTTGTGCGTTTTGTAATAGTATGATAAAATTTATGTCATTTGTTGAAACACTGACTGATTATAATTTTAAGAAATTCGACACATTTTGAAAAAGATTTTCTTAATAGAATGATATAGAAAATTTTTACAAAAAATTTATCTGTTTTATGTGCATTATATTACGATATCAAGAATATTTTTTGTTTTAGATTGAAAATAGTTAGAAACTTAATTGTCGTGAATAAACTAAAAAAAAATGAATGAAAGACTGATATGAATTTCAATCACATCAATTATTCGGAAATATATATATATATATATATATATATATATAATATATATATATATATATATAGCCTAATTCTTTTTTTTTACGTTTGTTTCGACAAAAAACTATTTTTCATTTATTATACAAATATTAAGTAATGCTTTCATGCATAGCTTGTTTATTTTTGAGTAACGTTAGGTTATAGAACCTAACGGAAACTGTCACAAATTTAAAAACCTAGTTTACGACAGATTTCCTTTGCCGGGTATTGATGAACACGTCAAATAGTTAATCGGTTTCTCTCTTTGTGTTCTCAATAGAATCTATTATTTGTTATCTCCTGTTTTTTGAAGCTGGAATTTTTGCGGTGATTGCTGGGGATAAGTCTAAATTAAAATATCGTTATTACAATTTATTGAGTAGATATCTTAAGTTTTAATTATACCAACAAATAAATAAACTATTTATGTTATTTAATATCTTAAAATCAGTATAAAATTTCTCATCATTTAACTTATTTATCTTCTTAAAATTATATTTTATACGTCATAATCAAATATACAAGGTTATCAATTTTAATCGATGGACCCAAAGAGGTTGGGGAATAGGCTCCGGAGCTTAAGGATTTTGTTTAAGAGCCGCTTAGTGGAAGGTATTCGGTTGTATGAGCCATAGGTGCCTTAGTTTCCACACCTTGATTGAGAAGTTTACGTAATTTGATTTTCAGGGATAATTACATTCAACATGAGGTTATTCATTACATGAGGTCATCAAAAAAAATTTTGAGCGTAAACTTTCAGCTTTTTTTAATTCAAAATAGGACCTTCCATTTAAAAAAATTACTATAACTTTGCAATACCCTTGAAATTTTATCTCAAGGCAAAACAAATTACATTGCTAGACTTGTTTGTCCTAAACAGCTTTTGTCAGAATCGTTTCGTTACCACGCATAGAATTTGGGTTCTTAGATTAAAATGGGGTACCCTGTATAACTTTCCTCTTATTTAGTAGAAATTTTAAATTTCTATCGCAAAACGCACAAATTTGTGCTATATTTCTCGACTGCTACGTATTTAGATAAAAGAGAAAACAAAAGTTTATATAAAACCTAAATCATGATTATTTTACTAATGGTATAATGTTGTTAAAATTGAGATAACTTTTATTTCTCTTACAGTTATTTTAGATTTTTCTAAATTTGAAATAACGATGTACGTATATACGTATTATGTACGTTTTTATGTGTTTAGTGTACTTCAATTAGATGAAATAAATTTAATGTGTATAAATAAAATATAATGGTGTATTTTATATTTATGGACAAACGCAATATTCATTCACAATTGTGTAATAATATCTATTAGTATATTTTTAAAAACATGTTGAATCTTTTATGATTCATCAAGAACTACCTAACTTTGCAATTAAATTACTTGGAATATTACATCCAGGTAAAATGAACATATTATATATAATGTGATTATGCCTTTTATTGAGCGAGCGACCTTAAGAAAGAGCTGAAAAATAAATATCAAATATAAGTAAGTTTTAAAATGTATTATAGAATCATTATTTTGTTCCAGATGGGGTTCTTTGAGCAATTGTTTGAACCCTATTTCATACCTATTTTTACATCCGTTTTACTGCTTAATGATTTTATCAGTTCTTTTAATTTCCCCAACAAATATATTAATTTAACAAATTATATTCGAAACAAAAAACTGTATTTAACTTAAGCAGATAGATCATTTAACTGACACTGGCAAATTATTACAAAGCCAAATAACAAGGAAGGCTTCTGAAAAAAGCTCTTATAGCAATATTTAAAAGCTCTTATAGAGTAAATAGGCCCTTAACGAAACTAGTTAATATAAAATTGACTATGTTTCTACGGATGATGAAGCATTAAATCGAATTTTCTGCTTCGAAACACAAATTATTTTTTATTCTTTGATTAAAAAGGGATAATTTAATTATTTTAGGATATTTAATATTAAAAATATAAGGAGACTAGAAAATATAAAATTTAAAAAACCGCTTTAATATGTTTTTTAAATTTGAGGCCTCTTTAGCAGGATTTGTAGTGATATTTCAATACCCAATACCTACTTGAATATTAATATTTGATCTCCTTTTAATCATAAGCATTCATAAAATACACTAAATATGCAGCCCATTAAGTTAGAATTATTTTGCATTCATAATAATTTGTATCACAATTAAAAATGTTTTTATTTGATAAAATTTTTTGCGATTCTTAACAGTTTACGAACAAATGATAAAAGAATCGAATAATTTTTAACTTAAATTTTTTTTATTCTTATTTTATTCAATATGGTTTAAGAGTTGAATTATGAATCTATTGGACTCAATAAACCGATTTTTCACATTCATCAACCTTCGCTCTGATATCATTTACTCAATTTTAAGGTCTAGAATTCGCCATCCAAATTATAACTTGTTATATATTTTTGTTTTTAAATCCTGATGGCATATAGTCAGACCGAAAAGAATTATTAAGGTGGCCTTATGAACGCTCATACCATAGCTGAGTATACTCTTCAAATATTTCATGTAGTTATGTTGAACATTTAAATAAATCATCTTAAAAATATTATCTAAGGAAAATATTTAGTTTCATTATTTTAAAGAATTATTAAATTTTTCAGCAGTAGTTCGTATATTCTAAGAATATTTTATCACTTTTCTTGAATTTTGTTACTCTAGTGAAATATGTTTTCTAGTGTTTTGATTATTATTTTGAACAATATTTTGTAAAATTTAACATTTTAACCATTACTCGTTAAGTTAGTTTTAAGACAACATCATTACTTGTATAATGCAGCCATCGTTATTCATACAAAAAAAAAAAAAAAAAAAAAATTCGTATAAACACCAAACTAGATGTACTGTAATCGTAGAACTTTCTACAAGTTTAATAAATCATAAACATTTTCGAAGATTATTTCTATATATTCTTGTCGCTATTTGGGCTTATAAATGCTCCGTGCATATATATTGCAAACATAAAATGTAAGGACGGTGAATTGTATGGTATTGTTAGAATAGTGATAACAATTGAAAACAGTATATAGGAAATATTGAAATGCGCTTAGAAAAGAACACAGAAACATTATAATATTCGAATAGATAGAATTTTTCTGTGATTTATTCAACAGATAACATTTATATATGTACCATAGAATTCAAAAATATTGAGCAAACGGAATATTCCTGATAAGTCTACGGAATTGTGATCTATCATCAAAGCATTTTTCATTTATTTAGTTTTTATGTACCACAGGTAAGAAAAAAATAGTTTGAAGAATGAAATTATCACATTCCTATATTTTATTTAAGGAATATGCATTGTTAAATTAAATTGATTCATTTCAAATCTACATTTTGATCTGCAATATTCGGACTTAAAAAAGTTTTCTGAAAAATTAATTGTAGTATAAAAAAGTAAAAACACTATTAAGTTAAAAACTTCAAGAGTAGAATTTTTATAAAAAATGAAATTAAATATTTGTAACAAACAAAATTGCCATTTGAAATACCGAAAGTATGTATTAAATTCATAGACAGGAAATAATTTCATATTGTAATACTTGATGATTATTCTTCACCCATATTCTTTAACATGGTTCAACAACTTTTTCTATTACTTAATTCGTAACACAGAATATTTAACAAGAATAGTTGTTTTCTTATCGTAACTATCACGATATTGTAGTGATGTTTTTTATTAATATTTTAGATTATAATTTTTTTTTTCTCTTTTCGGTTAGCAAAACAATTGAAACTCATAGTTGGATGATATAGTAAATGATACTATTACAATACCATTCTTTAATTATATATAATTGAAACATTGAACCCAAGATCTTTAAGTGTAGGTACCTACTCCAATAAACATTAGAAGCCTGGTTTTTGCATCTTCGATTTACCTAAGAATCTAGGAATAATTTTGAAAGTTATATTTGGTTTTTGTTATTAAAAGTTGTCTCAATCTAATGCGCACAATTGTACATGATAGTGCAAATTTATGAAAGAAATATTTATGTATTTTATAATAGTATTTGTTTACATATGCATATACAACGAAGTTTGTCAAACTGTGAGAATAATCCTTTAACATATAGTTCAGCACTTTACTGCGAAAACTAGTTCAAAATTTAAGATGTCTACTTTAATTTTTTTTTAAATAAATATACTAATAAATATACTATATCTTATTGTACAGATAGAATACTTCAGTACATTACAATTTAAGCTTCTTATTTGCTTTTGTAGGCTACATACAATTTGTTCATACACTTCCACATGAAATTACATACAAATACACATGGATGACTATAATATTTTGGTAAATATGCAAATCATTATAACAATTTGTAACTTTTTTTAGCTGTATAACTCGCTCTTATTTGAACAAGAAACAGAAAACATAATTATTTATTATCTGCTTAATTATTTCACAAAAATTGCAAAAATCTCCTAATTTGCGTTGAAACACACCTATTATATATTTTTTTCAGTCTTTATTTGAAGATGTCAGGCTAAACATTTTGAAAAATAATTTTTAGTGCTGCCCCACACTACAGTAACAAATAGACAACATTTCAGCACTAACAGGTATATGTCATGCAATTTTTTTCAGTTAAGAAAGTACACATTTACAGTACGCTAGTAAATCCAATATCTCAACAAATCAGGTTTTCATTAATCATCTATTCATGTTAGGCACCTCATTGAATGCGATAACGCATGAAGAAGTCTATAATAACTCGAATAAAAACACTAACAGACAATTTAAATTCATTACAGCAGTGTTAAATATTAAATCTTCAGTTGAATCTCACTTCTGGTGGATTCATAGAATAAATGAACACACAAAGTATATATTAAACGCATTCTGAATCGGTCAGAAGATTAGAAGGAAATAATAATCTCGAAACGTATTAATTTGAAATTTATATAAACTGCAGAATGTTGTACTATACAAAAATAATTCAATCAAAAACATGATATGTTTTTACAGAAAGAATTTTTAATAGCTCAAGTATTTTATTTTCAAAAATATAACAAGGAAAATAGGAAAAGCGTACAGATACACACGCTTATCGTGCATTATAGCATTGTTATGTCTCTTTAAATTTACTACTGGATTCCCTTAATAAAGTAAATATTTAACTATTGTTAAGCATTAAGTTTTTAACCTCTAGTCAAATAAGCTAAGTTTTGATATAATAAATGTCTCTTTCTACAAGTATCAACATCTCTATTAATTTTTTCGCTTCAGTATATTCACTGCGTTTGAAAAAACCTATTTGTTCATAAGCTAGATATTTGTCTTAATAGTTCCTTAAAGAATGATGGCGTAATTTACTTCAATTCACTTTCCAATGATCTATGTTCTCTGATAATAATTTACTAAACACTAAAAAAAAAGTTTTTTAATTTTTAGACGAATTAAAATTCGTCAACAAACAATTATTTCTTCTGATAGCTTATATAAGACATAATTATCAATAATATTGGTAATTATTTATATTTATAAAATCTTCCCAAACAAGTGTAAGATACTATTCACTAATTGGAGTATTTGTAGATATTTCTGGACCAAATATTCTCAAAAATTGTTCCAATTATTGTTCAAATTAAATGAAAATTTTGTAAACACAATTTTAATTTTTCTGATATATTCTAAAGTGAGGTAATTCGGTTCGAGGCTGGTGAGCAGCAGTTTAGTTAGTATTACCAGTCTGTAATAAGTTTGTAATTATGGGATAATAAGTGTATTACAAGTTGTATCAATCAAGCGTTTTGCTGAATTTTGTTATTATACCTGAAAAAAAAAATTAATCAAAATTGTAACTCAACATTTGGTAATCTACTAAGTATACAGAGTAAAATATAAATAAACTTATTATCTTCATTTTTCTCTATAAAACATTTGTGGGTATCGTTCCTAAAGGAACTGGATCTTTATGGAAATTTACTTATATAGGAATGTGTCTTATTAGTAATGGATATTATGAGCCTGTCGCAGTTGGTCAGTGACCATCCAATTTGAGTGTCAATAATCGCCACAACAATTCAAAGCTCAATCAAGAAGCATATTAGTTTTGTGGACCATCCACCCATTTATTTCGACCACCGAGAAAAAGTGTATGTTACCTCTATATTCATCGCCCTTTCCTTCATTTTCAAGGGTGAATGTCGAATTTTTACCTTCACTCCAACTACTTCCGTATATACTTAGATACGTAGTCATGGGCAAGATCTAACACAACCTGTATAACACACCAGTACATAAAAAACTTTAAGATTATAAAAGTAATGGTATTGAGATTATTTCATTAAAATTTGAATACTTTCATTTGATAAAATATATTCTGAGATCTTATCATCCTCTAATCAAAAATATTCTACCTGTACATACATACTTTTTTTTTACGAATATAATCAACAGCTATTAAGCTTCAAGCAAAAACTGAAAAGATTACATAACAAAATTATATTCTCTAAAAAACATTATATACATAATAATACTATATTTGTTTATATATTATGTTTTTGAAGCCAGCCAGCCACCATTACCATTATATGGACTTGAACTACCTACTCATAGTAGTACGAAGGTTGTTGTTAGTTTATTACTCGACTATGCTATCATAAAACCATATTAAAAGCTTTTAAAGTTGATTACCTTTCTCGTTCATTCTTTATTCATCAACATTTGATACTGTCCTGTATTTGTTTGTATATGGATATGCTATGTGATAAAAAAATGAGGCACAGTAAAACGAGTGATAAAACAATTATTCACAAATTGTTTTTGTCAGTGTGATTTTACGTAACTAAAAATTTTTACTTGGTGAAAATTTTATGCTTCTTTATAAATTAAAAACACTGTTTAAACACAAAATATAAAAATAATTTTCAAGCATTATTTAAATTTAACTATCATGTTAGATGCATAAATTTGATTTAATTGATATAAAATTTATTCGATTCGCGGATATTAAATAAATATATAAATATTTAAGTGATTATACGCATTAAATATATATAAATCATTATATTTTTAATTTTTTTTCTGAAGGAAATATTTAATATTTTTAAATAGCGGAATTATTCCTAATTATTCCTGGCAATAGTAAACTTGACAAGTAGCTGGTTCTGTACTAATAAAAAAGGATTAAACGTTTCAGATTATTGTCCATTTCTAACCTGGCCACTAGATTATAATCCTGTATGAAAAATATTAACCGTTTATGTTATAGCATGCTGTAAACTGGTATTATAAACTCAATTTTAAAACAAACATATCAGCAATGTTATTATAAAATACATATCAAACAACATCTCTTTTTACAAATTGCAAATTATTTTTTTAAATAAATACATTATATTAGATTACACGGAGTAATTTGTAATATTAAAATGATAAATACTTGGTTTAAAAATTATGATTAAAAGACAATAATTATTTGATCCTCCTTAGATTGTTACGGCAACGAGTGTTTAGCAACCAGCACTTACATAACTCAAATTTATAAAGTTCAATACCTAAGTTTTGGAGGTTTTTCCATTCTATTCTATTTCAACAAAATTCAGACTAACTATAGTTAAAATGCATCTGATTTCTGACTAAGTATTCTAAGTCACCTGAGGTTTTTGTGTATATTTTTTTTTAATAAGAAATAGTTGTATGTATTTTAAAACAATATTCATTAGTTCATCATATTTGTACAACCCAAAGTATACCGGCTAAAAATTTACGATAAAGAATATTTATCGTTAATTTTAATATAAGTCTAAAAATATTAACACTTATATCTGCATTTTTTGTTTCTATATTAAAGTATATTGTTTCTGTCTTGTCCACACAAATGCTTATTTAAACCCAAATACTAGTAATCTTGATAATTCATATTTTCATAAAAAACTCGTTAATATTAGTAACAGGAACTTTTCTCTTCTTGAATCGTTATATAAAAATGTTTCCAAAGTGAACTTACATTTGTATTTTAAAGGAGGTAAGGTTACTATTCAAGAAAGAAGACTTCATTTATTCAAGGACTTTTTTCTTGTTTTTGTTTTAAAGACATATGCTTTAACAGCAAATATAAATACCTACTAAATAAACAACTATATTTATATCTCAATATGATGATATTTACAAAGGAAATCGTTTATTATTCATAATGTAAACAACATTATGCTACTTGGTAAAAATAATTTATGTTCAAAGAGACATCATGATCGTAAAATGAAGTCGTTGGTACGTTTTATTTGTATACGAAATAAAATTAAAAGGAAAATATATGATAAAAACTGTTTAATAAACTAATAGATAACTTTTATCAACAAAATAGATAAATAAATATCAACTTAGTGTATAAACGTAGAAAAAATTGAGCAAGAGTGATTCGGATTATTTACTTCTTGATTCCGATTACAAATTTTTTTCAAATAGTGTATAAAGTAGGATTTTACGTTTTTCAACATGACTACTCATACTTGATTGCATAAGTACCCAAGGCAAATACATTTTTAATTCAGTATAAGTATATTGGAAATTTAAGCGTTTGAAAACATTAACGTGTTGTAATGTATGCAACGTGCAAAGTTATATTTTTTTCATAGATTTCAATATCATCATATTGTATTTTACGCGGATTTTCAAAAATAAGAACGAAGTTAAAAACAAAGTTTGAAGCAAATATGTTATAAACTTCTTCGATATAGCATCGACTAATATGTAAAATGTCAATATTGATATTCATTGATAGATTATGATTCAAAAAGGGTTGAAAAACTTGTACATGCCTAGAAAATTGTACATGCTTGTATATGCTTTAATAGATTTATTAGATAAGGAAAAGAAAATACTAATTACCTCACAAATGGCTTAAAATAAGTCAGCATTTGATACCTAGATAAAACAAAATACCTAGATAAAACAAAATAAGATTTGAATGCCTGCACGTATTGATGTGTTGTTTAGGATTAAAACAGCGTTTTCATATGGCTACTTCGAAATTACAGATAACTATTTTCCTTATTTATTGTATCTTAAATGAATTTTGACGGGATGTTTTTTATTTATAGATTTAACGAGACTAATAATAAATCAACTCCTTTTGTAGAACAACCATATTATGACCCATAATTGCTACTACATCTTAACTATTTAATTATTCATATTAACATTAGCTTTTTACTTTTATTGCAGTTTACTTTAATTTTAAAATAATCTGTACTTTCATTTCTGTTAGATTTTTAAAAATGTTATAGCTGCAATATTTACACAATATATTAGACTAAGACAAGTGATACTTTATACAGAAAGAAACATAAATCAAGTTATTAATTATTAAATAAATAATGTATCAATTTATATTTACTTCTTACTTTAATGAGAAATGAACAAACTACACTGGTTTTTGTAAACTAGAACAAATTTGTTTTGAATTGGTAGCGTACATTTATTTTGTTATCAACTAGTATATTTCATATTAAATGCAAAGTGCTCGTTAATGAATTCTGTGTATCAATTACTTTATATAGATGATTTTCCCGTCTTATTCTTATTATATTATAACACAAGCTTGTTTTTTAAACCATGGAAAGAATAAATATTTTATCTTGACCAGCGATTATTAAGCGGCCGTACTAACATATGAAATACTAAAACACAGACATATTAAAATTATTACGTCATGTTGCATTTTCAGTTTTTTTAATTGGATCATTTTTAATGTATCCATAATTAATAAAAAACATTTTTTATATGTTTTTCGTACAATACCATTTTGTTCATTTTAATACTTTAAATTTATTTAATAAATTGAAAATTTTATTTTAAGTAGCCCAATTATAGGAAAAATATATTGTCTTCAAACTAGGATATAATTTGAATTATTAAAAAATTCGTATTTAGTTTCAATCACGTGTTGTTGAATATTTTAAATGTATACCAAATACAAATACAATTTATTTTGTAATAAAATATGTAATCATATAATGTTATATCATTATTCATACTATACAAACTAATGTTGTGAGTACTTTCAGCATTTGTCAGAGTTTTGAACACCATTGTAACATTATACAAAATTTCTCTATAGTCTCACTTTGTGGAATAATAGATAGTTTGACAAGGAATACTTAATAAATTTTGATTTTTTCCCAATTTCCTAGATCAAAATATTTTGTATTTTTATAAATACGTATTTCGACTACAAACTAGTCATCATCAGTATGAATTAGCTAGTTGTAATGATTCTCTGAGGCGATGTTACTCGTTTCTAATTTGCAAACCGTGCAAACCGTCACCATATAAGGAAATTGGGGAAAAAATCCTAGAGTTCTCATTAATAAAAAAAAGGAATACTTAATTAAGATAATTTTCATTTTTGGTACGATAACAAACCTCATGGAATAATTGTAATTTTCTACTCTTTAATATATATCTAAAAGTTTGGAAGCGGATGCTGGGAATATAAATATTCCCAGTCAATCGTCTCTATCAACTTTAATTCCATAACATTTCTGAGTATACTGCAAAAGTAATTATTAGTTATTAGTCCATAGCATATAATAACTACACATACTTCTTATTCTAAAAATTTATATTAATTTAGATTTTAATTCAATTCATTCCATACCCGGAATAGTCTTTCTAAGAAATCATATATACGAAGAAGAATTTTTATCGCAAGAATTTCTGGAAATGAAGCAATTGAAAATGAACATATGCTTTCCTGATTATTGAGCCTTTATTCAAATAATAGACACAAACAATAGCATTCATGTTTATGGATAGAAATTTGTCTTAAAATAAATTTCTTTTTCTAATGTGGGACATAATATCACAGATCCTTCTCAAGTAAATACACCGCACACGATTTCGTTGTCATAGAAAATGGGTGATAAGTTTACATTAGAAGACAACGAAATTAATCTTTTGATATGTTTCACTTCAGTATAGTTTTATTTCTTGAAGAATTCCAATACGACGGTGCCAACTTAATACACAAAAAATCCTTATAATAAATTGACGTAAATTATACACATTAACAAATATTTCCTAGTAATTATTTTACATTAATTATATCATATTCCATTATTCAATATTACATATATTTGACAGAGAAAATATAAATTAACTAAAAATTAATTATACATAATTAATTAATTTTATTGGAATTTTGGTAAATGATGTGGAAATTAAAAGCATTCCGATAAAAAACTACTAAGCTAATAAAATTTTAAAATTGTGCAAAGAAAAGCCTCAAATTTCTTATTTCAAAAATTAATATAAAATAAAATAAAGTATTTTAGTTAAATGTATTTTATTTTCTAAATAAATATATCGTTCTCGGATGTCTTATGTTTAAAATGTATAAGTTGACCATTTAACGACCAAGACCAGTTAACGAATCTATTCAAATTCGTTTAATATTTCTAATATATGGTAAACAATACAGGATGCTCGTGATGGTCCATTTGTAAAAACTTGTCTTACCAATCGATTATCGGAGATACAACCTTAGATTATCGGAGATTACCCAAGAGATATTCTGACGTCCACAATCCGATAGGTTTTCGTCTCCAAACGATTTATGTTTTTAAATAATAATAATAATAATAATAAAAAAACAAAAAAACAAAAATTGTTCTAAAAATTCAAGCTCTGTTATCTATTTTCGAAATCTCTAATTCCTTTTTGAAACTCCGACTATCTTGAATAACCATGAAAAAACCTTTATAAAAACTTTTATTCAACCTCCCATACTAAGCCAAAATGCCTGAAAATTAATAGCCCCGTGTTGTCTACACTGTTGAGATCAGCTATTATTTAAATTAGAAGAAACCATGTACATCAACTTGATGCTTATTTATTGTGAAGCAATGTTTATAAGTAAACATAAATGTATCCTGTAAATTTGACGCTTACAAATCGAAACTCAATAAATGTTGTAAGGGGCATTATCAAATTACAGTGATATATATACCCTTCGGCATGAATTTATTATCATTGAAAATATTATTATTTACAAACTCATTAAAAAAGCAAACATATATGTTTAAACCTACACTATGGGCATATAAAAAATAAATAAATAAAACAGAAAACAACTGAAGTATGTAAAGAGAAAATCATGTATCTGAAACGAAAGTTGCGCATTAAAATTGTTAAATAATTTTTCCTGTAGGTTTATTAGTGGAAGCAACATGCAGAAATAACACTACAAAAGAGAAAAATTCTCAATTCGCGTTCTTTTATGGAAATTTTTTGTTTATTTACCTATATAAACACGGAAAATGTGTTTTGACAAAATTCGGCAAAATTTGTTACTACACCATTGTTTTTTTGTATTTAATTTTGAACATAATCTTCACAAAGAAAAATAGCTTATGCAATTTTGAAATTTGGTTTATCTTATATTATTCTAATTTTTCTTATATTATTTTTTGTATTATTTAACGACAAATGTCAACATTCTGAAAATATATTTTTATTTTATTATATATATATTGAAGTGAAACTTCTTTAGGCGCGACTAGGGAGTAACTCAGATTTTTTTTCTGACGGAAGTAACGTTTCCGCCATTTAAAAATAATAATAATTCTGATTAGTTGTAAGTATGTTTCCGCCATTTAAAAATAATAATTCTGATTGGTTGTAAGTATATGTCATATACTACACGCTTCTTGACTTAATTAAATTTTTTGAAAATCTCTAAATATACTTGTTTATTTATTACTTTTAAAATAAGTAAATTAAAAATAAATTTTCTGACAATTGCGACATTTTATAATATTTAATAACAAGGTTATATTGACATGTGCTGATCTAACCTTCAATTTGCTACTCTCAATTATTTTAAGAAATTATGATGACATTCAATTACCTGTTTCGAATGAATAATATTAATATAACATTTAAATAATCTTTGTAAAGCACATGAATAATAAATATAATTAAATTATAATATAATATTTATTTATTTAAGTTAATATTTAATCATTTCAGTGATATATGTCGTCAACGCCAAAGAAGTTTCACTTCAATCGCGCGTAAAGGTTACACGCACACTTTTTTTTTTTATATTTATTTTATTTTATATTTATTTTATATATTTTTATAAATTATTTGTATTCGATATCGTTGGAAAGAAAACTATTTACCAAAATATAAATGGTTGTTTTACCTTACGTTAAATTTTTGTTTTACAAAATCTTGTTTAATTACCGAAATTTTTATTATTTTTCCATCGAAACTGAATAAAGCCTGTCTCCAAAGTTTTGTATATTTTATAATATTTTTTATTTTTTCTCTTTGTTGCTTCCTCTATATGGAATTATAATTTGTTTACAATATATATATTTATGTAAATATTATGTTTCAGAAATATTTTTTGAAGTACTCATCTTTGTTAATGTACAAACCATGATATGTACGAACATGTTTGATTATATATATCCACACGCAAAACTCATCTACATAATAATTTTCAAATTATTTACAAACCATAGAAATATTATTGAAAGTCATAACGAATTCTATTAGAAATTGTCAATATTGTTGGATTTATTGGAAAACCTTATATAGCAAAACTAATTTTTTTGGTGGAATTTAAAAACTACGACCCAAATTTAGTACAATTAGTTACTTTGTTCGTCAAAATTGGATAAATATTAAGGCTCATAGAGCAAAACTAATTTTTTATGGTTTTTCTGACGTCACAAGAATCACAAAATTAATTTTCCCAATATCTTGGCCAAATATTGACCGATTTCAGTGAACTTTTTTTTGAAACCAACTAATTTTAGGTCGTTCTTTTTAATTTTGATAATAATTATTGGCTAATATTTACCTATATATGAAATATCATGAATAGGGTCTTAGTATCTGGTAAAATATTATAGTCATGTTTAATTTAACCAAGAATTTGAAAACTACGACCCAAATTTAGTACGATTAGTTACTTTGTTCGTCAAAATTGGATAAATATTAAGGCTCATAGAGCAAAACTAATTTTTAATGGTTTTTCTGACGTCACAAGAATCCAAAAATTAATTTTCCCAATATCTTGGCCAAATATTGACCGATTTGAGTGAACTTTTTTTTGAAACCAACTAACTTTAGGTCGTTCTTTTCAATTTTGATAATAATTATTGGCTAATATTTACCAATATATGAAATATCATGAATAGGGTCTTGGTATCTGGTAAAATATTATAGCCATGTTTAATTTAACCAAGAATTTGAAAACTACGACCCCAATTTAGTACGATTAGTTACTTTTTTAGTCAAAATTGGATAAATATTAAGGCTCATAGAGCAAAACTAGTTTTTAATGGTTTTTCTGACGTCACAAGAATCCAAAAATTAATTTTCCCAATATTTTGGCCAAATATTGACCGATTTCAGTGAACTTTTTTTTGAAACCAACTAATTTAAGGGCGTACTTTTCAATTTTAATATTATTTACTGGTTTATATTTACCTGTATATGAAATATCATGAATAGGGTCTTAGTATCTGGTAAAATATTATAGTCATGTTTAATTTAACCAAAAATTTGAAAACTACGACCCAAATTTAGTACAATTAGTTACTTTGTTCGTCAAAATTGGATAAATATTAAGGCTCATAGAGCAAAACTAATTTTTTATGGTTTTTCTGACGTCATAAGAATCAAAAAATTAATTTTCCCAATATCTTGACCAAATGTTGACCGATTTCAGTGAACTTTTTTTTGAAACCAACTAATTTAAGGTCGTACTTTTCTAGTTTGATATTATTTACTGGCTACTATTGACCTTTATATGAAATATCATGTTCAGGGTCTTAGTATCTGGTAAAATATTATAGTCATGTTTAATTTAACCAAAAATTTGAAAACTACGACCCAAATTTAGTACGATTAGTTACTTTGTTCGTCAAAATTGGATAAATATTATGGCTCATAGAGCAAAACTAATTTTTTATGGTTTTTCTGACGTCACAAGAATCCAAAAAATTAATTTTCCCAATATCTTGGCCAAATATTGACCGATTTCAGTGAACTTTTTTTTGAAACCAACTAACTTTAGGTCGTTCTTTTCAATTTTGATAATAATTATTGGCTAATATTTACCTATATATGAAATATCATGAATAGGGTCTTGGTATCTGGTAAAATATTATAGCCATGTTTAATTTAACCAAGAATTTGAAAACTACGACCCAAATTTAGAACGATTAGTTACTTTTTTCGTCAAAATTGGATAAATATTAAGGCTCATAGAGCAAAACTAATTTTTAATGGTTTTTCTGACGTCACAAGAATCCAAAAATTAATTTTCCCAATATTTTAGCCAAATATTGACCGATTTCAGTGAACTTTTTTTTGAAACCAACTAATCTTAGGTCGTACTTTTCAATTTTGATATTATTTACTGGCTTATATTTACCTTTATATGAAATATCATTAATAGGGTCTTAGTATCTGGTAAAATATTATAGTCATGTTTAATTTAACCAAAAATTTGAAAACTACGACCCAAATTTAGTACAATTAGTTACTTTGTTCGTCAAAATTGGATAAATATTAAGGCTCATAGAGCAAAACTAATTTTGTATGGTTTTTCTGACGTCACAAGAATCAAAAAATTAATTTTCCCAATATCTTTGCCAAATATTGACCGATTTCAGTGAACTTTTTTTTGAAACCAACTAATTTAAGGGCGTACTTTTCAATTTTAATATTATTTACTGGTTTATATTTACCTGTATATGAAATATCATGAATAGGGTCTTAGTATCTGGTAAAATATTATAGTCATGTTTAATTTAACCAAAAATTTGAAAACTACGACCCAAATTTAGTACAATTAGTTACTTTGTTCGTCAAAATTGGATAAATATTATGGCTCATAGAAAAAAACTAATTTTTTATGGTTTTTCTGACGTCAAATCCAAAAAATTAATTTTCCCAATTTCTTGGCCAAATATTGACCGATTTGAGTGAACTTTTTTTTGAAACCAACTAACTTTAGGTCGTTCTTTTCAATTTTGATAATAATTATTGGCTAATATTTACCTATATATGAAATATCATGAATAGGGTCTTGGTATCTGGTAAAATATTATAGCCATGTTTAATTTAACCAAGAATTTGAAAACTACGACCCAAATTTAGTACGATTAGTTACTTTTTTCGTCAAAATTGGATAAATATTAAGGCTCATAGAGCAAAACTAATTTTTAATGGTTTTTCTGACGTCACAAGAATCCAAAAATTAATTTTCCCAAAATCTTGGCCAAATATTGACCGATTTGAGTGAACTTTTTTTTGAAACCAACTAACTTTAGGTCGTTCTTTTCAATTTTGATAATAATTATTGGCTTATATTTACCAATATATGAAATATCATGAATAGGGTCTTGGTATCTGGTAAAATATTATAGCCATGTTTAATTTAACTAAGAATTTGAAAACTACGACCCCAATTTAGTACGATTAGTTACTTTTTTAGTCAAAATTGGATAAATATTAAGGCTCATAGAGCAAAACTAGTTTTTAATGGTTTTTCTGACGTCACAAGAATCCAAAAATTAATTTTCCCAATATTTTGGCCAAATATTGACCGATTTCAGTGAACTTTTTTTTGAAACCAACTAATTTAAGGGCGTACTTTTCAATTTTAATATTATTTACTGGTTTATATTTACCTGTATATGAAATATCATGAATAGGGTCTTAGTATCTGGTAAAATATTATAGTCATGTTTAATTTAACCAAAAATTTGAAAACTACGACCCAAATTTAGTACAATTAGTTACTTTGTTCGTCAAAATTGGATAAATATTAAGGCTCATAGAGCAAAACTAATTTTTTATGGTTTTTCTGACGTCATAAGAATCAAAAAATTAATTTTCCCAATATATTGACCAAATGTTGACCGATTTCAGTGAACTTTTTTTTGAAACCAACTAATTTAAGGTCGTTCTTTTCTAGTTTGATATTATTTACTGGCTACTATTGACCTTTATATGAAATATCATGTTCAGGGTCTTAGTATCTGGTAAAATATTATAGTCATGTTTAATTTAACCAAAAATTTGAAAACTACGACCCAAATTTAGTACGATTAGTTACTTTGTTCGTCAAAATTGGATAAATATTATGGCTCATAGAGCAAAACTAATTTTTTATGGTTTTTCTGACGTCACAAGAATCCAAAAAATTAATTTTCCCAATATCTTGGCCAAAAATTGGATAAATATTAAGGCTCATAGAGCAAAACTAATTTTTAATGGTTTTTCTGACGTCACAAGAATCCAAAAATTAATTTTCCCAATATTTTAGCCAAATATTGACCGATTTCAGTGAACTTTTTTTTGAAACCAACTAATCTTAGGTCGTACTTTTCAATTTTGATATTATTTACTGGCTTATATTTACCTTTATATGAAATATCATTAATAGGGTCTTAGTATCTGGTAAAATATTATAGTCATGTTTAATTTAACCAAAAATTTGAAAACTACGACCCAAATTTAGTACAATTAGTTACTTTGTTCGTCAAAATTGGATAAATATTAAGGCTCATAGAGCAAAACTAATTTTGTATGGTTTTTCTGACGTCACAAGAATCAAAAAATTAATTTTCCCAATATCTTTGCCAAATATTGACCGATTTCAGTGAACTTTTTTTTGAAACCAACTAATTTAAGGGCGTACTTTTCAATTTTAATATTATTTACTGGTTTATATTTACCTGTATATGAAATATCATGAATAGGGTCTTAGTATCTGGTAAAATATTATAGTCATGTTTAATTTAACCAAAAATTTGAAAACTACGACCCAAATTTAGTACAATTAGTTACTTTGTTCGTCAAAATTGGATAAATATTATGGCTCATAGAAAAAAACTAATTTTTTATGGTTTTTCTGACGTCAAATCCAAAAAATTAATTTTCCCAATATCTTGGCCAAATATTGACCGATTTGAGTGAACTTTTTTTTGAAACCAACTAATTTTAGGTCGTTCTTTTTAATTTTGATAATAATTATTGGCTAATATTTACCTATATATGAAATATCATGAATAGGGTCTTAGTATCTGGTAAAATATTATAGTCATGTTTAATTTAACCAAGAATTTGAAAACTACGACCCAAATTTAGTACGATTAGTTACTTTTTTCGTCAAAATTGGATAAATATTAAGGCTCATAGAGCAAAACTAATTTTTTATGGTTTTTCTGACGTCACAAGAATCCAAAAATTAATTTTCCCAATATCTTGGCCAAATATTGACCGATTTGAGTGAACTTTTTTTTGAAACCAACTAATTTTAGGTCGTTCTTTTTAATTTTGATAATAATTATTGGCTAATATTTACCTATATATGAAATATCATGAATAGGGTCTTAGTATCTGGTAAAATATTATAGCCATGTTTAATTTAACCAAGAATTTGAAAACTACGACCCCAATTTAGTACGATTAGTTACTTTTTTAGTCAAAATTGGATAAATATTAAGGCTCATAGAGCAAAACTAGTTTTTAATGGTTTTTCTGACGTCACAAGAATCCAAAAATTAATTTTCCCAATATTTTGGCCAAATATTGACCGATTTCAGTGAACTTTTTTTTGAAACCAACTAATTTAAGGGCGTACTTTTCAATTTTAATATTATTTACTGGTTTATATTTACCTGTATATGAAATATCATGAATAGGGTCTTAGTATCTGGTAAAATATTATAGTCATGTTTAATTTAACCAAAAATTTGAAAACTACGACCCAAATTTAGTACAATTAGTTACTTTGTTCGTCAAAATTGGATAAATATTAAGGCTCATAGAGCAAAACTAATTTTTTATGGTTTTTCTGACGTCACAAGAATCAAAAAATTAATTTTCCCAATATCTTGACCAAATGTTGACCGATTTCAGTGAACTTTTTTTTGAAACCAACTAATTTAAGGTCGTACTTTTCTAGTTTGATATTATTTACTGGCTACTATTGACCTTTATATGAAATATCATGTTCAGGGTCTTAGTATCTGGTAAAATATTATAGTCATGTTTAATTTAACCAAAAATTTGAAAACTACGACCCAAATTTAGTACAATTAGTTACTTTGTTCGTCAAAATTGGATAAATATTATGGCTCATAGAGCAAAACTAATTTTTTATGGTTTTTCTGACGTCACAAGAATCCAAAAAATTAATTTTCCCAATATCTTGGCCAAATATTGACCGATTTCAGTGAACTTTTTTTTGAAACCAACTAACTTTAGGTCGTTCTTTTCAATTTTGATAATAATTATTGGCTAATATTTACCTATATATGAAATATCATGAATAGGGTCTTGGTATCTGGTAAAATATTATAGCCATGTTTAATTTAACCAAGAATTTGAAAACTACGACCCAAATTTAGTACGATTAGTTACTTTTTTCGTCAAAATTGGATAAATATTAAGGCTCATAGAGCAAAACTAATTTTTAATGGTTTTTCTGACGTCACAAGAATCCAAAAATTAATTTTCCCAATATTTTGGCCAAATATTGACCGATTTCAGTGAACTTTTTTTTGAAACCAACTAATTTTAGGTCGTACTTTTCAATTTTGATATTATTTACTGGCTTATATTTACCTTTATATGAAATATCATGAATAGGGTCTTAGTATCTGGTAAAATATTATAGTCATGTTTAATTTAACCAAAAATTTGAAAACTACGACCCAAATTTAGTACAATTAGTAACTTTGTTCGTCAAAATTGGATAAATATAATGGCTCATAGAGCAAAACTAATTTTTTATGGTTTTTCTGACGTCACAAGAATCAAAAAATTAATTTTCCCAATATCTTTGCCAAATATTGACCGATTTCAGTGAACTTTTTTTTCAAACCAACTAATTTAAGGGCGTACTTTTCAATTTTAATATTATTTACTGGTTTATATTTACCTGTATATGAAATATCATGAATAGGGTCTTAGTATCTGGTAAAATATTATAGTCATGTTTAATTTAACCAAGAATTTGAAAACTACGACCCAAATTTAGTACATTTAGTTACTTTGTTCGTCAAAATTGGATAAATATTAAGGCTCATAGAGCAAAACTAATTTTTTATGGTTTTTCTGACGTCACAAGAATCCAAAAAATTAATTTTCCCAATATCTTGGCCAAATATTGACCGATTTCAGTGAACTTTTTTTTGAAACCAACTAATTTTAGGTCGTACTTTTCAATTTTGATATTATTTACTGGCTTATATTTACCTTTATATGAAATATCATGAATAGGGTCTTAGTATCTGGTAAAATATTATAGTCATGTTTAATTTAACCAAAAATTTGAAAACTACGACCCAAATTTAGTACAATTAGTTACTTTGTTCGTCAAAATTGGATAAATATTAAGGCTCATAGAGCAAAACTAATTTTTTATGGTTTTTCTGACGTCACAAGAATCAAAAAATTAATTTTCCCAATATCTTGACCAAATGTTGACCGATTTCAGTGAACTTTTTTGAAACCAACTAATTTAAGGTCGTACTTTTCTACTTTGATATTATTTACTGGCTACTATTGACCTTTATATGAAATATCATGTTCAGGGTCTTAGTATCTGGTAAAATATTATAGTCATGTTTAATTTAACAAAAAATTTGAAAACTACGACCCAAATTTAGTACAATTAGTTACTTTGTTCGTCAAAATTGGATAAATATTATGGCTCATAGAGCAAAACTAATTTTTTATGGTTTTTCTGACGTCACAAGAATCCAAAAAATTAATTTTCCCAATATCTTGGCCAAATATTGACCGATTTCAGTGAACTTTTTTTTGAAACCAACTAACTTTAGGTCGTTCTTTTCAATTTTGATAATAATTATTGGCTAATATTTACCAACCAAGAATTTGAAAACTACGACCCAAATTTAGAACGATTAGTTACTTTTTTCGTCAAAATTGGATAAATATTAAGGCTCATAGAGCAAAACTAGTTTTTAATGGTTTTTCTGACGTCACAAGAATCCAAAAATTAATTTTCCCAATATTTTGGCCAAATATTGACCGATTTCAGTGAACTTTTTTTTTGAAACCAACTAATTTTAGGTCGTACTTTTCAATTTTGATATTATTTACTGGCTTATATTTACCTTTATATGAAATATCATTAATAGGGTCTTAGTATCTGGTAAAATATTATAGTCATGTTTAATTTAACCAAAAATTTGAAAACTACGACCCAAATTTAGTACAATTAGTTACTTTGTTCGTCAAAATTGGATAAATATTAAGGCTCATAGAGCAAAACTAATTTTGTATGGTTTTTCTGACGTCACAAGAATCAAAAAATTAATTTTCCCAATATCTTTGCCAAATATTGACCGATTTCAGTGAACTTTTTTTTGAAACCAACTAATTTAAGGGCGTACTTTTCAATTTTAATATTATTTACTGGTTTATATTTACCTGTATATGAAATATCATGAATAGGGTCTTAGTATCTGGTAAAATATTATAGTCATGTTTAATTTAACCAAAAATTTGAAAACTACGACTCAAATTTAGTACAATTAGTTACTTTGTTCGTCAAAATTGGATAAATATTATGGCTCATAGAGCAAAACTAATTTTTAATGGTTTTTCTGACGTCACAAGAATCCAAAAATTAATTTTCCCAATATCTTGGCCAAATATTGACCGATTTGAGTGAACTTTTTTTTGAAACCAACTAACTTTAGGTCGTTCTTTTCAATTTTGATAATAATTATTGGCTAATATTTACCTATATATGAAATATCATGAATAGGGTCTTGGTATCTGGTAAAATATTATAGCCATGTTTAATTTAACCAAGAATTTGAAAACTACGACCCCAATTTATTACGATTAGTTACTTTTTTAGTCAAAATTGGATAAATATTAAGGCTCATAGAGCAAAACTAATTTTTAATGGTTTTTCTGACGTCACAAGAATCCAAAAATTAATTTTCCCAATATTTTGGCCAAATATTGACCGATTTCAGTGAACTTTTTTTTGAAACCAACTAATTTTAGGTCGTACTTTTCAATTTTGATATTATTTACTGGCTTATATTTACCTTTATATGAAATATCATGAATAGGGTCTTAGTATCTGGTAAAATATTATAGTCATGTTTAATTTAACCAAAAATTTGAAAACTACGACCCAAATTTAGTACAATTAGTTACTTTGTTCGTCAAAATTGGATAAATATTAAGGCTCATAGAGCAAAACTAATTTTGTATGGTTTTTCTGACGTCACAAGAATCAAAAAATTAATTTTCCCAATATCTTTGCCAAATATTGACCGATTTCAGTGAACTTTTTTTTGAAACCAACTAATTTAAGGGCGTACTTTTCAATTTTAATATTATTTACTGGTTTATATTTACCTGTATATGAAATATCATTAATAGGGTCTTAGTATCTGGTAAAATATTATAGTCATGTTTAATTTAACCAAAAATTTGAAAACTACGACCCAAATTTAGTACAATTAGTTACTTTGTTCGTCAAAATTGGATAAATATTATGGCTCATAGAGCAAAACTAATTTTTTATGGTTTTTCTGACGTCACAAGAATCCAAAAAATTAATTTTCCCAATATCTTGACCAAATGTTGACCGATTTCAGTGAACTTTTTTTTGAAACCAACTAATTTAAGGTCGTACTTTTCTAGTTTGATATTATTTACTGGCTTCTATTGACCTTTATATGAAATATCATGTTCAGGGTCTTAGTTTCTGGTAAAATATTATAGTCATGTTTAATTTAACCAAGAATTTGAAAACTACGACCAAAATTTAGTACGATTAGTTACTTTGTTCGTCAAAATTGGATAAATATTAAGGCTCATAGAGCAAAATTAATTTTTAATGGTTTTTCTGACGTTACAAGAATCCAAAAATTAATTTTCCCAATATTTTGGCCAAATATTGACCGATTTCAGTGAACTTTTTTTTGAAACCAACTAATTTTAGGTCGTACTTTTCAATTTTGATATTATTTCTTGGCTTATATTTACCTTTATATGAAATATCATGAATAGGGTTTTAGTATCTGGTAAAATATTATAGCCATGTTTAATTTAACCAAAAATTTGAAAACTACGACCCAAATTTAGTACAATTAGTTACTTTGTTCGTCAAAATTGGATAAATTTTATGGCTCATAGAGCAAAACTAATTTTTTATGGTTTTTCTGACGTCACAAGAATCCAAAAAATTAATTTTCCCAATAACTTGGCCAAATATTGACCGATTTCAGTGAACTTTTTTTTGAAACCAACTAACTTTAGGTCGTTCTTTTCAATTTTAATATTATTTACTGGTTTATATTTACCTGTATATGAAATATCATTAATAGGGTCTTAGTATCTGGTAAAATATTATAGTCATGTTTTATTTAACCAAAAATTTGAAAACTACGACCCAAATTTAATACAATTAGTTACTTTGTTCGTCAAAATTGGATAAATATTATGGCTCATAGAGCAAAACTAATTTTTTATGGTTTTTCTGACGTCACAAGAATCCAAAAAATTAATTTTCCCAATATCTTGGCCAAATATTGACCGATTTCAGTGAACTTTTTTTTGAAACCAACTAACTTTAGGTCGTTCTTTTCAATTTTGATAATAATTATTGGCTAATATTTACCTATAAATGAAATATCATGAATTGGGTCTTGGTATCTGGTAAAATATTATAGCCATGTTTAATTTAACCAAGAATTTGAAAACTACGACCCAAATTTAGTACGATTAGTGACTTGTTTCGTCAAAATTGGATAAATATTAAGGATCATAGAGCAAAACTAATTTTGTATGGTTTTTCTGACGTCACAAGAATCAAAAAATTAATTTTCTCAATATCTTTGGCAAATATTGACAATATCTTTGGCAAATATATCTTTGGCGAATATATTTGAGTAAACTTTTTTTTTGAAACCAACTAATATTAGGTCGTTCTTTTCAATTTTGTTATTATTTATTGGCTACTATTTACCTATATATGAAATATCATGAACAGGGTCTTAGTATCTGGTAACATAATATAGTCATGTTTAATCTTACCAAAAATTTGAAAACTTTATTTTTAAATATTTTGAATTTTCCAATTTAACCATTTTTGATGAACGACCTTGAAAATCATCTAATGATAAATATCATAAGTTTTTGGAAAGAGAAGTTGTAGTAGTATTTTTAAGAACGTTATGCAATGATCACCCATATTGAATTTTCCAATAGAACAGATTTGCACAAATCAAGTCGATAGAGATTTCACGATTTCAATAACAACTCGATTACAATTTTTGACTAGGATTTGATTTATGCATCATTTTTGGTAAAAATGATAAATAAATAAAAACTTACAATGTTAAAAGATTGAAAATATAATGTCCAATTAGTTACGTGAATATTTTGTAGTTTTTTTTCGGAAATTGCGTTTTTATCTTACCATTATCGGTTTTAAAACAAAATGAACCGCTGTTGTAAGAACTTGATAAAGTTGATAGGAAGTTAATCTATTTTTGGGAAATTTACACTTGAGCTCATGCCTTATCACCATGCGAAATATGTCGAGCTTCAACAAATATTTTTCTCCAAGTTTAATTTTCTGGGGATACTTTCTTTGCTTGATCTCCACTATGAGTGTTTTGAAGAAAGATTTCTTGAAATGAATACAAATAGTAAAAATTTGAAACTTTTAATTTTTATTTGTATGTCTATGTTATTTGTATATCATAACCAAACAGTGTTAATATTCGTATGTACACCTATAATGTATCCATTAATGCGAATATATACACCAACAACGTACATTACACATACAAATATGACTGTAAAATATTACGAATCATTACATTTTATTTACAGTTGATGGTCTCTGTAATTTCGTTTGTCTCCCTTCACTACTTTCATAGACACTGCATTCGGTCACATCAAATTATGCATATAAATGTACGTGACGTATATTGACATATATTCAAATATGAAAGTACAGTTAAAGAGATGTATTACCTTTGATCGAGTTTCATATTACAAAAATAAAAAAATTAATACATAATGAGTCGAATGATATCGTCATAGAACCAACAATGTTAAATAAACTACTAAGAAATTAATGTTCTATTTTGTTAAGAAGTAAATAAATTAATTCGTTTAAAAAAAATTTAATAATAATAAATATAAATATAAAAATAAATATAAATATCTACTAAATATTTGTTTTTTTAATAAAAGGATTATTTTAACTATGTAATTCATACGGTTAAGAAAACATATTAGTCACATATTTTATCTTAGTTAAACAGATGCTAAATGGACAAATCTGTTTTGATAAATGAGTCTTTGTACATTGGAAAATGAGTCTAGAACATGAACTAGTTGTAAACAGCAATATAAATCGAATATTCTATGAATAAAATAAAATGGAACGAATTTTATGTAAATAAGAAACAAATAGTCAAATCTTTCAGAATAAGTTTTTATAAAATTGCTTGATACGTTTATAATATCCTGAGTTGTGCAGTAGTCCACTGAGTAAATTGATCAGTGCTGTTGAATTAAAGTGGGTATAGTTATTACTTTAAGACCATTATTATTTGTAAAAGATCATTTATTGGGATTTCTTAAATCAATTTCGAACATACAATTCTTTTAATTTTTAAATATAAAATTTAAAAAAATAAAAGTGTAATTAATTGCTTTCAGGGAAAAGTTATTTTGGCAAATAATTATTTCTTTTTTTCTAAAAACTTGATATTTAGAATTATTTTGTAGTCTCAGTACGTCTGAAGTAATAGCCTTATAGGTACTTGAGGCAGCATAAAAAATTTTTGAAATCATCTTTTGCAAAATGAAAGGCCAATCAACCCTACAATTTTTTTTTTGAAATTGTTTTTTAATATTTGTAGTTGAGGTAAATTGAGATGTGGACAGGCTACGTTTATAATAACAATACATCAATCATTAAATTTTCTATTTCAAAAGTGTCATCAGTGTTTTTTTGTATATCCAAAGTTTAACTAAGCTCAAATACATTTTTTTTTAATTGCAACTTGAAAATTCGAGGGTTGGCTAATGATTATTTTAAGAAATTTTCTTGCTGCTCTAATTCCCTACACAAAATTTTTATCAGCTCTTCGCATTGTATCTTTAAACTTCGTTATATTCTCTCTTCGAGGTTAATTTATTAAATATTGTCTTGTCATCGATTCTTAGATTTAAACTGATCGATTGCATGATCAAATGTCCTAAATATGTTATCTTATATAATATATATATTTAAATTCAATTCATTTTTGGTGAATAACAAACGTGATTATTACTTAATACCAGTTATTCATTTTATTTATTTATTTTTACCGGTTTCTACATTGTTTCCAGAATGCATTATTTTTCGAATAATTCAAGGGCTCCAGTTTGTTTTCACTATCAATTTAAAATCAAATATGACATAAGTACTATACGTTACGAGTATCCGATTTACATATTGCATACAAAATTAATTCACAATTTTACACATTTCAAATACGAGACCCCACGGTTTTCGTTTCAGCCATACATATGTTTACAAATAGTATTGAAAAATTCTATTTTTTTAATTCTAGGGTATTCAATGCTTCTTCGAGCTTTTTCTTACTTTAATTTGCGCCCATTACATTTATTTTATAAATTGTGTATATTCTATCTTTATATATATTTGAAATAAAATTGTCATTGGATTCAATAGCTTCTACTAAAGCTCCCTCATATATTAAGTAAAACTCAAAAATCCATAATAACATACATGATGGAGCTTACCAGATCTAGTAAGTCATTATACGGTTTATGAATATGGACTCCACAATACAATTTAAATTACCAGTAATATGTATGATATATGTGTTGGTTTACATAATTTAATTCCTCTGTCAGTGTAGTAAAAGCGTATGTACAGAATGGCACCAAAGTTTCAGTTGAAGAATCATAAGCCTTGTTCCTTGTTTCATTTTGTATAAAATCACAGCTTTAGGTGTGAAAAGTCTACTTAAGTTGTTGCATTTAGAGCTGACATTTTATTTCATAAAATATCCTTAGAATCAACTCCCAGTTCGACAATATTGTTCTGTCTAGTAAACAACTCTACACACCCATTAGTATTAAAGAGCTGCCTTTATCCTCTTATTTCGAATTTGAGAATGAATATTTTGTATGTAGATTAAGTTAGAGTACAATAAATTAAGAATATGTATTTTTGAGGTGTCAACGGCCCAGCCACCCTCATTACTATGTTACGAACAAATTGTCATCTTGGCGGTGATTTAGGGATCTCGTTCATACAACCTTACTATTCAAATAGAGTTCGAGAATTGAAAACTTTTATTTGTTGAAGGAGTGTTCAAGGATATCTATCTTATGTTTTCCAAAACAAGACGTGAAAATTCTATAAAAACCATCTAGTAAGTAGGAAAAATTTAGTGAGTAGGATGAATTTAGTGAGTTGAAAATATGAACTTAGCGATGAAGCACTGCTCATCACGATTTTTTTATTTTCATCCCGTCTTTACAAAATGTTTTTGTAGTGCCATTATTGGAAAAATTGGGAAAAAAATTTAGTAAGTAAGATAATAAAATAACAACAAAATTTTACTCATGACAAAGAACTGTATTTACAAAATTCATTTAAATTAATTAAAATATATATTTCTAATTAGTAAATTCGTTATTACGTTTAAGAATATTACGTTTCAAAATACTTACACTGATGAATACGAGTAACTGCTCAGATACTGTTCTTATTCAGTACACTGATTAATACAAGCAACTGGCATTATGCTGTAATTAATCAGTATACTGGCATATTGTTGATAAATACCATTACAACTAAATAGTTTTAGAATATTGCAACATCTCGGCCATCAGAAACTTGATAATTGAATCAGAGGTGTGTGTCAGTGCTGTTGTGCTTGTTGAGCTACTATCGCTGCCTCTGTATCACAGCCCATGAGCGATAAGAATATCAGCCAGTCAAAAGTACTTACAAATTTTATCATCATATCATAAAATCAATGTTGTAGTTTTACACCATAAAAAAATATAGTTTCAAGAATGTGGGTGCCAACCAATTTTAACGTAATATGTATGTACATATGAATATGACGAAGGGTCAGTCAAATTCAAATAAATCTCTAATAAATCATCCTAAATTATCCACATAAATTTAATCACACAGGTGGGAATTGAAAATTATTTTATGCTTATAAATATTACCACCACAGTAATAATTGACATCCTGATAATAATTACTTTACGGATATTCGTAAGCTAGGTACTACGTTGGCTATAAACTGTAGATATATATTAACATCGATTACCGAAATGAAATTGCTGTTATACCGTAACGAAAAATTGTTTTTTGTTACATATTTGAATTTAAATGATATAATAATAATTATTAAAGTATTTGTTTTTAAGGAAAAAAAACTTTAAAACGACTTAAACCCTGATGTAATATGCGCTTAAAATTACGACATAAGAAAATTATCTTGCCTGAAACTATTATATTATAGTTAAAATTTGGTTCTTATGTTAGTGGTCACATACCACTTCGTAATTGTATATGTATTGCATAGTACAAAAAAACTTACAAAGAAACGTGGCTAGTGACCACAGCAATATTCGGAACATCATTTCGAAAATAATTGTTACGTCATTCTGAGAGCACAATACCGTGGTAGAGTTTTAGAACTAATAATATTAATGTTGGTATTCTTTACTAAAAATATTTTGGAATTAAGTGAATGGTAATAATTTAACTTATATACAAATTAATGTTATGAAATAGTTGAGCTGTTTCGTTTGGTATACCACATAGCACATTTCCAAAAAATACAATATTCTGACTAACTTTTTTGTTCGCTGTTACGATCATCATATTGGTTCTATTCTTATAAACTGAACCCTATGTCACCCGGACCACAATATCTTACACATATTTGTACATAAATACATCACTCATACATACACTGTTAAAATTAATCTTTTCTTTTGATTTTATCGTAGTCATCTAAAAATCATTGAGAAGTGTATTTTATAAAAAATCGTTTTAAGATATGACATGAATTGGTTCCTTATGAAATTTAATTAATGAATTTCAGTAAGCAAGTATTAATGCTATTTTCAGTAGAGAATTTTTATTGTGAAAAAAATTGGTAAAAGTAGAAGTAGAGCATTGCAAATTAAAAACTGTTGTTCTTATAACTTTCATAATGACGAAAATCTTTTCCTTAGAATTTTGGAAAATTCATTTTCTTTTGAATTTTGTATTTATATCTGTCACTAATATAATCCATATTTAATAAATAAATTAAAATTTTAATATATTCCGTAAATATTCAGAGGTATTAACATAAAATTTGATTATATGGTAAGTTAATGAAGGTCAAAAGGTCTTTTCGTTGTTATAATATTGGTGTTGTTGTTTCAAACAACAAAGTTCGGTGTAGGCAAAAGATGGTTGCTTTTCATTACTGTATGTGTATGAATTGGTATGCATTATATTTTAACGAAATTTAGTTAGCAGTATAACCTCAGGTACATACATATGTATACGTGAGCACAACCACTTGAGGCGTTACACTATCATCAACTTCTGCAATGAATAAATGATTATTTAACATTATGTAAACAACATGAATATATATGAACACCAAATGCATGCTATAGAGTCATACCTAAGTACAGTCATTTCAAAAAGTTAAAATTTACAAATATTATAAGAGATTCATGCTAAGAGATATTCCAACTTCGGATAAACAAAAAAAACTATTTATGAGGATATCATAAATAGTTATAAAAGAATAAAAATAATAAATCTTAATTTGTTTTTTCACCAATTTAAACAAACAGGTTTTAATTTGTAAGCCTATTCTATTATTCAAAATTTTCACATTATTACAAACGATTAATAAACGATAAACGTATGGGATGCCAAACCATGCGTCAAAACTATTCCATGAATTATTTGTAAGAATATACAGATTCAGTTATTTTTGTATATTTGTGTAGTAAAGCCTTATTTTGTACAGAATATTCTTATCGTACCCATCCTTCCTTATACAGTATGAGATTATGTCAACCTACCAGTTTGAAACAGAACATAACTAGGTTGGATACATATGATTATTTATTAAATTTTATAGTTACAACAGAAAGAGGGATCTCAATATTCCACCTAACTCCTCGAAATTTTGTGTTATAACACTATGTATCATTTATTTTTCATAATTATGGATCTATTAAGTTACCTATTTTCAAGATATAATCTTGATTATATTCGGTGATAATTTTGCACAATCTGTGTTTATGCATGAAACTTATTAAAGTTTAAAAGATTTTTGATGAAACGAGCTTTGTGATTTATAATAAAACAAAAAGTTAGGGTGTTTTTAATAAACTTATACTTACAATGTTTGGTAATATTAAATCTTGTATATTTATTGAACGAAACCAATTTTTCTTGACTTTCTGTTTAAAATTATAATTATTCTACAAGGATGATTGTTGAGGCCTCCAAATTATACATTTAACACTTTATTTGAATTTTTATTTAATAATTCAGAATCAAGATTACCATAAGAGGTTTTTATAAGGACTGCACTTAAAGCTTTTTTGAGAATAATATTGTAAGGTTCTCGCCAGAATTACAGCTATAGCCCACGTTGTGATTTTTTTATGAACGTAATACAGAGAACTCTGCTTTTTATTGTTTCTAATGTATGTAAGTTCTAAGTACCACTGTCAGAAATTTTTAATTTATTGTTTTTAATTTAATTCTACTAAGTTTGATATGTATAGATCAAAATCTTAGTATTATTATTAATTAAACTAAGTGTAAACATTCATATTGTTTCAAAGGAGTAATAGGTCAATTTGAACTATTTTTTTCCAATAACAGAGGGATTTTTCATGTTCCATCAGTTTTTCTCGTTTCTCATTTTATAAAAATAAAAATAAAATAACACATAAAAATAATAGGATAGTGTTTACTTTTTTTTGAAAATAAAGAGAATAAAAATTAATTTAATAAAAAAACGAATACAGGAGTCATGTTTAGGAAAATTGTCATAAAAATTAGGATATAAAATATATTTAACTAAAGTGTACATATAAAATGTTGAAGACCATAGCATTATATTACACACGAAATTCAATAAATAAAAAGTAACGAATAAAGAAAGGTACAATTTAAGTATATATACATATAACATCCTATAAAATTACATTATCTTTACTCTTAGTTTATAAAATAAATATATAATCTACTACTTACTCATGGTAGCAGCAATATTATTTGAAATAACAAGGAAAATTTACATTAAAAATTTATTTTTGTCCTTTTTTTTTTTCTTTTTCATGGAATTGCTACAAAGTAATTTTAATTTGATATTGTATATTTAAAGGTAGGTTTTTTTTTATTCGCTTGCAGTCAGGTTTTAAAGTTCTCAGTAAGTATATTCATTCATTTTATTAAATTAGGTATATGATTTGTTCCTCTTTTTAAATAAAAATAATCTTTCAATAATAAATTTTTATTTAAAAAAGTTATTATAAATTAGCTTTTGCAATTATTGGAAGCACATAAAAAATTTTATGCCTTAAGAAGTACAAGTAAAAGATACATTTTCGTAATCTACATTACATATTTGTAATTTGTATCACAGAACAAAATTAGAACACTATATATGTGACATGTGGCTTGTACACTTAAGATTAAAATATCATATTCACTACAAGTGAATACCACATGGCTTCTAAGTATGCCTCGAAACAAAAGTAAAATAGTGGCAGGAAACGCAAAGCCAATTACTTTTCCTCACGAAGTATTCAAATATGCCCAGTTTTCTAGATTGAAAAAAGAAGTCAAATATGGTAAACTTATGAGATATTTAACCTTTATATAAAACTTGAGAACGTCCGCGATAGTTCCCGTTCCTGTGGTTATACAGGGAGTCAGTCTGTATCACCCAAAGATAATACTGCTTTCCGACGAAGAAATAATGTTTTTAATCGGTGCAATAGTATTAAGTTTATTCGTAACGTATTACAAAAATACATAGAAAGGTTTCCTCTTTATAATATTAGTATAGGGTATAGACTAGAAACCCTTATAATAATAATGTAATATTTCAATATTTTTGGGCTAATTTTTATGATTTTTTAAATCAAAGAGTTTCTATGTTTAGATTGCACAAATAAGTAATTTCATAGTCACTTGCGACACACAGACGCCACAACAAATGTAATAAAAATAGATTACGGTATGATCAAAGTAGTTCGATTTAATATCAGCATCGGATTTTTTTATGAATAAAATTCATTTATTTATTTAATTTTTAATTTTTTTATTTTTTGCTTGCCATTAAAATGAAATATTCTATATTTCTTCTGATTGAACTAAAACTATGAAGTAGGAAAGAATTAATTAATTAAAACACACAGTGTGCAGTAAGCTATGGATGAATTCATTAAAATATTTATCCTCTTAAAGGGCATGATATCGCAGCATTGTATACAACATAATCAATTACAAAAAATTCTGTAACTGTAAACTTCCATCCCGTATCAAAAAATAAAAAGATACTTATTTTAAGTCATTTTAAGTCAATAACTTGTTTTATAAAACTATTAAAACGTTATGAATAACGTGCGAATTTAACAAGAAAATATCTTTCTGATTGTCTCTTTTCTTCTTTGTAGCAGTAGAAATATTACGAAATAAAGCTGTAGAATTGGATATATGTATAATTGGATCATTTACAATTCGTATTTTGATTTTCAGAATATATATAAATTAAAGACCCTGAAATCAAAGCTAAAATTAATAACTGTAATATATAAATAATAAGAAATAATTAGTATCTAATAAACAAAAGTACCAAGTTCTATAATGCGCTTACAATTTGCCTAGGGTTTTTAATATTTTCTAAGAACTTCTATCATAAAATGAATAATGTATTATAATATTTGAATATTGAATAATGCCTTTCTATAGGATAAACAACGTATAATGTTTATATATTATATACTTTGAGATAATCTAAAATTTTTATCTATTTTCATCTACGTAGTGAATATTTTTCTGACCTATAAGCTTATTTACTTATGATATAAAGTTAGTTATACATATAAATGTGCAGCAAATATTATCATCTTGTTTTGATTTCATCTTCATATTTTATGCAATGCAGTATTTTGTTTTGATTAAAAACAATTCAGAAACTCATGTGTAGTTTGTTTACTTTAAACTATGGTGACTTGAATAAAATAAGTATTAAAATATTGATATGAAATTTACCATGATATATAGAATAATCGAATTGTCACGTTACTATAAAGTATGCGATCAGTTTTAGTATGACGCTGTACTAGGCATCAGA
The DNA here is from genome assembly GCA_020423425.1 of Chrysopa pallens. Lineage (NCBI taxonomy): Eukaryota > Metazoa > Arthropoda > Insecta > Neuroptera > Chrysopidae > Chrysopa > Chrysopa pallens. The sequence continues at coordinate 43,019,982 of CM035593.1, read as the reverse complement.
ATATTGATTATAATTCTTTCCATATGCGTGCTCTGTGTATAAAGTGTACATTTTTTGACAGAAAAGTGACACAAATAAATTTTTATTGTAAAAGATTTGACATTAATCTACCAATGATACGAATACCTAAGTATTTAACGTTTTATTAAAGCAGTCATTATTGTTGTATTAAATCAGTAATTAATATTTAAAAATCAGCTGCAACGAGTCACCAGCCTTTCTACATTACTCATATTTTACTATATTATATAATCAGTATTTACAGTCGGAAATGTGTAGCTAAATAGTTCATTATTCATTTATATAAACATTTCTAACGAAATGCGCCAAATAAAAGTTTTACAACTGATATTGATCTTAAACATAAATACCATGCAAACCGTTGAAGCCATTTTTGAGAAAAACGGTAAAAACCGAAAAATCATTAAAATAAAGTTAGCTGGTAATCTAATCTTATCCAAAAATTTCGCGATGCAATTAGAGATAATATGAAAACAGAAATAGAAATTTTGTGAATTAAGGATAAAACGTTCGGTATCACATCGCATTCACACACACACACATATACACACACACGCAAACACACACAAATATATATGCTGCAGAGAAGGGTAGGTGGACTCATCGTCTCATACCACGGATTGATGTCTGGCTAAACCGTAGTCACGGAGAAGTCAATTATTATCTCACGCAGATGTTATCAGGACATGGTTGTTTCCGGGCTTATCTACACCGTTTAAAGCACGATAATTCCCCGGAGTGCCCGGCAATCGAAGATGCGGAGACTGCCCACGATTTAATCGACAGCGTGATCTACTCGAGATTATCTTACACCGGAGTATCCAACCAGAGACAGTTATAGAAGTAATGCTGTCATCAAGAGCCTCTTGGAACGCCATCAGCAAATTTGCAACAAAAGTCGTTATAGCCTTGCGTTCCATCGAAAGAAAAAGGGCAAATGGCAACAACTACAACAACTAGAAGAAAGGTAAAATAACACCTTAGCTACCAGAAGAAAGAGCAGTAGCTATATCCCCCCCCCACGAAGTAATGCCTAACGGCGGATACCGTGGGGGATCAGAGTTCAGAGGATAGCGGAGGTTTTAGTCGGTATTAGCACCCTTAAGTTAATGTTCGAGTCCGACATACCAGGCAAAACATCTAAGCCAGAGATTCGTAAAAGAATTTCCTTCGCTATATAAAAAAAAAAAAAAAAAACACACACAAATATACATACACACACTCACGCATACTCACATACACTGACACACACTTACACACACTGAGAGAACTATGCCTGAAATTATTTTTTTTGGATTCCATACCGAAATTGTACTTGATTAAAACACTTGATTTACCATTAGTAGTAAAAGAAAGTTAAAAAGATTCTGTATGCGGACCAAGTAATTATTTGGTCCTAAGACAATGCCCACTCGGACAATATGAAAAATGGGTTATATGAGGCACTTGTACTGACTGTAGAGATGAAGGTATAATTAAAACAGAATATATTTTATTTACGTAGTGTTTTGATGCCCACGTGGTGATTAATTTAACTTGCGGTGAGCATTACTTCTTAAAAATATATAATGTCATAAAGCTTATATATTGTGTATCACCTTTGAGTATGCTTTGTAATTAATTAACGTCGTATTATAAGTGTTAATTTTATATGATTTCAATTATATAATTGATATTGTATCTCGTCATATTCCTATTTAGGGAATTATTATACTTGTTAATTAGTTAAATAAATTCGCCGTATGTGGTCTGTTTTCTCTTTCAAAATTAATGTTGAATATTATTCCTATTTGGAATCCGTTTTTCTCTACTAAATAATACCATATGTGCCAAATTTCCAACTGAAAAAAAAGTTTTTGCTCCACTTTTTAATAATAAAGTTATTTGAAAAAATATGTAACATTACCAAGAAAACTAAAATTATCAATCGTAAGTACGTTTGATAAATTTGATAATTTAGATTTGGTATGTCGTTCCATCTACGTGTAGTTAAAATTTCACCAACGTAACTTACTACTAAAATTAATTTTTTTCTGCAGTATTGTTGTTGTGATCAACTATTTTTTGTTCTTTTTTCAACAGTCTGTTGTCATTGATTTCCCTGTACACAGAGTATATTACAGTGCATTTTACTTTTGAATAAAATTTTTACATACTTAAGATACACTTATGTTGACAGCTTTAATTCATGATTCGGAACAACAAGTTTCAAAGAGCAAAATCGTTAAAAAAATTTTTTAGTCAACATCTTCGTTGTCATAAATTTTGTTTCATAATGCATGACATATATTATTGTTAATTATAATACAATATATAACGAAATAAATACTTAATAAAAATGACAAAATATTATATTTATTAGTTATATTCTAAGTTTATAGATATTGCAAAACTTTAAATGCATTACCAAACCAATAACAATTAAAACAGATACAAAACTAATTATAAAACATAGAAAATAAATAATATACGATACAGATAACACAGAACTAATTTACAAAATATATACAACATATAAACAAATACATACCTTTGCTACTAGTAATTGAGATTAAGATCTTGCATTAAATATGCAATATATAAATTTATCTATAATATACCAAATAAATATCTATATTGATAATATTAGACCCAAAGCAGACTATATAATTTAGCCTGACCAATAAAAAGACCTAACACATACGATTTTCTTAGTTTAGTTTGGCATAATAACTAAGATTTTTTTATTACATCATTTGGAGTATGTTTTTATTACCTTAGTTGACAAACAGTTCATAAATCTCCTTCATGGCACTGACGTCACCATTCAGTATCTCTACAGTAATTAACCTTATTTAAAAAAAAAAAAAGAAATGACGGAAAGTAGTCTTTGATAGACGAAAAATAATTTTTTCGAAAAATCGAAAAATAGTCATGTATCTACTTCTTTCACAGGGTAAACTAAGCAATTTTAGGCATCAAATTCAAAAGCTCACTTTAATTGATGCAAAAGTAAGAATAGTCCTTTGAAAACTACCATATTACTATCGTAAAAAGTAACATTGATCAAAAAATCTAAAAACCCATGAAAGAATTTCACCACAAAAGGTTTAAAAGCATCTGATAGTTGAATCCCTGTTCAAATCACCCTTTGGAGTAACAGAAACTAAAAACAGTTTAAAAATTCAAAATTCCAATAAAATTACCACACAGAGAATTTCAGGTTCGTTGATTAACGAATTCGAGGTTAAAAGCAACTATGAATGATTGCAACCCCATAAAAAATCAACCCTAGGAGTGGAAGTGATGAAAAATTCCTAAAAAATCTTTATTTCACCTCGTTAATCATTTTACAATGGTCTTTGGGGCGCTTATCACTAATGTGATGTCAAAAATCAACTGAAAATGATTGAAACCCCATTGAAACCACCCCAACATTAATAGAGATTTTTAAATTGGAAGTTGTTCTTTGGGAGTAACCGTAGTCGCTCATTACTAATTTGAGATCAAAAAGCAACTCAGTAGTGTTACTTTTAGCTCCAATGCAACCACTAAAATAAACAAGAATTTCTTGTACCCATTTCAAGTTTTTTACTTACTTATTTATTGTGTTAGTTTGTGGAACCAAAATGTAACGATCAGCTATTGGACCAATTCCATATATATTAGTAAGAACCACAATATGAAAATATATTATATACATACATAAGTACATACATATTTATAAATTTGTTATACTATCGTTAAATTTTCTAACAAGTATTCGAATAACGAACTATAAGGAATTAACAAAATTATACATCCATATTATTGGTTGAAACTAAAACTAAACACATAGAACATTTGAAAGTTATAACTGGAAATGAAATTGTTAAACGGATATAAAACTTGTAATAGATGGATTTCTAAATATTCATCCTCTTAAACTGCTCAATGTTCAGTTAATTAAACAAATGGTAGGTCATGTGAATATTACTTTATTTTAATATATTTTGTAATTGAAGATCAAAGTATTGTATGTCCCAATTTATAAAAATGTATACATCATATTCAGAGCCCGTTCTCACAAGCGGTATGAAAGAGGTACTTGTTGTGGGAAGGTTTTTATTTTAAACCTCGAAATTTTTATTTTTATGGGAGTACAATAAATATTTTTTCTTATCAAATAACACATTTGATATTACACTTTTAATAGCTTAAAAATTATTGCATTTAAACGTCACATTAGTTTGAAGTTTACGCAACATTATTATTTGATAATTTTCCTCAAAAACAAACCTTCTATTATATATTTTATGACATAGGCTGTATTTTATAAGCATGTAGTCAATATGGAATATGATTCATAAAAAAAAGCTGGAGTCGCAAAAATTTTTACTCTGCTTCGGCAATGTGCCTTAAAACGTACGAAACATAGAAATACCCTGGTCAGAATGTAGGTAACGGAGGATAACTTTGCTCTTATGTCATTTTTTCTTAGATATTTGTACTAAGCAATACATACTTAAGGAGCAAGTTAGCACATCACCATATTGGTTATCCTCAGAATTATTTCGGGCAGTAATATTAGTAAAGAAAAATGCAATATTTTTTTTTAACGAATCAAATAATAATTATTTTTAAGATTTTGTTTTTTTTTTAATAAAAGATAAATTTTTAAGGATTAATAACCTTAATTTATAGGATATCCTATAAATTAGGAACCAAGATATTATAAATAATACCAGTTTTGAAATTCAATAAACAAATTTTGATATTTACTAAAAATTTTCTTTCTGATTTGAAATATCACAAATTGTTTAATTTAAAAGTGGTACGTTTTATTTGGCGATTTGGATCTATCGCAATACACGCAAATCCCAAACATTTAATTTCTACACAAAAATGTAAAAAAAAAAATGATTATAAATTTGTACTCGTATTGTCACACTGTATTTTAAATATAGGTTTTGTTCAGTTTAGCGGTCAATTTTATTTTCTAATAACATAGAATATATGCGAAATAGACAAATACACACACACACACATATGTACAAAATCACATTTGGTATGGATGATAGAATTTAGACACCTCTGAAATGATTTTAAATTATGTACCTTATTTTAGGAAGTAGGTTTGTAGGGTTCATTATATTCAAACACACTAGTTAAGTAAATCACAACTATAGTCTAATTTCATACGATACAAATTAATACAGGGTTTTCAAGAAAAAATACCACATTCTTTTTCTTTGAGTATAACTGGAAAAAGGCTAAAAAAGACTCATTTTCCTCAAATATTATAACTACTAACACATAATTTATAGAAAACTTATTTTAAACTTCGTCTACAATTCGTAAATATAAAAAAATGAAGTGGTGTCGTGGGACACCAGGTAGGAACGAAGTTCCTTCGGCTAATGTAGAATCGACACAAATTGCAAAAAAAATCGTCCTCAATTTTATGTAGGTTTTCTTGATTTTTCTCTTAAATTTTGCTGATTAATTTTTATTTAAGTACAAGAAAGTATTTAGAAGAAAGATAACCTAGAAAACCTTACTAAACCAATGTAAAATATTTTATATTTATAAATATATATTTATTAATATATTTATTAATAAAGAATAAACTAATACTTACGTATTTAATTCTTTTGCACTGAATAATTTCCCACTATTATCACTGCCAATTGCATTCAACTCACTTGTTGGTTCATTTGACATTGTTACTATAGTTACGTCTCATTTAACGGTTTTATTCCACGCATTTTTTCTTACGGTTTTACTATCACATTTTTTTCAGTTTGGTCGCGCAGCAAAATCCGTATCCCCTCCAAGCCTGCCGTAAGGAACTTCGTTCCAAAAATGCAAATTCAGAAGTATGTACAAAATTATTGGCGAATATTGATATTATCTTACACTCATTGATAATTTTTTTCATATCATAAAATGTTTCAGTTCTAAAATTGTAATTTTCTATAATATTTTGGAGCTTGAAATGAAATCTTCTTCAAATACAATTTAAAAACGGAGAAAATAAACTGAAAAACTTATCACTGAAATTTAAATCGATTTTTAATTATTTGTAAGAGAGTTGTAGGTAACTATTGAAATGACCAGCGTACACTAATTTAATAAAACATTAAGATGATTGAAATGATCATGTATTTACGTTTTACCTATTGAAAAAAAATCAACTAATCCATCAATGATCGACCATGTATAAAGAAGGCCTTTTCTCGGTGTCTTCTATTTGTGAGCATCTTTGCGGTTTTCCTTAGCGGTCTACTTTGCGGAATACTTTACGGTCTTCCTTACGATATAGACAATCGATAGGAAATTAGAAAATGATAAGGTCCATAACAAGTTAGATTGTGTAAGATCGACGAGTTTACTCTCTATCTCAAAATTACCAGTTGCTTTTTAAGTTATCCAATTCATTGTCGCTGATTTTCTCCAGATGATTGGTCACAAAAAAATTATTTATATCCTTCATTTAGAATTATTTTTTACATATCAGTATATTTTTAAAAGTAGGTTTTCAAAAACTGTTTGCTGAATTACGAGTTGTAATTATATATTTGATGTGTAAATTGCTTATATCAACAATAAAAATTTTCATTAAACACCCGGTCACATGTATGCTAAATATTTTGTATTTTCATATAATTTTCAGGAAAAGGTTTAAAACTTGTTACGTCAAACCACATACATTACAAACATGTATTATAAAATAAGTCATTGAATGTACGTACAGATTCCACTTACTCATTTCGTATATACCAATTACTATATACTATGTATCTTGAAAATGTTATTAGGACTTAAATATGTATAATATTACAATGGTTCATAAAACTGAAAATTATTCAAATGTTATTATAACAATAAATACTTTTACATAATAAACAAGTTGAAATATTATTATCATTATAAAATATGATATTTCATATTTTGATTATAAACACATTACTAAAACAAATTATAATAAATTTAGTGTATAATCCTAAAATTCATCTAAAATGTTTTAATGTTATTAAAATAGTTTTATGAATTTAATGAACTTAAAAGAAAGAATACAAAGCAGAATTGAATGATTTTTATAATGGACATTTATGGACACAATACTTCCTCGTCGTATATGAATATGCTCAGTAAAATAGTTATCAGTTTGTATGAATATTCATTCATACAAACTGATCTGCAAGCTAGTTAATTTTTTTCAAAACTTTCTGTGGAAAATTTTCCCCTAAATGTCGAATTTCAATCAATGGCATAACTACATGGGTCTAAATTTCATAAAAATTTACTTAAATTACTTTATCTTAGGACAGGTGTGACCGATTGAGTTGCAATTTGGATTTGAGGTAAATATATACATTTTCTTAAATGTAAGCTCATATAATTTAAATTTAAAATATAGCCTATACTAGATATCTACATTTAAAATTTCTTCAAAATCGGTTGATATCTCTAAATATTTACAACATATTTATTAAATATTCTTGGAGCTCATATTTATTAAATATACCCATCAGCCTGAATATTGGCAACAGATCGACAAACCTACAGACTGACAGCTCGAAAAATCCACGGACAAAAATTTTGAAGTAAAAAGAAAATTTTTTATTAACCAGGAACAGAATTCGTCACCATTAAATTTTTCATTTTAAGACAATTTATTACAATACTAAGCTCATTACGCATCAACTGTAAAAAAGTAAAAGATTTCATGAAGAGTTATAGATTTACAAGGATTAAATCCTTGCCAAAAATACGTTTACATCGTTTAGGAGTCATCGCACAGATACTCCCATGGACTTATAGAAAAATATTAAGTTTCTGGTTTCATGCAATAATTCTATGTTTCTTTACCATTAATGTTAGTTGTTAGTAGCGTTAGAATCTTACTCAGTTAGGGTCTGCAGAGCTAGGAGCATGACTCCACAATATCTCACAACATTTTTACACCTAGAATGGCGTATTGTGTGCTTGTAGATCTTGGAAATCTATTTTATTTTAAATATTTATGGTAGGATCATTTTACAAGAATATAAAACAAACAAAAAAACAAGTATGGAGAAAGATGTGTAATAGTTTAAAAAACCATTATTATTAAATATTTGGATTATTTATACTATATCAAATTGTATAATACAAATATTATTCAAAACAAATATTTGATTAACCGCCATACATATTGTTGGTTGGTGGTTCTGTTACAACAAATAATAAAATTCATTTAGTTAGTGAATACGTGCATCTCACATCATACTGTCTTCAATAAAGAATTATCAAGCGTAAATGTTACGAAAAAGAAAAGAAAATTCAATAGGCGTGTTTCAAGGTGACACATTCTCGTATATACAATAAATATACGTGACATTATTACAAAGTACACACAACATACGTATGCCATATGTTTGTTTTTGGACTGTCTAATAGATGAATTTAAATTTTTCGAGATTGTAATGACGGTGGTATACGAGGTGACAAACGAATGAGTTAAATGCTTATATTTGAATCAAAAAATTTGATGATTGTTATACCACTCTAGCTACACGGTGTATAATGAATGCTACACGGTGTATAATGAAGCCTCAATTTTTCGTAGAAGTATTTAAACAGAATCTTTTAATTTGGTGGAATATTGATGTCACATTATTCTCATTTATTATAAAGAAAATCAAATGGTGTATAAATAATAAAGTAGCAAAAATTGATACACTAAAATATTGTATATTCTGAATTAGACGCATCGTATAGCAATCTGATATCACAAAGCGTTTTTCAAATCTCTGCTTGTAGAATCAAAGATTACAACACTTTTACCTATTTTAATTTTTTGACCTATTTAAAAACATTAAATTCTCGGTTGTAATATTGTATTGTGTTGCGTTCATCAAAATTTGATTTATAATCTACATTTATTTAAAACTGAAAAAAGAGTGAAATTAATCATTATAAGTATATTTAATAATTTTAATTAAACGTTGAAGGTTCAGATCGTTTCATTGTTTTATTCCTCGAGTATATATTTCAGTCAAGAAATAAGACTTTGATGTTGGACAAAAGAACAACAATAATCTTATGTTTACGATGGCAAATATATGTAGATTAGTGTTATTTTATTAAACTAATTTTTAGTACTTTATGTTTAAAATTTCTAAAACATTAAATTCACACCGTTGCAATATGGTGCTGCTACTGTAGTTAAATTAAATGAATAAGAATCATCGCTTTTTGAGTTCCCAAAAGTGAAATAATTGTCTTTGTTGTGAATAGTCCTTTCAAATTCATTCTTCTTGCTCAACATATTAATTAACTACTTCTCATTCGTTTCATATTTAAACCAACATAGACAATCGAAAATAAACATACTGTCTCGTAATATGTGGGTATGTTTGGTATATATCTTGTGTAAGACCACGCTCGGCTACCAACAACATACCAATCCGTTTTTATTTTATTTTATACATTTTTTTGTACCTCATACAAATATAAAAAAAAAATTTTCTCTTACGCTTTATTTGAAATAACTTTACCACCGATAAATACAAATATTTTTATGTTGTTGTTTTGGGCTAGATTTTTTTTCATTAGAATTTTATTTTTCGTTAACTGTATACTACTATTTTTTTTTGGATAGTTTGATTTTTACGGTCCATAAAAATTTGTAGTTAATATAGAAAAAACGCACTGAACTATGTATTATATTTAGTTACACTGGACAAGAAAACCATTACATTTTCATATGATAAAATATTTTAAAGTAGACCTCAGTTCAAGTAGTATTGCAAACAATATTAAACAACATTATAGACAAGGTTTTCTGTAATGAAATATTAAAATTTATAATTTTAAAAATTTATTATTGTGTTTTATTTCTGTTTGTCAAAACAATCAAGTTAAAAAAAGACTTGTTTTAGAACTTAAAAGTGTCGATGCTCCATCTGAAAGAGAAATTTGACGGAAATAAAACGTATTTTAAACGAACTTTTCAAACTTTAAGGTAGTTGTTCTGCTACAATATTGTAAAAATGTTATTTTATCAAATGTGCGGTAAGATTAAATTAGCTTCTAGTAAAATAATTTTTGCCGGATAATGAATAGCATATATATGTAATCACACAACTGATAAACTAATATATTTTTCACGTATTTAAACGTTAAACTTTTAGTTGCCATATCTTAATAACAAAACGGGAAATTTTTTTTTTCTTAATTCTTAAATGATTATTTAATTTTTTGTTAGTTTTTTAAAAGTTGTTGACTGTTAGTTTTTTTTATTAAAATGGCGAATGTAACTTTAAACGCATACTTTCCTCAATGCTCTCAGTGTAGCCGAAATTTTATCATAAATATTAAATTTATGACGGTCAATCGACTTCAAATTTTAATGGTTATTGTGTCTTAATATCCTTAATGGGTATACAAAAATAAAGTATTTTTTGACTCTATGACATCTGCAACACAAACATTTTAATTTAAAATTACTTTTCAAATAATAAAAGTGTACATTATAATTTAAAAAATATGCTTATTTAAATTCTTCATAACTACCTTATCGTATTTTGAGTAGTTATTTTTTATAATAAATATTATAAAGATTTTAAAACTGGGAAATTATATCTACTAACTCTTACCTTGGTATTTTAAGAAAATTTCAAATATCGAAATAAATAATAAATTACGAAAAAAACTTTGAATAGAAATTGAAGTCCAATTGTAAATGCAAATTAAAAAGATTATTTTTCCAATAATAGAACACATAATTGACATTTTTACACTTCATCAAATATTTACTTTAATTGTTCATTAATTATTCAATAGATGGATGTGTTGCCGTGTAATATATTGAAATACTTTTCAAATCATTTAACAATTATAATCGATTTTTAGACAAAGTGTGTATATTTTTTACCGAACATATTGAGGTCTATGATTTTACTAGACCATTTTCCATTTTGCTGTAACTTTCGAGTGCGATATTCAATTTTGATGACACTAAATAGATGAGTTTTTCGTATTCAGGATATTATCTGTATAAATGGAAAAACTTAAATCTCTTAAAACATCTAATTAGATATAGCTTTTGCAATGGATGTGAAAAAAAAACGTCTCAATTCAGGATATTACAAAAATTAGGCATATATTTGCATACCTCATGCCTTTCACGAGAAACAATAATACTAAATTAGTTCTATCCATTTTAGGTAGATGTGATTTTTAGCATTCAATGTGAAATAATTAAAAATAGAAAGAAATTATTCAATCAAATCATTTTTTACTGCAGTTTTCTAAAATTTTTCTAAAATTATCACCCGGTTTTCTATTCGAGTTAGATAAATGCGATTTTTTTCAACTGAAGTAAGTTGATGAAGAAACGTGAGATCATTCAATCATCCTCCCATTTTGGAAAATCTTAAAAATTATCAACTTTTTTAGAGAGGTCTACAACTCACAGTGCTACAAGTTCTTAAAAGTGCCTTTACCTTTGTGCAATATATTTATTCCATTATTTTCACCAAACTACTTTTTCATTGATATTTTCCCATTTATACTATATGTTCCAAAAAAAAATATTAAATTAACAAAAAAAAAAAAAATAAAAAAAGTTTATTGAAATAAAATTAACAGTTTTGTGGCATTTATATAATTCATCAAAGCCTAATATTGATAAATTGTTGCAGTAACGCACAATACTATAAATATGAAATGCTGTTGATAAGGGTATCATTCGAGGACGTCGGGACCGATTTTGAAGTTTTCATGACATGAACTTAGATAGGCTAGTGAACATATTCTAAAAATTAGCTTTATTTTACATCAAAATGGGAAAGTTGACTCAATACAATAATTTGAAAATAAAATTAAAATTACTTCAAAAACAAGGAAGTAATAAGCAATCAAAGATTATTTTTTATCTCTTTTTACACGTTTCAAGGCAGGTTTATAATTTTTCAAGTATAAACCTGCCTTGAAATGTGTAAAATTGGTGAAATTTGCAAGTTCGCTTCCAATTGGTCACCCATTTATTATTATCGGTTGTCATTTAGTAATACTATATTTGCTGTGCCTTTGAAAGATATAACTGTTATTTTAATGGAATCAAATTATGTTGAAATATGCGAACAAAAAATGGTTCGAAAACCTTTCAAAAGGTTCACCTTTTTTTGATCAACTAAAATCGGTAAACTAAATTTGATTCGTGAGAACGCACGAATTTCTTGAAGACTTTGATGGCTGTCCAGAAGATCAGATGATTTTTTTCCGTTTCTTAAACATACATTCGTTACTTTTATCATTTTTGCTTATTTACATGAAAACAACTTATTGAATCAATTACACACCCATGAATAATTTTAACTGAAGATTTTATTCTTGGTAATTACACTTACAAATAAATACGATCTTAATAAAAATGATTTTATACAATCGATTGTGAAATGTTCGACTTTATAATATATTAAAAGTAAAGTTTATGTCTGTTTTTAGTTTTAGTTTCTGTTACTAAGGGCAAGTAATTAATTCCCTGTTTTTAACCATTTTAGCTTTAGCAATTACTTTTTTAAAATTATTTGTTGTTTACAACGTATAATGACAATTGTACAAATAATTTACATATGAAAGAACCAAATACAAAAAAATAAAATTATTTCACTTTTAAAATATTTAAAAAGTTTTTGCAGGTTAAATGATACGCAAAATGCAAACTATATGTTTATAGTATAAAAAAATAACTTACTTAAAATTGGATTTGTATGATAATGTAAATATAAAATTTTAAATTTTTTTCTAATTTTCTATTATAGCTATACAACATACAGATTGTTGAATTAAAAAGTATATTGAAAACTTCTTTAATATTTATTAAGGAATATTTAAATTAAAAGTTTTAGTACCACAAATGTTGAAATGAAAATATAAAACAAAATTAAAATATCCATTCATAAATTATCGTATACATTGTAAGTACAAAAAATATTAACAACTGAAAATAACAACTAATAGAGTTTATTCATATAGATACTCGATATATATGTATAAAAATAAAAGTGGATAATTGAAAATTTGACACATATAAATGCAAAATTCAGTGCTCACTCTGTATGTCTTAAACGTCAGAATCTAAAGCTTGGCCTTCACGATGCAAGTTCGGTCTTTCGATTACATGTGGAGTGCTGTGATAGTAAATATCATGAAGGTTATTATGGGTAATGATGTCACTGCCGTCACTCTGTTGCATGGTTGCTTGCTAGAATTTGCTGATAGTTTATGTTCTATTTCTCGTACATTATACTCGGCTAGTTTTCCATGTTAATTACAGCAGAATATTCCAATTCATTGATGCTTTTGCATTTTCATCAGTGGATTTTTATGCCATAGTTACGAACTATTTGATTAAAAAATCAGTCACGTGGGCTTCGTTTGCTGCAACTGCCACTAGTTGGCTGAATTTAAAAATCGCTGAAATCTAACATCTTATAGAAATCATCATTATTCCCAATACGAAAACTAGCATGGTACCAGATAATCAGATAATAATGAATCCAGCGGACAAACCAGCATCGTACCAGATAATCAGATAATAATGAATCCAGCGAACAAACCAGCATCGTGTGAGCCGCATACTATTTGGTGCTTTATACTTGCAATTCTACTTTTTCGAAATATAATCAACAAAAATATAAAACAACGAATGTATTCGTTAGAGTAATGGCAAAATATATACTATTATGACTGTTTTGTCCCTATTCATCGTGCACTAAATGAATACTTCATTCTTTCTTTGTATATTAGTTCATTGAATAGGGAGGAAAAACATGACTACCATGCAAACATGTTGTGATAGTTCTCTTTCTACTTTTATGTGTTGTCTTGGATGGTAAGTATTTAAAATGAAAAAAACACAATTTGCCCTATTTGCGCCCGTCGAAATATTTAATAAACCGAAAAAATCTTTTAGTAAATTTTCGCTTATATCATCGTTTTGGTGTATTTTATGAACATAAATTTAATGTTATAGACAATTAAATTTCCTTTAATTTGCATTTTAAATATTGTTTGTAAATCTAATAGTCAAAGAGATTTGGTTTTTTAATAAAAAAAACTCATATTTTCATTTTTTTTGTTTTTTCAATATATCTGTGAAAGGGTGAAAATTGTGATTTTTTTATTTTAAAGATTTACTAACCATCAACCAATAAAAACCAGCGGTTCGTTTGTAAGGTAATAGTCCCTATTTTTTTCTATTTAAGTCACTTTTCAACTTTTTCAACTATAAGTTATGTAGTGACTACAGTGGGTATATATTCAATCTATACAACAACAGTACACAGCAATCCTTGATGATCAACCATCCATGTTCTTACTGAGTCTGTTGTTGCTTAAACTTTGGTTGCTTAACTTTGGTGATCGGTTGAGATATCGTACTATATTCACACACTATGCACATATGATTCTTGTCATTGTATATATATCCATTCTCCTATTTCTTAACAACATTAGCATTTATTTTTGTTTTTGAATTGTAAATTTATGACTTATGTGTGTAGCAGTTTTTGTTGTGTTTTGCTATATTTTTTTTATCCACAACACACCTATAGTGTTTAAAAAGTTAATATTGCGTAACCCTGTTTTTATTCAGTATGTTGGTACTATAAAACGTCAAATATCTCTTATAAATATTTTTGCTCTTTATTCGAGGTTTAAATTTTTTATGGGACAATTTATGGAAATCTGTGTGAAATGTTAACAAGATAAAAAATAAACATATTTTAATATTTATTTCAATGTTTTTTCATTCATTCTATATACTATTATGAAAGTTATGGTAAAATTTTACGTCAAGTTTTTGTTTTTTTTAGAAATACAGCGAGAAAGAAAAATTTTATGTGTCTGTTTTTTTTCTAGTTTTTAATAATTTACTATGGTTGTTTCAATTTTTTATTGTTATAAGGTCGGTACTATAAGTTACAGACAATGGGGTAGGCATATAAAAATATATATGTATTATTCGATTATATAGTTGTTCTTACTATTTAGATTTTTGTAAGATGAATGTAAAAAACAAACAACTTTTGTTTCAAATGTTTTCTAAAAACTCGACCCTAGTCAATATTCTAATATAACAAACTTTTAATACATATTATTTTATAATATACATATTAATATCGGTACCGAGATAAAGAAATTGTAAAGTAAATTGTATAGCTTCAATTAAAAATGTAAATAAATTTTGATAAATTGTTTATCATTAATTATTTATCATTTATTTTAATTCGTTCTATAGATTCCTTTCACAGACTTGCATTCTGGTATAGTTTGATTGAGAAAGTATTCAAGTCGGTGCTCTTATAATAAGTTTTGTATCTAGTATATTTTATAAATATTAATAATTAACAACGCTGTTTAATGTTATCTGCTCCTATTTAAACTTTCAATATTGTATAAAAACTTTATATAGTTTCAATATCAATAGATTCACAGTGTTACTAATTTATTCATTACTCAATTTATTTTCAATGAGAAAACTAAAGTAGCCACTTTGAAATCAAAGGCAGATTTAGAATGATCTAATTTTTTTCCAAAAATTTGAAAGCCTTCATTATTGCGTTTTAACTATAAGCGTAATAATAAGCATACCCAACTTTTTTTTTTTAAATCAGAGTAGGTTAAAAAATATCGAGAAATTTTGTATTTTATAACTATTCAAAATTAACATTTTTAAAACATATTGATAGGTTAGGTACCCATCAGCATATGTCATTCACAAGTTCCTGAATGTAATTTGTAATTAATTAACATAAACATAGTTTTTATAAAACATATGATTAGTCTTGATGCCAGTACTAATATGGTACTTTTAATACCTAACATAACAAAGTAGTCTATGTCTACGAATTATCGTTAGAAAGTCATGTAACATTTTCCAAATAATACGAAAAATTATAATTTACGCGGAATAGTTCAAAAATTTTATTTATTTATTTTTGTTTTGTTTTCGTTAGTCTAACCTGCAGACACAGAATACGAAAGCCCATAAAAGCACAAAAGTAAAATTTTATTATTTTCGAAGAAATTTAGTACTTACCCTGATCTCCAGCTAGTTCTACCTGTTCAATGTTAGCGTATTATGTAATTACCAGAAGTGACCAAGAGATGGTCATACATACATGTGGTCAAATCGCAGCTTCCCTTTTTCGCATGATTTAATAAACTCGCTTTTTTATATTTCATTCCGGGTGGAATTTTGTAATTGATTTTAAACTAACTTGCTAACTAACTCGATGTGCAAGATATTTGAAATTTGAACCACAGCTGAAAAGTGGATGACAATGTATGCAAATTTGAAAAAAGAAGAATAGGAAAAATTTCAAATGGAGAAAATGAAAAGGATGGGAACAAAAACAGAAAGAGATCAAAACAGGAGAAATATTCCTGGTTCAAGTTCAATATTAGGTTTCATTTGTATAGGTGCCATTTTTGCAGTTTATTAGGCTAGTCGCCACCATAAAAAATTACTTATAATACAAAAAGTGGCTAATTGCCTGTTTATTGTCTAAACTTTATATATCCAAAATGAATGCCAATACTGATATGAACCAGGACTACATGCTATCAGTAAATATTTATATACAAAAATAATATTTTAGAGATACATAATGCAAACGTAATTGAAAACTGTTTTCCATAAAACATAAAATGTAAATAAAATATATTCCAACATAACTGAATAAATTTATAAATTGCAACAATATTATTTGAATTATAAAATTTGATATTTCATTCAAATATTAATTTTAAATTAAAGTACATATTTATTATCTAGATTATACTGTATAATGGAATTTTTAGCATAAACAAAATGTTAAATAAAGGAAAAAAATTGCTAAATAAATAATATTGATATATCATTTTAATTTTTGTATTGTGGTTTATAATATTGACTCTGAATTTTGTTAAATCGGCGTAAGCAAGCGTAACGAAACGCATTTTTAACATTTATATGACTTTTAACTTAAAAAACGTTTCAAAAATGGTTCAAGCAGATTTCATGGCGCTTGCGTGTAGCTCAAAAGATGCGACATCTGTTTAGAAAGGGCTCCAATATATATACCTCTGTTATTTTACAAGCATATAAAAAATAATCTTAACATAATCTTAACAATGCACTTTTTGTCAAATTTGTTTGGCTTGAGACGCAAAAAGGGTTCAACTGAAACATCGAGAAAAAGTATCTTTAGCATAGCAGCTGCTAACGCTCCCCCCTCTCGATTTCCGAAAGTTTTAAGTTGGTATAAAATACTTGTGTTAAATGCTTTATTTTTTCGAAAACACGAAATTTATCCGTAAAAAGTTATCTCTATTTTTCTTACTCCTAAGGCTTTTTTTTCGAAATAACTCGTTCTATTATTAGATATCGTTTAAAGAAATGTTGGAAAGTCTGAGTGGTGGAGTTCAAGAAAACGGTCTTTGCTAATATCTACATATATATAAATACTTATATATTAAATAAATACATTATTTTTTGAAAAGTATTTTTCACTCACAAGTGTGATCTAATTTTCAATTTTGAATATGAATATTTTAAACATTAAAATTTGTAATCGACATTATAACAAAGGAAGTGAAATGTTACGATTAATAAATAAACTCGCTTTTAAATAAAATTAGTTAAACAAGTAAATCACTTCAAGTTATTTATAATTAATATTATTGATTAAAAACTTCATTGATTACTTTAAAAAAAGTTACCTATAAAATAATACCATACAAAAAAACACAAGAAAAATAATTATTAATCAATTTATTTATAAAACTTTATAAATATATCTTAGGAGTTTAAACATAAAAAAAAAAAGAAAAAAATGCTCTTTTTATTTTCATGTACTTAATAAGAATTATAAAAGTTTTTCTTTTAACGATATATAAATTTTATATAAATGAACATTTTATATAAACATAAATCTTTTTCGCTAAACTAAAATCGCCTCATAGCACAGCAACACACAACAAATGCTGAGTATA
This sequence comes from Chrysopa pallens, assembly GCA_020423425.1. Taxonomy (NCBI): domain Eukaryota; kingdom Metazoa; phylum Arthropoda; class Insecta; order Neuroptera; family Chrysopidae; genus Chrysopa; species Chrysopa pallens. The sequence continues at coordinate 43,001,970 of CM035593.1, read as the reverse complement.
TGCTACCATTAAATATATACATATACCGTAAGTAGTTTGAATTGATTTAATGAGAAAAATGTATTTGTGTAAATTTAACAACAAAGTGTATATTCTTATTGTAATTTGCGTATAAAAATTTATTCAACCGAGGCTGAGGCGTTTATTCCACTGTATGACTGAATCAGTGGCATTTAATAAATTTGTTGCTGTGCTTGTAAATAACCACTAAAACTAAAAATATTAAAATTTAATTATGTTGTTTATTTTTAAGTAAAAAAAGTATAAAAACAGATTTTTTATAAATAAATTTATGAAACTTTTATTGTTCTAAAAAGTGAGCATAATTTATAATTTATTTAGTTTTCAAAAATCAAATATTTATTATTTTTAAAATCCAGAAATACATAACAACTCCTACAAAAAAACGAATAAATTTATCCTATTTATATATAGAATAATATATTATAATATACATTAATGTCAAATTAAATAATGAAGTCCAATGAAAAAAATAACACAGTGTATATACAAGGACTTATAAAATTTTAATTATACCATATTCTAAGTATTGATTTAATTACATAAATTATATTATAAAATAGTAAATTATATATCATATAAAATTAATTATGTACAGATTAATAAGAGATGTTTTTGTACTGTGTGTGCGGTTGTCTTCAAAAAAAAAAAAACATGCCGTAATGGGTACAAGTGTATAAAGTCACACCTAAAACTTTCTTAGGAATATTGTTTTCAAAGTAACGTTTTTATAATAATATACTTACAATATATATTGTATATCTTATAAGGACATGTTTTATAATTAATCCGTTAATTATTTGTATTTGAGCTGAAATTATGACAGATATAAAACTGAAATTGATTTTGTTTTAAAAAACAAACGATTTTCGTATATGAGTTTATCCTCAATCTCTCATGATTCAAAACTTAAGATACGGATCCCAATAAACCGATTTTGTTCAAAATATAAACGATCGTTCTAATACCTAAGGATAAAAATGAAAATTAATTACATTCGTCTTCGGTAAGTAATAATCATATCACTAAAATTCACACACACAAACGCACATGCGAACGTACGTACACATAGGTGGGAAATGAAATTTTTGTTTCATATCGTTATAACGGTTTTGGTAACTCAAAAACGTCATTCCCGGTTTAAATTATCGGGACGAATTCTATACCTTCGTTTATAAGGAATTTATTAATTTATTTGAATACTGCATAACTTTATTGTATCTTTGTATACAGTATGAACGCTATTACTATTATTGGAGTATTTATATATTTTTACTTCACATACAACGCATAGAATACACCAATAAAATTATTACAATACGCCCGCAAAATGAATCTCAAATTATATATTGTAGAATTTCTTTAGAGGAAAGTTATTTGGTAAAATTGAGCTATTTCATGTGAAACACGTGCTAATCACAAAATAATTTTTGTTTCATAGCCGTTATAAAATTTTCAGAAATAATTTAATAAATTTCTGGATCACTCGCTAATTATAGAACGTTTAAGTGAAAGATGATTTTGGTCTTCCATAACTTCATATCTATCATAAAAGCAAAATTTTTGATATAAATGAGTTATAAATCACTAATATAAAACGTAATTTTTATGCTTTGCATTCATATAAAAGGTTCAGCGGTGGAAAATCCATTTAAATGGTTAAAAAAGGAAAATGGAAAATTTCCTTTTTATCGAAGGGCCTTATCTTTTACAATATTTGTATTACGGGAAAAATTTAACTATAAACAAAAATTGGAAAAAATATGATTCGATTTACTACAACATCAGTCCTTGTTAATTTTTCGATAAGAAATGGAAATATAGCGCAATTTGTATTTTCCGAAATAGCGACCAAAAATCTCGAAACTGATCTCAGGACTTATTTTATTTAAGACTCAAGTTTTCCTCGATCACATTAGACTTAATTATAGTAAAAAAAGGATATCGATAATTAAAAACAAATTCAGAAATTTTATGAATAATTTTTTTTTTTTTTCATTTGTCTACTTCCTGCAATTATGTTATAACTGAAAATAACTATTAGGGACATGAAAAATTGTTACATGTTGAAAATATCCGTTAAAACATACTTTTGTATATTCCACATATTGTATCGCATCTATGTGTTTGTTAAATAAATTATAAAACTTGCCTCTTGAACCTGCATTTACCTTTTGTAAATCTGAATGTACAAATAATTAGAAAAGTTATTTTACATAAAACTAAGCAATATTATTATTTAATAATAATAACAGAAAAGTTTTGTTTTTAAAACACAATGGACTTTGCTAAATTATATTTTAATAACACCCTGTAGTTAGTTATAATATATAAATCATTTTCTAACGTTTATTACATTATCTATCTTGTTGTAACTATGCTCCAGCCATCCAACGTCCAACCTCACGGACGATGATTATGAGGAGGATATGTAAGCTGCTGGTTTTATCAAAGTTTTCTTTGCATACAGAAAAGTGTGGTCTATCCTTAGAAAACTAAACCAGATTTATTACCAATCAAGAAGTCAAAAATAAATATAATAATTATTTTTGACAATAATATTATGTATTTAAATTTAATAGGAAATGTACTATTTGCAAGGTAAAAACAATGCTGGTTATGTTATTTATGTTCTCAAAGTACATATGAACTTTTTATCATTTTTAGTTTGAAGTTTGTAACGCTAGCAAATGTTCAACACACAAACAAAAATTTAAGCAAAAATATTTTTTTTCCATAAGCAAACAGATAACGATCTGAAATTATCACGTCGAAATTGGACCGAAATACTGAGCTTAAATCCGTGAATGATAAATTGGTGTAATAGGTACAAAAATTCATGTTTAAGCCACAAAAGAAAAACTAAAAACCCAAAAATGTTTGTTTTTAAGCACAAAAATTTTTTTTAATAAAATGTTTGGCCTTGCCTCAAGTTTAGATCAAATTTGGATAGTATACATAAAATACGGTACTCACGATACACATGATTTTAATATACGCATTTATAAGTGAATAGACTAGATATTTATGATTGCTTATGACTAAAAATAGTTCCAGCAGCAGCTTTCAGAATTAAGTGATAATATAAACACAATAAATTCCAGAAATATGTTGGAATATGATTTTATAATTATATGTACAATAGCCATTTGTGATTTAATGTATATATTTTCATTTAATATATAATAATTGACTCTTTTTAACATTTTTGTGGAAAATGGTTTGTTCATTTAATAAAGCAGAAATTGTATGTAAACAAATAATAAATATATGGTAGTGACGATATATCTCTCAAATTTCCAAAATATTTGACGGGATAAATGCTTCTTCAAATAAGAAAAAGGTATTATAAAGTTTTACTTCGAAGTTCAGGTAGAATACCATAACTTTCTTCCAGAAAATTATGGGTAACAACATAATAATAATGTAAAAATTATTATGTGAGTATATAATATAATATGAGTAAATTGTTTGTGTGGAGTATGTCTAAACTACTATTTTTAATCCTTATAAATATGACGTAAGTTTATGTATGCCGTTGAAATACATTTGCATAAGTACATCTCAGTGCAGCAGACATACATATATTTATTTTTATTAAATCATATTGTTTGTCCGAAGAGATAAAAACTAGAGTTTTTCAAAACGTTTCCAGACGGTAAACACTTTAATTTACCGTAGAAAGTATGTTGGTATATTTGTTTTTATTTTTGTAAATTTATATATTTATAAATTCTTATTTTTAACAAATTTAATTTTCAAGAAATATAAATAATTGATTCCATAAATGATGCAATCAGTTATCTCAAAACAGTTATCTCAACTAAAAACATATTCTGCTTTAAAAAACTCCAAAGTCATTAATTGTTAGCTTACTACCATTTTTGAATCACATTAAATATTTGGTAACCTCATTGAAAAAAATTTCTGAACTGTTTATCTTTTCAGTCAAACTGTTAGGCGACTGATATAAAATGAACTTATTATATACTAAATTTAATATGTCCTCATTAATTACAAATTCATTCTAATGAAATATACACTAAAAATCATTAATTAATATAAATATTCATAGGCTTGGTGTCCATAAGCATTCCATATCATTGATAAATATACATCCAAAACTTTTTTTCTAAAATAATTTTTATTTATAAATATTTTGAAAAGTTGGTCGTCGTTGGTCTATTTCGGATACATGAAAATTTCAATTGATCACAGGAGCCGGGAATAAGAATTGTAAATACCATTTTGTCTAACATGTGACAATACGGAATGTCCTTGTACGGAGTGTCCGACAACGTAAAAATTTTCACTTCATACCAAAAACTTTCAAGTTACTCATCGGGTATCTGGGAAAGAAAAAATAGTTTGTATAAAAAACAAAGTCTTAGTAATGTTCTAAAAATTTTAAGGTATTCCCATAACATTTTTTCTCTCACAGAATAAGACTTAACTATATTACATACATTATTATATCTAATGCATGATAAACAAGTATATGATCTTACAAACGATTAATATAGCCAATGAAAAACGTGTATTTTTTTAAGAGAAAGTCAAACACAAAAAAGCCATCTCATAATTGTTAATTTAAAAAAGGGCATAGTCATAAGAGATTGTTATCACCTCCTATTCTTTTAAAACGTGATAGCACATAAAAGTTAATAACATATGCAAACATAAAGGTTTCATATTCTGCCTATGATAAAAATCTATTCAACGTTAAATATGTATCCAAATTAAAAATTTATATTATTAATGTTACATCTAGTTACAACAATCTATTTGGTGTGTACTGTATAGTAATGATATTAAATACTTAAACTCTGTAAAATTTAAACAAAAAGCTTGCAATAAAACGTCCTTTTACATGGAGCTGATTTTTTGGAATCAGATTGCAAGATCAAATGACATCCTTTGAATTCAATTAAAAATTATAATTATTTATACATTAAAAATCCTTTATGATCCATGTACAGTATTCACGTTCCCTATAAATTTCTAAAATAAAAGAATATACATTACATCATAATGACTGAATAAGACGAAAGGGCACTCGTAAATATAAAATTTTTAAAGTAAATATCAGACAAAGTAAAAAGTTTCCACTGATATTTTATGAAAAATCTGGTGTAAATACTGATCCAAAGCCCTTTTTTAAACTTAAATTGTCAAACCTTCTTATACATAATTGATTTAAATTTTGTTGAAATTATTTGATTATTCTGGAAAACTGATATTTAGAACAAAAACTTGTGGTTCGTTACAAAATTAAAAAAAAAAAAATATGAGTTTATATTCAAATTTCAACTCATTCGGCGTCGACGTTCGAAACAGCTTTTTAAGTAAGCATATTTATAAATCACAAGAAAGTAACTTTTATTAAAATTAAAACCTCTTAATTAGTAAAATCTAGTTATTAGTATTTAAATATTTATAAAATTTCTAGAAGTTTATTATGGTAAATTGAAATTTTATATTATAGGCAATTGTAAAATTTAACAAAATTGGAAAAATATAATTTTCTTCTGTCAAATTTTCTGATACACAAGTTACTAGTTTGATAAGCCGAAATTAGTCAGCTCTCAGTCTCAATTTTTGTGATAGTTTTGAGTATAATCAGAGTCAATCGGAAAATTTCTCCGTGTATTAATCATCATGAACTTAGATATGGTAAAGAAGAAAAGAGAGACGACACCTATTATTATTTTAACATATTCATAACCTGTATGTATTGCACATGTTGTGTAAACTATGAAGTTAGTAGCTTACTCTGCTATACTCTTAAAAGGTAACGAGTATGTACATACTTCACATAGTTTTACATAGTGATAATAGATTTAAAAGTCGATGGATATATTGTCGCCAACACGGAAATATGTAGAATGTATTACTTCATCTAGCTCTCATAAAATGCACCAGTGCGCATGTGCTAAATATTTAATTCACATATGTACAACAACCATGGTGCTTATAAACTACTAACACATGGGAATGCTTTTAACAACACTCTCATACACACACTTTTGATGAGATGAGTAATGATAAAATCATTAAAAAGTGATTTAAATTAGCGATTCTTTTAATTTCGACCGATGGTTAAATGCAGTGTTTGTAATTTTAAGCCAGGGAAAAATTTTTAATTTACATCCGAGGAAAAATTTGACAGTTCTATTCAACCTCACGAAAAAAAGTATTGAAAACTACCTATTCCCCGGCGTTCATCTTAAAAAAGCATTGAAAATATTACAATGTTTATATTTGAAAAAGGGTAAGAGTTACAGACAAAAGTGTTGAAACATAAACTACTATATTCCCTAGTTCCGTTATCTTTAAAAATAGATAAAAAAAACTGTGTATGTAAAATTTAATACTCTAAAATTTTTAATTGAAATTAGTTTTTAACCTTTCACCCTTTTTGAGAGACATATTGATATTTTAAGGTTTTTTTTAAGAGACATCGGAGGCTGGAATAGTTTTTAATACTTCTTTTTCGAGATAAGCATATCTATTTTTAAAAAAAATCAATAATAATTCTCATTTTATTAAACATTCTATTTTCTTCAGGACGCCACTTTATTTTTCATCATAAGAATTATATCCGAAATTTTTAAATACAATGTGTGGCCATAGTTAAGTATTATAAGTATAATTTTTTTTTTTTTTTTTTTTTTTTTTTTAATTACACGATTTATGATGTGTTTTAAATTTTTAGCAGATTTCAGTTTTGTTTATCTAAGTATTAGTTTAAAATAAAAGATAAAGGTGCGTTTTATAGGAGTTGACGTTACAATTTGGTAGTTTCTCCATAAGTATACAAGTCTGTTTATTTTGATCATATAACCCTTAGAGAGTTTTCTTTCTCTCTTAGTTGACGACACCTAAATTCAATATGATGATCACTATGTATAACTGACTATATGATATACTTGTACTATTCACGTAGCTGTAACATCATTGTTTGTATGTTTTAAAGTAATACTTATTATATAATGATACTTATAAGGGGTTGAAATTACTCATTACATAAGTTTTGTATACTGTTTTTCTATATTATATTTCTTTACTTACCTTTTTACATATTACTTTTAATAAGAGAGTACTTTTAATAACAGATAAGTTCATTGTGTTTTCATAATACTCGGCGATAATGTTTATCATTTAATGGTAACGAATTCAAGGAACCGTATAACAATAAACGTATTTTCTTTAGGTTTAGCATATGGTTTCAATTGCTGAAGTAATTAAAAGATTACAATTAAAACAAAATAATATACGCTGATTTAAAGAACACTTAATCGCGTTATCATCATATTATTGTAAACTTGCATATTGAAAATCAGTGTTTATGAAGCAAATCTCAAGGTCTGATTCTTATTATAACCAGTAAGGAAATATTTTCGAACCATTTTTTGTAGATTGCAATTGGATTGGTTATTTTCTTTGAAAGCACTATCTAACAGGTTTATTTAATTTTATAATAAATTCATATTATAAATTCCTGACTTTAGTTCTTATGCTTTTCAGTACCTAATATTAGTCAATGAAAATGTATTTTGTTAATGTAAATGTAAATTATCTATGCGATAGTTATAAAATTATTTAATCAATAATATATTCTAATCAAAATAGTTAAATTTTGGCCAAGATATCCAAAAAAATAATTTTTGAAACTTATTGACGTCATAAAAACCAAAAAATTTATTTCTCGCTATAATGCTGAATTTTTATCCAATTTATGCACAAATTTGGGTCAAAGCGTTTAAATTTTTGATTAAATTAAATTATCTGTATTAATTATCAAGATAGTGAGGGTCTGGTTACAAGATTTCATATACGGGTTAACTTGTTCGAAATATTAGCATTAAAATTGAAAACTCTGATATAATATCAGTGGATTTATAAAAAAGTTCTTCCAAATCGGTTTAAATTTGACAAAGATAACGAAAAAATTTAAAATATAATGACATCATCAAAACCAAAAAAAAAAATAAGTTTTTCCGTATAACGCTGAATTATCATAGGTAAAAAAATATAATTATACTAAATTTGGGTCAAAGTATTCAAATTTTTGTTAAAATTAAACATATCTGTAATAATTATCAAGATATTGAGGGCCAGGTTATAAATTTTTATATAAGGATTAAATTGCTCGAAATATTAGCATTTAAATTGAACGGTATGACCCAAAGTTAGTGGATTAAGAACAAAAGTTCACGCAAATCGATTTAAATTTGGGAAAGATAATAAATAAGTTATTGGCACCCAAGAATTTATGCTTCATTCTATAAACTCAAAACAAGCCCTTCAATCAGTTGCACACACATCATATTAGATACGAAAGATAGCGACTTATTCGTGACAAAATTTAAAAATATTTTTATGAGATGTGTTTGTATAAAATTTTTTCTTTCTTTTTTTTGCAACAGACTACGTATTTCAATTTATAGCATGAAACTTTTTGTAAATTATCAGTGTTTTGTTAACAAAAACAACAGCTCAACCGTAAAGCAACAGCTCGAATTATGTTTTCAAAAATTATCTAGTTTTTTATTCCAAATAAAGTTAGAATACATACGTACGTCCTCAGTTTGTTTATCGTATAAAACATGAATGCATTTTTTTTTTGACTTACTTATATAAAGTTGTCAATATTATCGAATTTCCATAAATTTATAAACAACAGTATAATATTGCGTCACAATCTACAATTTACAACGTAGATACTTATCAAGATACTACTTACCTTATATAGTGGTAGGTAATTCTAATATTCTAATACATATTAAGCCTTGTAGTGATTCACGTATATACCTGTGCAAATACACTAACTAATACTAATATAAACGTGATATTACATAAATTACATCCGTGATTTGCTATAACAATTCGTAGTAAATACTCGATCTCACTATATACAGGTGTGTTTGTCTATAATATATATCTACCACCATAATTCACCATCATAATTGTTAAGATTATGATGATTATTATAATTTTAGTCTAGTAAACTCGTTGACAGATCGAAATTATAAACACTTTTGAAATTTTGAGGACATTTGACTTCATTGAGCCGTTACCATGTTTCAAAACAAAAAACAACTCATAGATAATAAAAACCAAAAATAGATTGGCTTCTCTTACCCTCTACCAAAGACTATACAAAAAAAGCTTTGAATCCCAGATAAATAATGTATGATTGAGATTCGTTGGTAATTTTTTTTATTTTATTTTTTACAAAGCGGTTATTTATTTTAAATAAAGCCAAAAGCTAAACATAATGTAAATTTATTACAATGTTAAAAAATTGTACATGAAAAATTGTAAAAACTTTGTATTACTATTATTAACGATTAAACCTAAACATTGATATCACAATATAACTATTTGATAAATTCTTTAAGATGTAATAAATTCTTGATTTCCAAATCAGTTTTAATTAATTATTGAATTCTGTTCTGGTATTGGATCTGGTTATACCTAAGTTAGCCACATAGGAATTATATATCTATAGATGGAGCAAGTGGAAGAAGTATTTAAAAGTAATTGATCATAATTTTTCCATAATTTATCTAATTATAAATCACTTGATGCTGTAAATTTAAAATACAAATATATATTACAGATACAAACTAAAGTTGTATTGTAATGTGTAGAGATATATGTGGGTATATCACACCCAATGTCATATTCATACACACCCATTTCACACATAAACATACCGCTACTTAATATATGGAATACTGAGTGTTTTCATACATAGAAATATTTACTACCAACGCATTGTCATTGTGCGACACATTCGGATGTGTTCTAGGTACATACACACAATTGTGTGCCCATTGTGCACACAATGCTAAATAAATACCTATTGTTATACATGTAGTATATTTGTATCGTATATTATACAGCATGCTTTTTTTAAACTTTCCTTATACAAAACTATTAAAAGTTCAACTGAGAAAATTTTTTTAAACAAAAGAAAAACATCGCAAGTCATTAAATTTGTCTCAAGTCTTCATGCCAACTAGGTTTTAGAAGAATGACGTATTTTCTACTTCAGATTCTAATTTTATAAATAAAATAATTATATAGGTTTAAAATCTTTGTATAATAAAATTACATATTTTATATAAAAATAATTTGTATACAAAACTTTTAGCTTAAAATATTAAAATATTTTTAAAGAGAAGAATATCTTGAGAAAGAAGATTAACACCCGAAAAGGCACCTGTTTTTCAATTTGGAGGGAAACTACAGGAAATCGCCCTTACTGGGGACATGCTATTTAATAGACATATACTTCCCGCCGTTAATAACAACAGCAAAAAAACTATTAATATAAAACAACATATTTTAGGCATACTTAGACAAATTTTGATTATAAATTTTTTTTTTTTTTAATTGAGAGTGCACTTTCGATTTACGATTACTTGATATTGACATGATAACTCAAAAGTCACTCGTAATTAAAAAAAACTAATTAAACAAAGTTTCAATTATTATTTGATAACATTTTTTGAATCAAAGAAAAATTATTATTTCAAAAAATAATTTATAAAATTCATGAAAGGTATAGACACGGTTGAAAAATAGGACTTATAGCAAACATGTAAATGCATTATATTAGAACGAATTTTGTATTTGTCTGCTTAGAAAATATCGTTCAATTTTTTATCGATTTTAATTGTATAGGTGAAACAATAAACGCAAGATAAATTCAAAAACAAAAATTATTGGTTTTTTAAAATAAAACATTTTGTATGCAACATTTTTTCCCCAAAAATTCAATTCACCAGAATTGTAGCTTAAATTCAGCTAATTAGCACATACATGTATAAATATACTAATACATATTATCCTATAACCCGCTCTTGTAATTTTATGGGCTACTGAATATTTAGAGTATTTTATTAATGCCTATAACTTAACACGGCTGAATCATTGTTAATTATTACCATATAATCTAATCCATCTTAAACTCAAAATAATATTTTACGTCGTGGACTTTGCGTAAATATTGTTTTGGAGTAAAATGTTGAGTCGAAAATTCATCCTGTTTCATTCTATGTAATTTGTATTTACAACACATTTGTGAATTCATGAATATAATTATGCGTGCATGCGAATTCAAATTTATGTGTGTGTAAGTTGTGTATATATGTATTATACATATATATTGAAATGTAAATGTATGTAATATACATATATACATTACATACAATCAAATAGTATTTACCTATGGTTTACACCAGCTGTGTGTGTAAGTACGTTTTACATAATATGAACTATATACAGTGGCCATCACGAACAAATATTCAAACGTTATATATACATACAAACTATATAACAAACGAACAAATATTCAACTACCCTACTAGAAAATTTTTACTTTTTATAGGAAGTCACTCACGTGACTTGCGAATTTATGTTGTATATATTTTTTATAAAATTATTATCATTTAATTACAAAATTATAAGAATTTAATAATAGATTCACATAATTTTCTTATAAGTGGCTTGAAAACACACCAAAGTTTTCGGAAAATATTAATTCATCTTTTGAATAGGATGAATTTTATCATAATTTAACTTCTGAAATAATTCTGGTGGTATTTGGACTGAGGAAGACCTAATGATGTGCTTAAAAAAAACGTCATTGTGAGCGCAAAAGGTTAATTTGTTTTTATTTATTTATTTATTTTTTTATAAATATTACATTTCTATAAAGAAATTCGTCGTCAATTGAAATTGGGTAGATCGTTGGACTCTAAATCAAAGAATACAAATTAAAATCAAAATCTGTATATTTAGAAACCAAGTCAATCAAAATAAAAATATATATGTAAATCTGAATCAAAGAAAAGTGAACGAAACCAAATTAAATCGTCTCCTTTTGTTTTTAATTGAGTCTTTTTATCATGACTTGATCAACTTCTTAACTTCTAATTCAATTAGCAAATAGCTGGCCAGGGATTTATTTAAAATCTTCTCGGGTATGCACAATATGGATGGAGCATGTTGAAAAAACGACAATCTTAATTTTTAATTCAATACATCTTGGGATTTTAAGAAATAAGGTTTCTTACAACCTAAAAATTGTCACTTTTATAGGACTCAATTTTTAATTTTTATAATCTCTTAAATGAGCTATACATAACTCTTCTATAATTCAATTTTGAAAAGACGTATATAATTTTAACTACACACGCTTAAAAAATGCGTTTTTCCTTCAACACTCTGTACATATTACATATATAGGTACCATACAAACCTACCAAAACTAATCATCACAAATACATTGTATTTAAAAGTGGCCAAGTACACACACGATGGGTGTTTGCTACCAAATTTTATATGTAAACTTTTGTAATACATTATAATATAATATTATTTACATTCTTATAGAAAGTCAATGTTTTTCAACCCGATTCAAAACATTTTGTCATTGTTACGTAAAACATATTTAGGAAACATCGTTACATATTTTTAATAATATCAAATTTTAATTTTTTATTTTATTTATTAAATAAATTTTTTATTTATTTTATTAAATGTTAAACTCTTTTTTGGTTTAACATTTTTAATATGAAAATGAAAAGCTTACATATTAAAATTTGGTGAAAGTCCATGGTTGAAAAAGATAATAAATTTTTACAATGATTAAACACTCTTTTTACATTGTTTCATGTCATATTATAGGTTTCTCATGCAACTAACAACATACTATATACTTCCAGTTGAGTCAAATTGAATACTGAGAAATAGGTTAAAGTTAAATTTTAAGATTTGATAACAAGCAGACAACAGCACTGATATAATATTATCACATTCATCAATTTACCAAAATTACTGTTAACAATTTTACCTATTTTATCAGTTTCATTAATTGTACCAATTTCACTATTTTTACCATTTTTACGAATTGTATCTTTATTACTAATAAAAGTTTAAAGTAAGTTTTAAAGTAAACAGCTATTTCCAAAATACAAACTTTTGTCGTATTAGAAGGTAATAGAGCTATTTGTTGAATTCCTTTAACAAACAAAAAAATCCGTGATTTTCAAAATATGGTGGAAGAGCAAGAAGTTAAGTTTTAAAAAGCTATCATATAATATTTTTATTATATCATGTCCATCTGATTTACATGCGATGATCAATTTCAACATCATCAAATATGATGGAGATGTAGTCAAATTTAAGAAAAAAATTAGATTATATATATAGGCAGATATAGAGATAATTCAAACTAAATAAAAGCTTGTAAAATGGCACGAATATATAGTTATAGTTATATTAGGAAGTCGATCAAGTCGGATAGATCCGACAAAATACAAACTTTTTTCGGATTGGTAAGGGATGATTTTACAATAGGCTAAAATTCATAGTTTTTCGGTTAATGCTATTAACATATTAAATTAATTAATTTATTTAATTTTAAGCAAACTTATAGAATGTACATTATTTTTCCAACGTTTGGGAACTTTTTTGAAATTAAAATTTACTTTTTGGTTCACATTCTATAGATCATATGTGTGACTTGTTTGAGTACTGTTTTAAGTCAAAAATAGTTAAAATATTGTACTTATGTATATCATGTGACGTTAACCTTTGTTTTATGTAAAAGGTTTTCTCATATTTGATGGGGGTTAAACAATATAATGGAATTTATTGTACGTAAAAGTTTGAAACTTACTAAAATTTATATCATACAGAAAGCCTGTGTCACCAAATGTAATATTATATGTGCTCTTTAAAAGATTTGAAGAGTTTGATTTGTAGAACAAAGAATATCATTCAGCGGACAAAATACAAGATTTGGAATATAATGAAGTAAATATTGTGAGTTAACATTTAAATAAAATTAAAAAAAATAACAGTCATTTATAAATAGATACCATTTATTTATATTTTCTCACAACTGTCAAATGAATCATTTATGTTTATTAAAATAAAGTTAAAACATTTGATTACAATTTCAACATATTAATTATTATTCCCATTAAAAATACTCGAATATATCAACTAACTGAATTTATTAATTAGATACTCTACACATGTTTGAGTATCAATGTTTGAATTATTTTTACCAATTGCATTCATTCATTAAATACTCTGAATATCTTGCAAATACACTTATAAATAAATATATTATAATATAATTACATATATTTAAATTATATATGTTTATAAGTTAAATTTGGACTTTTTATACTCGATATAACGCAAACCAATATTGCTGAAGTTTGTTACGATAACCAATCTTGATTTCCATGTACACAGTTTTGTTAAAAATAAGTTTAAGCAATGCGATTGAACAATATCGGCCCATGACGTAAAATGAATACTCAACTTATAAACCATAAAATATAAGAGAATAATTCAAAGATAAAAACATTGAAACAAATTTTCGTTCACTATGTAACTCAGATTTGGCTAATAAGCACGTAATTCATATATATTTTATATGAATTTATAACTGCATGGACCATTTACACTACTTCATCAATTGTTAATGATTAAAAATTAGAATATAAGTACTGAATCATATGTCGAATATCTACACAATAAACCTTGTTAGCCATTAACATTAAAACAGAAATTTTAAATGAGGTTGAAATTTTATTCAAGCGTCGATTGCGATTGTTTTTACCTCTCATCATTGTCTTCAATAATGAAAACTACAAGCTTAAAATTTGTTCAAAAAATTAATTCGAAGTAAATAGAAAAATAGGTTTTTTATCAAATTTAATACTGTAAATGCATTTTGTTAATGAATACCATTGGAAATTAATTAAATTGGATTATTATTAATTCAATTTAGTATAATTAACTATTATTAAATATTCACTATATGTCGATGAGGGTAGGGTGATTGTGTGTTTGAGAATGTTTAGGTGTTAATATGTATGTCCATGTACGTGAATGGTTGGTTTGGAAATAGATTAATCTATGTATGTAGTGATATGATTTACGATTATTGTTTAATTATAATTAATACAATAATGATATTTCTATATAATATATAGACTTTTAAATAACCAAATCTTGGAAAATATGGTTAAGCAAACATGAAATCTGTTTTCAAATTTAAAGTATGCAAACATCTTACAAGTATTATCTATCGTTTTTAATAATCAATATTTTCACCATTCTAAGCGTAATAATAAAGAGGTTATATTCTCAATCTAAAAATTGCTACTGTTCACAGTTTGAGTCAAAGCAGGTTAGCATTAAGAGTACTGTTTTCTATATTATTCGTTGTTTAAGAATAATTTTTTCAAAAGTATTAAAAAATTTTCGTCTCATGTGTCATATTAATATACCAGGAAATTCTGGGAGAAAATTGTTCGAATATTATAAATGATTTCAAGAAAATTGATATAATATACCGGTATAAGACGGATTATCGTACATTGTGGAATAAATTGAAACTTTTACAACCAATTAATTTACGAACAAAAAACCGACAAAATAATTTTCCTCAGGGGTTTATAAATAGTTTAAGCTGAATTTGTATCAGTCGGTGTAATTAATTAGATATTTGCCGTCACCTTACTGGATACTCAAAGAATTTTTACTGAGTCGTTCTGCTCAGACATTTTGGTCTATCGTTTTGAAGAATTACTCTAGAAAAAATTTTATTTGTTATTATGACTGTTGACAGCCAAATGATATGAAATTTACGTTTGTGTGAGCAACAAATATGTTACCGCCTCAAGTATCACTAAAAATATCTGCAGTCAAATTATATTACAGTTGCAGTTTTCACACTATACATAAAAGATCCATAGCCTCTTTGAATCAATCTAATTCTAACAATAATATAATAATAGGTAAACTATTTAGACCATTTTGAAGAGTTATACTTATTTAGAAGAGTTATGCCGTTTGTGACAAACTTCTGGCAAGACATCCAGTTTTCTATACCATGAATGGAAAGAAAGTTCTAAGCCAAGGGTAGTAGCGATGATAATCTACTCTCAAGCTTGGATCATTCGTATTAAACAAATAATTCATAATAATTGTAATATTCATATTTTTGCACTTTAATGATAGACTAAAATTACTGTAGGAAGAGATAAGAACTCACCAGACTAAGTACAGCTTCATAAAACTGTCATACTATACAAAAAAATAAATCTCATAAAATCCGTTCTCTATAAATAATTACTAATTAATATCACTAATTAATCAAAATATGAAACCAAAATTTTGTTTGAAATGTCGATTCAATTATGATAAATAATTCCTATGAAACATATTATTTTCAAAAACAGACAAAATTTATATGGTTTGTAATTTAATTAATTATTCTATTTCAAGGATTAAAAATTTTATGAAATTATTGATCAATAACTTATAATTCAAAGTGTATTTAGTATTTGATTAAGTTATCGAAGATACTTAACATCAATATACTAACACCAAATATTTAATGAGTATTCAGTAGACCATGTTTCCAAATAAAGTTAATAAAGAGATATACTAATATATTAATGTGATACATAATAAGTTATGTTGCATACGAATGAGAAGTATAATTCTCGTTTAATTTAATTTTAATATAAAACATTTGCTATTAATTAGTACAACTCGAAGAAGAACAAAATTTTACTCTATTCATCTATTTATATATGTAACGCTATACTTTAGATACATGGAACATATTAGTCTATACGCTAATTAAGTATGTTGGGCATGCGAACTTTACGCAATCTATTGTTTAATTTTTTAATCACTGGGTACATAACAATCATTTTACTATGAACAAGTAGCAAATATATAATATTTATAATAAAAATGGAAAAATGGTTAAATAACATTAACAATTGTGTTATTTTTACAAAATAAATTGTGTTATTTTTACTTTATATTTCTCGCAAAACTGTCTCAAAAATTCGTCGAGAATAATTTTAATCAATTGTGAACGTTTCGAGAACTGGAATCTTGAATATTATTTTGGTCTTTTAAAATTAAAATATAATGTTAATATTTATTTGTAGATTTTATAGTTTATGTTTATTGTTATAAAACATTTATTTGTGTATATAAGTGGTTATTGTTAAAAAAAAATAGGGTAGTAGTAATTCTCTTTTGAAATTACGGTTAATAAGAAATAACACAAGATTGTATATACTAAATTAACATTCCGTACATTAAATATTGAATCTTGACAGATATTTCTAGCAACAAAACAGTGTGTGTATGTACAACCTTCAAACATCGGTACAAGCTAGTTCCTCAATGTTCCTCAAATTCCCAACGCACACTATAAGATTATCGGATCAGAAATTCTGATCAGATGATCTCATGGTCAACGCATACCATCTCTCTAGGTGGACTATCCCCTTGAGAAATTATTATTTGAAAATCCGACAATACATCAGACAAATATCTAAAGCAAGCGAATATCATCGGATATCATCGGATACGCACAACGAACCACAATGAACCAATTAAATTTCAAATATTTTATTTAAATTTATTAATTTTGAACATACAGATAAGCCTACTTCTGATATCACCGTAAGATATTTTTATAAAAAATTCTGATGTTACGCGCACATGTTCAGATTTTCTGATGTTCTTGCCGTATACGGACTCTAATATTAAATTCATATTAAGAGTTACATCATATTGCAAATATATTACAAATTTTTAAAATTTATATTTGCCTACCGAATCACAATATTTTTGAAGGACCTGAAAATATAGACAATTGATTAAATTGAGTAACTACACTACATAATAGTGTCTGAATTCTAATTATTCCAATTTAAAATTATTTTCGTTTACAAATTATTGAGCCATCAAAACATAGATATAATTTTATCCGACAATGATTATAATATTATCTATTCGATAATATAACACTCTTAACATTGTTAATTTAAATAATGAAACTTTAGCTAATTTAGCTTCATTATCTGCAGTAATATAACATACCTACAAATACAGATAGAAACATAAGTTTACTTGAATAATGCAATAATTTGGCGAAATTAGAGATCATTTGCCACTCAATCTATATATAAGTAGCTCCATTATACACAAACCTATTGGTACATAGGTATATATGATAATAATAATATCTTAACATTTGTGTTACTACATACACCAAAGTATAATAACATTAACAGTAGAGAAATAAAAATTAATGGTTACGATAAATGGTTAAATATATTTAATGAGTTCTTATAGATATCAAATGTATATAACTACATTTAATGTGAATTTTATTACATTTACTTTTTATATTATTGCGGTAAACCAGTGTTCAATACGATTGAAACGGTCAGAATTTAAATAAAAATTAATAATTATGACAAGTAGGATATGACGTAAAGAAATTTTGAACATTAATATAAAGAGAAGTTTTAGTGGCAGAAGGCTTTATTTTTTTTTTTTCATTTATTCGTTCTGTTTTTCGATTTTTCAACAATAATTGATTTTACTACAATTTAAACTACTAATTACTATATGGTACCATTCAGAATATCTCCATTTTTTACCACAACTAAATGAATATTCGATTATAAGTTATGAATTTAAACGCCTTTGTGTATGAGTTTCAACGACAGCAAAATTGATATCAGGTCAGTTCAATTATTTTTAATTGTTACGTACAAATTGTGTGTGTATCGTAGATATATTCATATCATTTAGAATTTTAAATTTTTGGGTAATAAAACTTATGGTTATATTAATCGATATTTTATGACTTTTTCACTTATCAAATGGATATTATTACTGTAGTATTTTTATTTATTTATTTATTTTATTTTATTTTTTATTTTTTTGTAAATACTATTTACTTGCCACTGTGTTAGGAATAACATGTTTGAACAGAGATAACAGTAAACAATTTACATCGGTAAATACCCTGACTAATTTTAATTTTCTAAAATGATGACATGAAATGAAATATCAAGATTTGAAACATTAAAAATAAATTTTGGTTAATTTCCTAATGTAGTGATTAATTTTATTTCTTAAAATATGTTAAAGTATTAGAGCCAGCGAAGTAAAGCGATGATATTTTAAGATAATACTTATTATAAAAGAATTCCTGTAAGTCTGCAATGGCTACAGATGTATATTCTTGAAAAAATTTCTAAATTTCCTAAGTTAACCAGGCTAAGTAGCATCTGAAATCCATATAAACCCAATAAAAATAGTGCACACTTTTTTATAAAATACCAAGTTCTCGGTTTTTAACATTTTTTTTTAAACTTAAAAACCCCAAACTCACTTCGCTGCATAACTATTCTGGTATTTGCTTATAATCAAAAGCACCTTAATTAACTACACCCTTATAACTTTTAATTAACTGATATATTCGTCCCAAAAATTTTCAAATCATGACAAAATATTACGGACAGTGAATTGTATATTTTGTGTACATGATCGAATTTATATTACTCAAAAAAGCTTAAAATAAATTTATAACCATAAAGGTAAACAAATTATTCATGAACTTATATTAAATTATTTTATCATTCCAGAATATTTAATTAAAAATTGATAAACAGTCATTAATCTCTTTCTATCTATACATATGCCATACGACATTAACATACACATAGCCCATATCCATGCACATACATATCATATATTAACAAACCGTAGAGAATAATGCCTTTGCTGAAAAGACCAATTTCTTACACATTGTTATTCATTAATCAATATAAAATCTTATTTACAAACTAGAATTTCAGAACATTCAAGCGTAACGTAACGCCGTAACACAACAACAATATTTGTGTGGGCGTGAACACGTAATACGATCGTGTAACAAAAGTTGATACACAACGATGTTACATCGCGTCCCACAAACTGTCGGTAAATTTTAATCGATCCAAAGATGTTGCTTAGGAAAGGTTACGAATAGTGTGGAATCAAAAACGCAACATTTGCAAATACAGTAAAAATTATTCTTTTTATTTTAATTGTATTTAAATATTTCGATATGGAGTGTAACGAACAAGCTGCAATACAATTAATTGAAATTTATCAACATAAATAAACACTAAAAGCGAAGATATTCTTCTTGGAAAACAGATGGAACGATATGCAATACATAGCAATACCTATAAGCCACTGATCTCGTAACACGCAACATTTATAACGTAACAGTACAGATTTCGGTACATGGTTACGTTTCGAACGAAGATTGCATATATGTACGCTGCTTAAGATTTATGACATAAATCGAGACATCATAAATCATTTTTCTGAAGTAAAGCTAGAAAATAAAAAGAAAACCTACGACAAAAAAAGTTTAACTTATCATTTTTCCCGCCTCTGACTACACCTTATCTCAGAAAAGGATATACGAAAATTGATGCAAGGTCAATTGTAATATTTTGCAATTATCAAATTCGTAAATCGAAAAATTATTTCCATAAACATTTTAGTAGTACAATTTTCAAAATGGAAACAATAACTTTCTATCAGAATTTTAATAATTACTTTGCTACATACTAATTATAGTTTAAACATTATAAATATAATCAGTGCTATGGATTTCAATGTGTGTATCGTATGACGTTGATAGGGCTGCTCTGGTTGTTGGTATTATTCTAATGATTTAAAATTGATGAGGTATTGTGAAGAAAATAGTTGTTTAGGGTTTTCATGATGGTTAATGGTTAGAACGATCATATGAACGTGGCGTAATTTGGTATATATATATATATATATATATATATATATATATATATATATATATATATATATATATATATATATATATATATATATATATATATATATATATAGGTATTTAGAAATTTAGAGTATTCATTGGAAACAACTATTGCTGATGAGTAGTAATTAACTAAAAACATAACCACCGGATTGTGTACGTAAAATGAGATATGTGATCCAATATTTTGTGTTATACAGTATATTTACAGTATATATAATTCCAGATATTTAGACTTTGTAAGAAGAATCGGGAATTACAAGTTCAATATTAATAACAAATTTTTATCTATATTTATATATAACCTATACGTACATATATTTGAAACAAATTGGGCGACTTTTTAATATATCCCTTTAGAATTATCTTTGGGCTCAGAATTAAAATAATATGAATTATTATGTGGCAACAAATTTCGCATTCATATAATCTGACTGATTTTTTGTCTACTGAGATAGAACTATTTTATATATTCATTCTAGAATGATGTAATAAGGAATAAATAAAAAAACCTAATTATTGATGTTAATTGGCACACAAAATTGTGAAAAAACTCTAGTTCATAAGATGCAATGAATTGGAGTCTTCTTGTGAATGCAGGTGGTAATTTTTACGTATCATGTTAGAAGTCGACAAGTTATGCTTAATCTACTTTTAATTATTGTATCCTAAGAAGCTCAAAAGCGGTCATTGAATTCTCTTTCTCTTGTTTCTCTTTTGTTGGGTAGAATCATTCAATGAACATTTCAAATCGAACGAAATATTATATTTATAAAAGATAATTGTTTACTATTATACATCCAAGAAGTATATCGTAGTAAACTTTAGCCCTTTTTACTCAAAACCAAAATTCTTTTCAGCCCCTTACAATGCAGAAATAAGAAAATTATTGTTTGATCATCCTTTATTTTGAATTTATAGCGTGCTAGGCGTGTAGTTGTTATTAGATGGTATACATATAATAATGTTTGTTGGTGTCTGTGATTATATTTGTTTATAATTATAATGTATTTCCACATCACTAAATCGTTATCAATCATTTTACCACAAAACTAATCAAACAATATTAATCTTTAATAAAGTTTCTTTAACATTATTATAGTTAGTTGTTTTTGTGACACTTTAACTTGCATATCTTATTTGCAAGCTTCAAGGTCAGTTATTTATATTAAGTTTGGAGTATAAGCTTAATATATTTTTTTCTTTTAATTTCTGTGTATCAAATGGTATCAAACAATGTAAACAAAACTCAGAACACTTGGAAAAGTTTTTTCTGGGTATTTTTTCAAACTGGGTACTTTTAATAAGCTTTTGTTAATGCCTCCATGAAATTAAAGATAAATCAAATTTATATAAAAATTGTTTAACATAAATTTTTTTAACGACATAACTATATAAACTCTAGGTCAGAGATGAAATTTCTAACCAACCCCAATCGGTAATATGTAATGCAGATATTTTCAAAAACATGGATCATTATGCCCATTCAAATTTATGATAATCAGGGTGTTTTGATGGCACAAATACCCCTCCCGCCTCTTATAGTTAATAATGCAAATCCTAATTGAAATTTAAAAAAATGTAAATTGGTGCCTAAGTCACATAAAATAATATCTTATATCGAAGAGAAAAATCCAGCAAATAGGTAAACCAAACAATAACTTGAAAATTTTATGGAGATAAGAAAGTAATTTTGCCAGAACTAACAAACTCACAACCTCAGTAAACCACGAAAAAATAAATAAAATAAAACTATTTATTTTCATTGCCGATGTATCAAAAACACTTTCTTCAAATCATTATTATGAAATGTCGGCTACCGAAGAACTAAAATTTTTGTGTAAAATAAATGAAAAACTTACTATTTATCCTTTTGTTTACTATTTTTAAATTTTCGATTCCAAATATGAAAATCGTCCATGCAAACGTTTCACCTCTTATTCGTCCCGTTGACTTCTACTACTTCAATTAAAGATATAGATATTGTTAAATATCAAAACTGATGTGTTTCAATGTCTTCAAAAATACTATTTAGAATTCAAACTTCCACCCCTTGTTTTGATCATCAATCTTAATCAAAATCAAAAATATTCTAGATAGCTGTTAAGTATTTAAATAAATTCTTAATAGTTTGTATTTAATTTCTTAAAAATTTCTGTATCAAAATATGGTTGAAGCAATATAGAAAACTTTGAACTATGTTTAACAAAGCAAAGCCCAATTAATAGAATTGTAATTATTTCTAACATTCATTACAAGCTAAGTTATGTTATAGTCATTATAGTGTTTCAAATGTTATTATTATTAATTTTGGAGGTAATATAATATTACTGATAAATTACTAATAATTAATCAAACACAACGTAAACGTAATAATATTGTGATTTTATAATGGTACTTGAAAAATATTTTTTGTGAGAGGAGTAAATTAAAATTTTATATTTCCGAAAACTAACATTAGTCACAATGTAAATAAAGTTCATAGATTTAATTAATACAGTTCATTTATGTATAAAAACAGCAGCCTCTCTCCGCCTTCACTCGGATCATGGTTATTGATCGGCTTACAAAGATTAAATGGCCCAATAAAGAAACCATGCACCGGTTTTCTTTTGGCTTGGTACTTAATACTTTAATTTTAAAGAGAAAACGAATATTGAAAATTAAATAAACCCTGCTAGACAATGATAATGTATTCGATAGTAGAAGAAATTTTTAGAATTATTTTAGTAGTTCAGAAATTTCTCTTTAGTAAACAAACCTTGCCCATTTGTATTATCAAAGAAGATAAAAGTTTCAGAACAAGAAATGTAAATTAATAAAAATAAGTTGGTTTTATCAATTTTTTAATTTTGCTTTCACTCCTTTAGAGGTTGAATTGCACAAATTTCATCTTCCCTACATAATAACAATATTCTATATTAAAACTTCAAGTGGTTTGTTCGGTAACTTGGTCTATAAATCAAAATTTTGGATGTTCAATATTTTCTTCATTTTCATTTACGTTATAATAGAATTCAAAATCTGTTCAAAATATAGGTTTGTGCAGTACACTGATCGATTCTTAGAGCTCACTTACGTCATATAAGAAACTCTTCTTAAAAATTTCAAGGTTATAGACCAAATAGCTTGTGTGTCTCTGCATTAATATGTCAGCATTTAGTCCATTATTATTATATATATCAAAATTATACACAAAGTTTTCAATAATCACGATTATATATAGGGCTTTCCAATCTTTAACAACTCTCAGAAATTTCATAGAACGGTCTCAAAAATTTAGTATTAAACATATTCTTGAATGAAATAACATTTTATTTTAAAAAATTTGATAAAACTATAAGTAGAAAAGGCAGTGAGAAAGGGCCAAATTACAATTTTAAACGAATAAACTCAAAAACCATCAAGGCAATGATAACAGTAGAATGAAAATGGAAAGAAGAAATGTTTAAATGTTTCTCCTTGTAATACAAAGTTAGGTTATTATTTGTGAATTCAATTCAATTCTCATAAAAATAATGATAGGAATCAAGAAGAAACAGCATACATGTAAAAGATAATCTTAAACTATTTACAAGTCCAAACACGAAGTCCAATAACCAGTAAGCAACAGCAAGTAAGCAGATGTAGGCAATGTGATGTACATGAATTGGAAGAAAAGACAAAATGAATGAATACATACATACGTAAGACATATTCTAGTAAAGCACAAGCAACATGAGTTAGTTGTTAGGCATCATCATCATCAACAACAAAAGCTATTTAATACTATCAAGCAGCAATTCTGAGGAAGTTGTATTACATACACACTTATAAGAAGGATTTCAAACTTGTTGAAGGTGGAAAGCATTCTTAAAAGAAGAAATAATAGGAGGGTCACACAGAGAGGCTTATTACATAAAATTTCTAAAAAAATTTTAAAGTTATATAAAACTAAACTGCAACTAGAACCTTACATTATCATTTAGTTTAACTATCGAGTGATACCTTTCGATATTGGTAGTGTTTGGTTCTTGATTCTGTAGTATTATAAATATTGATTGAACAATTAGAGTGAGATATATTAACTTAAATAGTTGGATGCCCGGAGCGTTTCCATCCAATGATCTGCAATTTTGTAATGAAAAAAATCTCAACATATTAATAATTCCAGAATAATCTATTTCAACAAAATACAAATCACTGATGTGATACTATATGATGTGTGAAAAAAATTTTAACAAAATGGGATAAATGGTTGTCAAATAAACTTAAAATAAATGGCTCTATCTCTGCATCAGCTTGGCCAATTCAATTTCAATTTCGTAACTAAATAAAAAACTATACATGTTAATAACGTTTATGATCCAGATTTTTATTTTCTTCAGCGAATTCCCGGAATAATCCATGTGAACACAATACTAACTGATATAAAACTTTATCTTGCATATATTCATATAATGCACCAATTTGTAAAAAAGGGACCTTTTTCGAGCGCTGTGTTCCAGAACGGTAATTGATAAGTTAAATGTTTCAAAAATGACCTTCCCAAACATCATTACTACTGTTTACTACTCATTTGTGAATTTTTTTATTCTAGTTTTTTTATTCTAGTTCACGATAATTTGAATGAATTTAACGTACCTTTAACAAACCAGACCGGAGGACAGAGAAACTTCATAATCATCGAATCATTTTATAATTTCGACTGTTTCATTGCGAAAACGATCAAAACGATGTTTAAAAAGAAAAATTGACATCCTAAATTCCTTCTTAATATTTAAAAAACTCCTTGTAAAAAAACATTCTATTCATGAAAGATATCTTACAAATGGAAGGTTGGATCACCAAAGAATAATAATAGAATGAGAATAGACAACTCTTCTACACTTACAACAACAACAAAGTCCAAACTTCGACTATATAGTTGAATAGTAAGCATAATCTTTCGGTAAAGGGTGAAAAAGCCTCAAACTCTCCCTCTAATTACTGCCTAATTGTTCAGATTTCATTCTATAACAACTATGTACGTATAAAGTATATATTTTTCCTTGTCTATCTAATTGTTTATCGGTATTATCTTTGTGTTTTTTGGTATTATCAAGATAAATCTCTGTATAAAATTAATTAGAACTTTGTATGATATAACCATAGATTATATAATAGGACTAAAATGTACATTGTATAATAATTATTTACAGTATAATTATTTATACAGGCTCAACTTATTCAATCAACTTGCATTTTTAGTCATTATAAGTGTGAGTCATGTTCTTACAATAGAAATTTTAATATATTTTTAAGATTTAAATGGATGTACTAGATTTCCCTCGAAAATAAATCAACATTTTCCTTGATAGCAAACAAGAAGTGGATCTAACAGAAATTATAAATATTCCGTTTATATTCTGGATATTTCATTTCATATCGATAACTAACAACTCTGCCTTCATAGTTTGCAAAGAAAACAGTCGGTATTCTTAAAGACTTTTTGAAATTTCGAACTTCGATTACAAAAAGCTCCTCGTTTCCATCTTGCATAGACAATAGTTTATATTTCCAAAGTGGTCGAAAATATCTGCGCAGATCAAACAAATATACAGCAGTTAGTCAAATCGTATAAATATTACTTTTTTTTTTAAATTATTCTAATTAATAAAAACTGAACTGAAACTCAATTAAAAATAGTATATTTTGTTAATCTTCCACTTTTTTTATCCAAATTTTTTCTAATTTTCTGATTATTAGCTCATTCATTTTTTCCATGTTTATTGAGTTTTATTACATTCTAATGAATTATGTGCACACAAAATTTTTACAAATATACTATTGATAAAATCTATTTTAATATAAAAACAAATTATTAAACAAATAAAACAAAACAAATTATTCACATTTTAGTTAAAACTATGAGAATGGTTGAAAAACTAATTCAATTAAACTTTAAAACCATAAATGTCAAATGAAAAACAGGAAAAACGAATACAACAATATGGTCTCTCATATACATGAATACGAAACAAACGAACAATAAGATAATTTCATGTATGGATGAACTGTTCTTTATGTGATGGTTGTTGGAGAATATCGTTATTTTCTCGTATTCATAGAGAATATATTATTATAGGCAATTCACGCATAGGGACATTTTAGTCAATGTCCGTAATAGACACAGATGTTTAACATGCGGACTGTGTTATAGTTTAATGATAGTACAGTGACGCCCCAATATCAGCCAGCGTCTTCGAAACTTCTTCTGTATATTTAGTTACAGTAATATACCACAGATACCAGTAGAATACAATATACCGTATCCAAGGAGTCTGTTTTGTTTGATACTATAACAACATATTATTATTATTTTCTTCTATCTTTTATTAACAAATAGTATATTGGATTTGTTTTTTCTTGTCTATATAATTTTCATTAAATTTTATTCATAGACATTTAATGCAGAAGAATGTTCAAATAATATCTACATTTATAGAGATTGTTCTAGTTTCAAAAACATAATGTTTGCAACATTTGAGGATAATTCAAAGTTTATTATCAAGTTTGCTCTAGATATTCGAAATATTATTCAAATTTCCTACAATCCCTGACTAAATTTCTTAAATTATCTAGTTGAAATACATATTTCAACAAGAGTACAGACTTCATCAATATAAATTAGCAATGAATCATTACACTCCTGACTTTTGAAAGTTGTGGCCCATATTATTTCTTTAACGCAAGAGACTAGCGAGAAATAGTCTTTTTTTTTATTTTAAATTTGAATTTTCTACGGAGATTTTACTAATTTAAAATCAGATTGCATTTTATGACCATCTTCAATGAGAATATGGTAGAAGTTCCTGTAGAATTTCACGCGAGTATATGTTCTTGAAATCTGAATAAAATTTTTATACGGCAGTGAATATTGTGTAGAAAATAGAGTTAATTTTGTTTTATGAAATCTGATCATGCGAGAAAATTTCAACATATATATTTATTGTGCCCACGAATTTCCATAACTCGTTTTGATGTACTCAGCTGTAAACAAAGCTCAAAATAAAAAAATGAAAAACGTTTCGATAAGAAAATTATTAATCGACTTAAAAAGACAGAAATTAAAAAAAAAAAAGTAATTTTAAATTTCAAACTTTTCTTGAACTAATGACCATTTGATGTGGGCACAAATCTTACTGCTGCCAAATAAATTCATTTTTTGGCGTCGACTTCGAGAGGCAATCGGACATAAGAAAATTATTTTTAATTCATTCTTTTTCGTTCAAGTCGATTCAGTTTTCTATTACTTTGAGACTTTCTATTCTTTCTATATTAGGGAAGTTTTATTTATTTAATAATTTTGAACGACTATTTGAAGTGAAAAATTAGTATTTGTGTTAATTTATACATCTATGATTTTTGAGTAAAATTTAAAGTTGCCTGTTGTATTTCGTATATATATATATATATATATATAGTATATATGTCTGTCTGCAGTACACCTTTTCTTGTTTCTTATTCTAGAGATGTTAAATAAAGTTAAAGAAAACAGTTAACAAAGTCGTATCTATTCTAAATACGATTATGTAATAAATTTAATGGAAATTTTGTTAGTTAAGTTGGTACTATACTATTACTAATATAATATGTAATTAGGTTAGAACTATTATATATTGTTTGCTATACTAAACTAATACAAATACATACATGCATGTGATGTTACGAAGAGTACATAGCTTAGAAACAAAAGTCTCTTTGTTAGTTGGGACATCTCTAAAGAATAGAATAGTAGACAAGTTCACATTTTCACGGAAAAAATTTTGTTAAATTTGCTTAGTCGTTTGGGATTCGGTATTCGTGAATATCGTTCTTTTTAGAATTTTCACATACATTATATACATACCAAAAGTCAAGTCAAAAAAAAAAATGATGTGGTGTCGTGGGACACCAGGTAGGAACGAAGTTCCTTCGGCTAATGTAGAATCGACACAAATTGCAAAAAAAATCGTCCTCAATTTTATGTAGGTTTTCTTGATTTTTCTCTTAAATTTTGCTGATTAATTTTTATTTAAGTACAAGAAAGTATTTAGAAGAAAGATAACCTAGAAAACCTTACTTAACCAATGTAAAATATTTTATATTTATAAATATATATTTATTAATATATTTATTAATAAAGAATAAACTAATACTTACGTATTTAATTCTTTTGCACTGAATAATTTCCCACCATTATCACTGTCAATTGCATTCAAGTCACTTGTTGGTTCACTTGACATTGTTACTATAGTTACGTCTCATTTAACGGTTTTATTCCACGCATTTTTTCTTACGGTTTTACTATCACATTTTTTCACAGTTCGGTCGCGCAGCAAAATCCCTATCCCCTCCAAGCCTGCCGTAAGGAACTTCGTTCCAATAAACATATTCCTTTATCATGAGAAATTTAAGGGTTCATTATAGGCAGTTAATTCATGTTTTTATGTTTATATACTAATTCCTTGGAACTAATTTTAACAGACTTTAAAAACAAAGTTTCTGTATTCGACTGCGTATATATTTTTTTAATGTGTGTTCGCGGATAACTTTTACGGACCGATTTTTTTTTTATATATAACCCTCAAAAGTAAAAAAATTACAAATTAAAAAAACTGCCTTCAAAAAATTGAAAGTCAAATACAATTTTAAATTTTCCCTTATCTCTAATTAAAAATTGATCGATCCTAAGATACCTTTGGTTTTTTAATAACAGGGGAGTACATATTACAAAACGATCCAAAACAGTAGTGAAATATAATGAAATAATGACTAACACTTTAATTTTAAACTTTTTATTTTTTACAAAATTTTACAAAAGTGAGAAACATTGATTTTAATTATTTATTTTACAGTCTTATACAAACAAAAATATATACAAATTTTATTATCAAAATAAATACACCAATATTAGAGAAAAATTGATTTAATTATTAATAGAAAATAAAATTAAAAAATAAACGGGACCTGAAATATAATTAAATAATCAAATCAAATTAATAAATATTTTAATATATCTCACCGAATTATCGCGTCTTGTAAAACTAACCTTACTCTGTTCACAATTATATATTTCTATAACTCTTTTAAATAATAGAAGTTGCTGCTTGAATATGTTTTACAGGAACTGAAAAATAATAAAATGATACTATAAAATTTTTCAAATTAATAAATATTTTAATATGACTCACCGAATTACCGCCTCTTGTGAAGCTAACCTTCCATTGTTCTTCCATGGCACTTCATTAAACACAAATATAAAGTCAAACTCTAACACTATCCAGTTTTATGTCACTTAGGTTACATTATTACATTATTAGTTACAGTTGGAATTGATTTTCATTTAAAAATAAAAACCAAACATTCTCAACAATAATTTGTATGTTTTATATACCTAAGCCATAGAGATAACTGCCGAAGTTTCAGTCCGGGCTTACAAATATCATGACTTGATACAATCGTCCTTTGCAGAACTACTTCATTAGTACACACATAATCATCGGAAAAAACATGATTTTTATGATTAGTATAAAATCTAATTCAAACAAAAACCTATTCAAGTATGGTCGGTCATTCAGTTTACAGGTTACAGGTCGAATTGATTTTCTTTTAAAAATAAAAACCAAACATTCTCAACAATAATTTGTATGTTTTATATACCTAAGTCATAGAGATAACTGCCGAAGTTTCAGTCCGGGCTTACAAATATCATGACTTGGTACAATCATCCTTTGCAGAACTACTTCATTAGTACACACACAATCATCGGAAAAAACATGATTTTTATGATTAGTATAAAATCTAATTCAAACCTTCAAACCGTCTAACCGAATTACCGCGTCTTGTCAATTTAACCTAACATTAGTTACAGTCAGTCACACTGTTTTAAATTATTTAGGGAACCTAAAAATAATGAAATAATAATAATAATAGCAAATTTTTTAAAATTAATCAATATTTTAATATGACTCACCGAATTGCCGCCTCTTGTGAAGGCAACCTTCTGTTGTTCTTCCATGGCACTCCATTAAACACAAATATTAAGTCAAACCCTAACACTATCCAGTTTTATGTCACTTAGGTTACAGTTGTAATTGATTTTCTTTTAAAAATAAAAACCAAACATTCTCAACAATAATTTGTATGTTTTATATACCTAAGCCATAGAGATAACTGCCGAAGTTTCAGTCCGGGCTTACAAATATCATGACTTGGTACAATCGTCCTTTGCAGAACTACTTCATTAGTACACACATAACCATCGCAAAAAACATGATTTTTATGATAAGTATAAAATCTAATTCAAACAAAAACCTATTCAAGTATGGTCAGTCATTCAGTTTATAGGTTACAGGTCGAATTGATTTTCTTTTAAAAATAAAAACCAAACATTCTCAACAATAATTTGTATGTTTTATATACCTAAGCCATAGAGATAACTGCCGGAGTTTCAGTCCGGGCTTACAAATATCATGACTTGGTACAATCGTCCTTTGCAGAACTACTTCATTAGTACACACATAATCATCGGAAAAAACATGATTTTTATGATTAGTATAAAATCTAATTCAAACCTTCAAACCGTCTAACCGAATTACCGCGTCTTGTCAATTTAACCTAACATTAGTCACAGTCAGTCACACTGTTTTAAATTATTTAGAGAACCTAAAAATAATGAAATAATAATAATAATAGCAAATTTTTTAAAATTAATCAATATTTTAATATGACTCACCGAATTGCCGCGTCTTTTAAAACTAACCCCACAATGTCACTGTCAAATATTTCTAACACTGTTTTTAATTATTGATGTGTTCACTTCAACTGTCACTATGAAACTGATTAAGTTCAAATTTGCAAATTATGAAATATTTGAATTTGGCTCACCGAATTGCCGCGTCTTTTAAAACTAACCCCACAATGTCACTGTCAAATATTTCTAACACTGTTTTTAATTATTGATGTGTTCACTTCAACTGTTACTATGAAACTGATTAAGTTCAAATTTGCAAATTATGAAATATTTGAATTTGGCTCACCGAATTGCCGCGTCTTTTAAAACTAACCTCACAATGTCACTGTCAAATATTTCTAACACTGTTTTTAATTATTGATGTGTTCACTTCAACTGTCACTATGAAACTGATTAAGTTCAAGGGGAAGTTTCTACTGATGGAGGCTTTACAGGACTGAAATATCATGAAATAATAACTTTAAAACTAAAAATTTTACGCCCCTTAATAGGCTTGAACAACCTACTATTTGGTTAATATATCAACGACCTAACGAATTGCGACACGAAGGCTTGGTACAGTGATCCAAATTAGTAGTGACATATAAATAATCATCAATTGCTCTATTAATATAAAAATTTTGCGCCGCCAAATAGTCTCGTAACCACGACCTTTTGGTTGTCATCACAACACTGTAACCAATTTCGCCACAGAGGCTTGTTACAATGACTCCAAAACAATAGTGACATATACATATATAATCAATTAATCTAATTATAAAAATTTTCATCCCGGAATAGGCTCGAACCGCTGACCTATCGGTTGACAACCCACGCCTTTAAACAATAACGCTAAATTGTCTCTTTATATGATACAAAGAGAATAGAGAATATAAATCAATAATCAATTAATCTGAATAAAAAAAGTAGAAACCGTCCCCTAGATTCGAACCACCGACCTTTCAACTGAGAACTCTACACACTAACCAATTGTGACACATAAGGTTGCTAGCAAAATCCAAAATCATAAATCCTAACTTGTTTCAAAACCATATTTTATAATTATTTTTTTAACACGCTTTTATTAGCTTCACTCGTATGTTTGTTTGTCTGTAGGTAACTCTCTGAAGTTGGCTGCAGAACGCATATGAACGGATACTTTGCATGAGAGTAATAAAGATAGAGCGTGTTTTTTTAGTTTTTTTAAACTATTTTATAATTATTAAATTTAAAATTCAACTCGCCCAGCCCCCCCATATTTTGACACATTGTTTCACTTACATATTTGATAACCTTTAACTGAAAAAAATGTTCAAAATACAAATATACACGAAAAAAGCTCAGTGTTATCTCTTTATTCGTAGATAGAAAAAAAGCTCTCCAAATACCTACTTTAATTATTAAAATAATTCTCAGTTGATTGAATTATACAACTATTATTTTATACAATTATTTTAATAATTAATATATTTTGCAAATTTTAAGATGAAAAGTTATTAATGTTTTATTTCGTTGTTAGATTTTGATTAATATTTACAAATACTTTCTATAAAATTGCTTTTTTTTTATATATTCAGAAGTGTTCGACTTTATTCTATTTGATTTTTATACGTCTTTCAGTGCAAAACGCTTTTGTTTGATAATAAAATTTATGCATTTCATTTGTGTTAAACTTGTAGGATGATTAAAAAAAATACATTGAAAATCGATTTATTTAGAAGTTGCAAACAATGCTTCCTCAAATTTGGCATATTGATTTCTTTTCTACCATTTAGTATACAAATGAAAACACTATTTCAAATTTTTCACAAAACCCAACCATAAATTTGGTGTTGTTTTTCAGATATTTTAAAGGATTACATGAACTTCAAAAGCTCAAAATAAAAGTATTATTTTTTTAAATGTTTTTCTTATATATTTTGTATTTAAATTTGGAAATATTTTGTGAATTTTAAATCAAAATTATGAAAATGCTTATCTATTAGGACCACTGTCAACTCGGTCGATAAATATCGACTAAAAAGTTTACACATATTGGTATCAATTTTGAAAAGATGTGTTCATACCTAATGTCATTCATTATCTTTCAAATTTGGCGTACATATAACTCCAAAAAATAATTACCCAAACGTTTTGAATTTTGGTATGTACAATATACGAAATATGAAACTAGACTCTAGAATATGTTAAACCGAAGCACTTGTCGACTGGTCTATAGTTGCAAACACTTATTACAAGATCTACATTTATAATTGTTACAATTACTTTCTATATACTCACATTATTTTAATTTTATACGAAAATAAAACTTTTCTTTACAATTAACTTTCATATTTATTTGTTAAATAAATAAATAAATAAATATATATATATATATATATATATATATATATATATATATATATATATATATATATATATATATATATATATATATATATATATATATATATATATATATATAAATAGGTATATATTATACTTTTTAGAAACTAAAACCTGGTTATCCAAATAATTTTAAGTTAAGATGTCTAGATATTAAGATCATACCAAATCTCTTGTTTGAAAAACTCTAAAAGAAATTTTTACCTTAATATTATTTTTGTTTTTTTATTTTATCGGATAAGTATATGAATGTGGGTGGTGTTAAGTCACAGATTTTAAGGCATTCATAATAAAATATAGTCCTTGGTTGATCAATAATTCTTTCTTTTTTTCCTTTTTTGTATTAAAAGTAATAATAAAAAATTGTAAAGAATCTGTAAATATAAGAATTTGTGTGTATACTGTTTCCTCTGTTATAATATACGTGTGTATAAAGATAAAAATATAATCTATTTTTCACTAAGAAGTTATCTTTTTTTCCTCTATGAATTTTACTCATACATACAATACATTCAAAGTAATACAGTAAGATAAAAAAGTGTGAAAGTCGTAAAAAATTTTCACAATACTTCCTCAATTAAATACATATACTACAGAAGTCAGTGATATTATATAAGTAACGGTTACATACAAATATTGTTAAATTCCATTAATATTGCTTTTATTTCTTAAAAATTACATATTTGACAAAAATTTAATTTTTCAATCTTATTGTAGTGTGCTAAGTGGTAATTCTTGTAGCTGCCTTACTTATTATAAAGTACTAATTAGTAATTACATTATCTAAATTCAAATTAATTTTTAAAATTCATTATTATTCAAATCAAATACTACTGTTAAGTGGTATCACAAATCACAATCTCATTTTATTCAATAAGCAATCACATTTGATGGAAATTAAAAAAAAATTATACCGATTTATTGAGTTGGAAAGTTAATATCCATACATCCGCGAATCTTTCGGCACTTTCCTAATACTCATTTATATTGCTAAATGTGATATAAGACGAAAAAATGCATTTTCTGCATTTCTGTTGATAAAATTTTCTACTAAGCATTTTCTTCTAAACATTTAGCTACTTAGTCAAATCTTATTTATTTTTTGCGATTTTCGGTTAACAATTTTCCCTCCTCAATATTCAGAAAAATTTGTTAATATGTTTGTTTAACACAAATAAATCAAAACAGCAACCTTTAATATGAGAATCAGATACCAAAGAAAAATTTTCTATGTATGGGGTCACAGTAAACCTCAATACACAAGGACTCTATCTGGATATTGGCATTCCAAGTAAATAGGTGAATCATTAAGTTTATGTCATTAAATTTTCGGACTTTTAAATGTCACTGTAAATACAACCACGCATAGAAAAGTTGTGAAAATGATGAAAAGATGATAAAAGGAATCCATTGTATACATACAACGGGAATCATCAATGTATAAAGTGAGTGACGACACACAAAAACCTAAAGCATCATATACTGAAAAGGTATTATAGCTTGACTGTTGTCG
Source organism: Chrysopa pallens (assembly GCA_020423425.1). Classification (NCBI taxonomy): domain Eukaryota; kingdom Metazoa; phylum Arthropoda; class Insecta; order Neuroptera; family Chrysopidae; genus Chrysopa; species Chrysopa pallens. Next base: position 42,966,606 of record CM035593.1, on the reverse strand, counting down.
ACAAAACAAGAGACGTTGATGAGATCTGATTGATAGTTACGGATGTCCGAATAAAATGTATTAAGTTTGTATGATAAAAGGTGTGTGGAGTTTTGAAGGATTTAGTATGGTGTTTATTTTATACAATTTTTTAAGGTTATCTACTTCCTCTTGACACAACATATTTAATTTATGTTAAGTAATAATACAATTTTTTCCATTAATCTTCTTTTTTTCCATCAATTGGATGATTTTATTCGAATTTGTTAAATATCTTAGGGCGGTCAGCTTTAATATGGTTACTGAGAAATGATTCTACAAAGCCACCTCAAACGAGATAATATATGGTTTTCAGGTAGTATGTAGATGTTGATTATTTGAAAGTAGGAACTTGTTCGTATCGTAATTTTTCTGAATATTTGATAGCATATTTACATCTACTACGACACGCCACCGACCTTGGTTTAACTAACATATACTTTACTAAGAATATTCAATTTTATTTTCTTTTATTAATAACAGTAAACGCGGACGACTACTTATAATAGGAAAAAAAGTAGTGAGTGAATTAAAAATATTTTTAGCTAAATATGATTAGTTAAACATCTACCTCTTATTTAAATTTTCCCAGAGAAATGATTTATGGTAAAGTTGTAGAGCTTTAAATAGTTTTAAACATACTTGGCTTGAAGAAAAACGGTGGACCCATTTTCGAAAAATGTAGAATCCCGAAAATCACTAAATTTAAGTTGGAAACCCGATAAAACCTGTCTTGAGATATCGAGACCTTTAGGTTAGGCGATTCTTTAAATAACTAAATAAAAAATGTATTTGGAAAAATACTGTATCTCAATTCTTGAACAGACTGTACCTAATTCAGGCGAATGAAAAACACAATTCAGTAGAATTACTTTTATAAAACAGCCAGAGACAAGTAAGTATATTTTAATATAATTTCAACATTGAAAGTGTTTATAAACGTAACTAAACCGTATAAAAAATGAATTTCTTTTATTTGTCATACTTGATAATTAAAGGAAATTTTTAATAAATGAAAACCATTAACGTAATTGTTTTTAATTGATTGAAATAAATTTATCTATAAAGTTAATTTATAAAAAACAAGTCCATTTTGTTAATTGAAATTTCAAAAATTAATACAAAGAGTTCGTAACAAGTATTTTATTTCAATATCACTAAGTTGAAAAAGGAGAAAACATTGCAACATCATTCAGGATATCGGTGATTTAAAATAGGAACATTTCACGTTAGATCCGGTATTATAAATATTAGAAAGTTCATCTTCAAACTGTATTTGTTATTTCAATTTTCCAATTACCTAATATCTATCAAACTCTACATTTTACTGAATATGGAGGAGACTCAAAACGAAAAAAATTGTTTAGTTAAGTACAATAGCACTTTATTAGTTGAGTAAAAATTCGATGTTGAATCAGTCTGTGTGTTAAGAAATATTGAAAACCCAACGTTAATACAGTGGGTGGCCAGAAATATCGTCATGAAAGTGACTACTTTCTAGAATTAGGAAAAGTGACCGTATGACCCATACCGGTATCGTTTCGTTGTCTTTCATACACAATTCTTCCGGATTTACTTAGTAGCTGGATAGGAAAGTATAGCCTATTTTCTTTGTATTATATCATGCTTGCGTATTTAACAACTAATCTACGTTTTATATTTGGAAAGGCATAACATGGTAATTGGCGGAAATATTGGCAGCAATAATATACCATCTGTTTATCACTGGGACTAAAATTAAAAATTTAGAAGTAATATACGCATAGTGTATTTTATGTATTACAAATTAATATCAACGAAAATGATTAATTTTATATTTTCTCAAATAAATGAAAAAACTTTTAATCTTTCATAATTTCCTCTTAACCAATAACATTTCATTGCAGGAAGTTGTATAAGATTTCAACTCAAATAAATTCATTATAGAAGTTAGGTACAATAAAATCAAATTACTTTCTAATTTCGAGATATAATAAATATCACACACAATTTAAGATATTAAGTTATTTTGAGAAAGCATATGGTATGCATGAAATAATAATAATGATATGAATGAATATTTATCGTTAACAAAAGTTAATATCATAGTTATTTGTTTGTTAATAGTTTACTTATAACAGTATTTGATAAATAGTTACAAGTAAAATTCTAATTATTATTATCTTAGAAAACTAGTCGTATGTACGAAGTTTGTATTGAATAACAGATTTCAGATACTGTAGTCAAGGAGAGAAATTAATGAGAAGTGTAACTTGATATGAGTTTGTCGAGTAATTTTATATCGAATGAAACTTTTATATTACTAATAATAATAATAATGATTTTGATTTGGTATACGTTTCCCGTAGGTACGCTTTTCATTTATTTATATTTTGTTTTTTTTTTTTTTTAATAAAGTTTTTTTATTAATTTCTTTTCCAAGTTTACAGATATTGCGTTATTTTATATTTCTTGAACAAAAATTGTTTTTTATTTCAAAACTGAAATGGAGAGTTACTTTAGATTTAATACATAGATTTTTATTATCTTGCATAAACAATTGCATTATACAAGAATTGAAATAGTAAGTTTTTTGAAAATACTATTGTAAGCTCGAAAATATGAATAAAATCAGCTCCAAAAATAAAATATTAAACAGCTCCAATTAGTGGTTATTAAGTAATGATAAATTCATCTCGAATTATTTAGTTGTCAAAATTCTCAAAAATGAGGTACTCTTTTAAAGATGTTGTGAATATCTTATTGGAAAACATTTTGACATAATCAAAACATAAAATATTTATTAACTGAAATATTTGGACAAAATCCTTCTAGTCAAAGACTTTCTAAATTTCTCAATTTGAATTTTTCTAAGGAATGAATACATGAATTTCAGGTAAAAGGAGTGTTTTATTTAAAAAATACATTCCAAATTTAATTGTTTATTATTTTAAAAATTTTTTTAGTCCGTTTAAAATAAAATGGACCATACTAAAGTTAAGACCCTCTAAGCGGTAAAACAAAGCAAAATTGTAAAATTTTGAAAAAATAAAAATCGATTGGAAAAATTGAAAAAAAACCAAACTAAATTAAAAAAATGCACCTTGAAAAAATAAAGAACCCAAAAAAACTGTCCATATTTCCAAAAAGGTCTGTTTTTATTCTTGCGTATAGGTAGTGTGCTGTTCCATTGGGTCGTTTAGCTGTAGCCAATTTTCTTCTTATGCCAATATATCAATTAATTCCGGTGCGGAATATTTTACTTTTGAGTTTTTCATAATTTTAATTTCATAGTTTTGTTAAAATGTGCATTCGGAGTGTTTTTACTTTTCAAATAAATTAACAAATTTTTAGAATAAGTATCTGTATTTTCAAATTGAATGATATATGAATATTGTTTTCAACTTGTCTAGTACTCTTGAGAGTTTTGTTGTAGGTTTATTGAGTAAAGAACATTAATAGTTCAGCCACTAGAAACATTTTAAAGTATTCAATATCATATTACAAAAGTTGAACATTTATTGAACAATTTTATACTGTATTGAATTGGATGCATTTAATTTATTTGAGTAGAACTGAGCAATCTCTGTTAACTAGACCTATTCTTTTGAAATTCGCAATTGATCAACTTTTATTATATTTCACTCCGTGTAGAAAAAGTAAAATAACTTGAAAGTATAGCTTGTATAAGAAATTGTCTAAATTTTTTTACGAATTTTTTCTTCTAAAAAAATTTAATTTCGATTAGCTTGATACATTTTTTTAAAGAAAGTTTAAAATCTCCCAAATGAGTATCTCGTTTTCAATTTTCTATTAACCCCAAATAATTTTTCTTGTTTATTTGGTTAATAATTATTCTTTAATTTTTACATTTCCCGCTAACAGAGAGAGGATTTATGAAACGATCCAAATGAGTAAATGATCCAAATTACTATTATTTATCATGGATACATACTTCAAGCATTATTATAAATTTCAGGGTAGGAATGAAAATTCAGTGTCTAAAATCTAAACAGTGATCAGATAACATCATTTTGCACACAGTTTACCGTATATGAAAGAAAGACTACATTATAATTTAATAGTTTAGTCTTTTTTTGTTCTTTTATTATAATTTTAAATTTAATACATCATTTTTTATATTGCGGGAGCAAAGTTGTAGACCTAATACCTTCAGAAATAATATGAATCCAAATGAATATTATAGGTAAAAGAAGTTTTTATACAAAAACTAACCAAAACTGTAATTGTGGTAATTTATAAAAGTTTTCTACATAACATAAACTTGTATATAAAACTTAAAACTAAACCATTTCATTCATCAGTGATACGTAAACCTAAATGTTTTCATTTAAGTTGAAAAGTAACCACATGTGGTTTTTATATACATAGATTTTACAGTACATAATATCTATCATTATTTTACATCACAGATACAATTATAAACCATGCCTTTAAAAGTACATCTCTGTGGAAGTGCCTCCGTGACCGCCAACAGCAACAAATCTAGGACGCCAAAAAATCTAATTTTCCAGTCTTTATGATAACTGAAGATTAATGAGAGAAACAGTCTAAGGAAAAATATTTTATTTCAAAATGAGTGAATGGAATTTGGCTACGTGATCTTTAAAGAGTGAAAAATTCTTTCAAATCGCATTATTTTAAATCTTAAACTCTTATCATGGCATTTTGTAAACATTAAATACTGTTTATGACTTATCATCTATGTTGAATACAACTTTAAAAAATATATTCAATTTTTTATAAATACTTTATTTTAGTATACTTTACGAATAGTTAGGAGTATGATTTAATTTTTATTTATTTATTATTTTTTTTGTTATAATTAAATTTACTTGCAATAATTAAATAAAATCTCAAAAATTAGCTAAGAAAAGAATCGTGTGAACATTCGTAATGTCATGTAATGCTAGAAAATATCGAAGCCACCAGCTAAATTTTGGTATCTCGTTTTAAGAATCAACCAACTAGTTCACTTCCGTATTTTCACCCGTCCTCCCGTCTGTCATAAAGATAACAAAAAGAGAAAACAAAAATAAAAATACTCAAAAGAGATGGATGCTACGCCTGTAATAAATTATACGAGCTCATTAGTAACCAATGCAATGGTCGATGTTGGAATTTTGAACAGAAAACTAATTTTGTAGTGTATATCTGTTTTTACGCCGGTTATAGAGTATTTTCCATATAATCTGTATCTGTAGTTATACATCTTTAGAAACAAATTGTATATCTGTAACATTTGATTTAATTTTTGTACTTTCTATTGCACATTTAGAAGATCATTCAAATTTGTGGGTGAATTATTTAAAACAATCTTGATCTCTTCCTGAATATATGCAATATACAGAATGTTTAAGTTTTTTCAGATCTAATTGTAGTAAGGCAACGGTATTTATAAAGACAGTGTTGAAATAAGACGACGTGATTATTAACTCATCAAATTGAGGTGTATTTTTACATATTCATAAACTCATTAGCATTAACTTCACTGAGGAGGGAATCAAAATCATTGTCAACTTGTCAGTTCACATTTTGTAATAAAGCGCAACTAGCACAGTCGATGTGACTTAGTTCTCGGTGAGGTGAATAAATTGTTTAGGAATATTTTTATTAATTTGTTTACCCTTTACAAAAAACAACCAATTGTGTTGAATAGCCATTGCGATAGTTGAGGCTAAGCCCAATTACCATCGAAAAAAAAAGTTAGATCTAGATTACAGGATTCATTTATCAAACATTAAACAGGCAAGTTAAAAGTCAATACTGCCGTACCAAAAAAAAAAATAAAAAATTCAATGAAAAGAAGTTTATTAGTCATTGATTACTTCGTATATACATAAAGAAAGCTCATTCTTTAAGTACACAAATAAATAAAATTTTCATTGCAGCTTTTAGGCCTCCCTAGACGGGTTCTCCAGTTGTAATAATTAGTTTATATATCTGTTTAGCCAGCTAGTAAATGAGTGACGTTTTGCTTTGTATATACAGGTTTAGTAATACAATTTAGTGATTGCGAGTATTTCATTTTATTTTATACATTTTTGTAGCCAATTATTTTAAAACATGTCATGCCAAGCTGTTTTAATTTTTAGGCCCAAGTATCGAAAACTTGATTTGCAAGTGCACTCTTTTAATATTGAAAATGATATCATAAGCTGTCTTATTGTAATTGTTCAAAAACATATTATCACATAAGATAATATAGGAATTCTTACGATACCCCCAAATCTGTTCAGACAATAAGAAGTTATGGTGCAGTAAACAAACACACTTACACATGTGAATATGTTACAATCAAAACATTACATTGATATTTTAACGGAGGCATGGGTACAGAAGCGCATGCCAAATTTAAAATCTAGTAATTATTACTTTTAGTACACAAGTGAACAAATCACCTTTACTGTGTGAACAATGTATTTGAGTGTATAGTCTTTGATTTAGTATTGTAAAAACTTTCACACTTCAGTATAAAGTAATATTGTGAATATATCATACAAATGTTCATTAAAATGGTACATACTACATACTCTTGGCAGACTTGTTGTATTGGTGGTTATAAAGATATTGGATATAAGTGGGTGACCAGTGGACCGTAATTAAATATTACTCTGACCCTCCACTTAGTACCTCTATGTTATTATATAATTCTGTATATACATATGTATAAGACCTAAGCCAATCCAACCTAGAAGAACCCGTATTTAAGTTTTCACTTCATTTTGAAACTCTTTCCTTCATTTGCTTGTACACTGATTTTAGTTAAGGTTTGGCTTGAGCTGGATGGCAATACTCAACCAACCAAACCACTTTTACAACCTTTTTCTCCATAATACTTAAACGTACGTATGCTGTGTACAAAGTGATATATAAATATTGAATTTGGATGAAAAGCAATTTAATGCCAAACAGAAAATTCGATTAGAGGTAATATTTACGTACAAAATTTATCGGTCATTTAAACAACTGCTTAATTTAGTATTTGAATTTTAACGAATTGAAATGTCGAATAAGCTTCACATATAATTCAACCAAAACAGCCCTAATAATCATATGATAGATAGTACTTGCATTATCTGAATCATACTGAAAACTCATGTAAGTTTTTAATAAACATGTTTTTTTGTAATAATCTAACCATGTCTTAAACTCCAAAATATATTCAGTAGCTCTCTGAATGGAAATGTTCAGCTGGACTAATGTCATTTTTTCCGCGGTATATTTGAAGAGGAAGGAATGTATTGTTTTGAATAGTTTTTATCCAGAATACACATCTGCCTTAAATGAATCATTTTCAGAAAAAAAAACTTGATGAAAAAAAACCTGATAACTAAAATGGTTTTTGAAATGACCGATTCAATTTAGATACACTTTTTCGCACATTAAAAACAAATCAAAAAGTCGTTAAGACCACATTATAAATAATTGAAGCAATTAGCTAATTATAATTTGCGTACAATTTGAATATCTAAAAAATCCATATGGTCTAAATTTCGATAACAGAATGATATTTTTTAGCCAAAAATAAAAAACAGTGGTAAATTTTTTTAAGACTAATTGAGGAGTTTTAATTTCCGTAATGACTATAACAATAGAAGATTTAACAGGGTCTTCATATCTGGTAACATTTGTCATGTTTAATTTAGTAGGATAAGATACTTTGTTCGCCAAAATTGGATAAACATTGAGCCTCATAGAGCAAAACTATTTTTTGTTTGTTTTTCTGACGTCTCAAGAATCAAAAGAATAAATCAGCAAAAATAAAATTATCAACAAAAATAAATCATTATGTACTACGCAGACATTCTACGAAATGTTTCCTTTTTCATTCTGGTTAGTTAGTTCGTGTTCTTAGTTGTTACAACCTTTACTTTATTTCTACCCTTTTGTGAGCAAAATATTACATTTAATTTTGTATTGGAAATAAAATTTTATTTCTAAAATATAAACGTACTGTATATAGATTGTGATGTACTCGAAATTGATTACAATATCAAATTTTCCAGATTTAGACTAATAACGAAATATCTTTATATTAACAAATGGAGTATAACTGAAACATAGTCTTCCTACAGTCATTATTCCCTAAGTATACTTTTGTCTTTCAACCACTGGAAATCCACCGATCTAATTGGTTTTAAATTATGATCTTGCAAAATAATGATTTATATATGGTTATGTTCTTATTTCATGAACTCCATAGCAACAGTGGTTGATAGTCAACGAATCTAGTGGGTTCCGTTTAGAGTATATGAAGAGAAAAATTAACATTCGTAATATTTTTGCAAAACCAATGGTCTTTCAAAAAATTTATAATTAATAATCTTCGAATAATAATTTTTATGGAATCCGCTTTTTTTACCAAATGTCACGTAACAATAAGAATAAGGATTTGTTTTTTGTATGTTTTTAATAGTCGAGTGAGTTTTAACATCGGTACTTAGTTAATCTTTAGCTATCCAATCGATTTCATAACCATTTATAAGGAAATTTTTAGGGCTACAAGTACTAGTAAAATTTTATCTTCAATTCTAAATTAAAATAAAAAATTAATGGTAGAGAGCTTTAATTTGTGGTATTCCATAGTATTAATTATATTAGGTGGATAAATTAATTTACACACTTTAATTTTTTTTATTTTGCTTAACCAGTTTATTTTTTTTTATTATGCGACATGTTTCGGATGTTACTTAATATTCAAATAAAAAACAGCAGAATCTTTGTTTAATAAAAAACTTAGGTTGTTAAATTTTACGGCATTTTACAAAGAAACCTTGTAAAAATGAAAAAATAAAAAATGAATTTGTTTTTTAAAATAAACACTAACCAAAACTTTATAAAGTTTTTAGTTTGTACTATGATAATATCTATAATGGGAATTATTTGACAAGACGCCATTTTGGGTAATTTATACTTTGCTAACTTTAGTGTTTGATTTAATGACTCTAACAAAAATTATTTTTCGTTTTTATTATCAGCGTTAAAGTCAATTTTGCATGAACGATCATCGTCACTCTCAACGAGCTATAATTTGGTTAATATAAACTTTTTTTCAATAAAATGCTATGATAATGAGTTATTTCCAATCACATTTTTTTTATAATTTTCACCCTTCAAACGGCAGCATCCACACCGTTTTATTTCTTAATTGGTAGTGTCTTCAACATATAGCATTTGAAACAAAAATCATTCAAATTCATTAACTAAAACTGGAGTTCAACATTTTGTTTTATAAGTAATAGTTTCACCGGATAATAAGCGTTAATATAAAAATTTAGATATTTCATTTATAATTGAAAGGTCATTTATTATGTAGGAATTAAAATACATAAAATCAAATTTAAAATTTTCTAAAAATAAAATATTATTAAAAACCTTCATATAGAGAAAATAATTTTTTGCGGTAATTTTATTATATCATGAACATGAATATACTATTTCATCTACATAGTCTGTAAAAATGGGTAACAACATTAACTATATTACTGGAACTAAACGTATCTTTATGCATACATAGAGATGTATATTTCATCATTTACATTTCATATATCCATTCGTTGTCACACTCATCTCATTAGTAGAGATTTGTTCGGATTGGAATTGAACCTCAGGTCACTCATTATATGCATCGTAAACCACAATATATACAGTTTCATACTGTGTATGAGATGATACTTCGTAGCCAGTAACGATAGAAAATTATTCCAAATGTTAACCGCTACAAGTGCTTAGAAAAGTCACTATCAGTTTGGTCCTCCCAAACCCATTGTAAAAAATGTTTACCACCATGTCAAAATCGTTTATGGTGGGCGATGTGATTAATGTACTTAACAGAATGTTAAATCTTTGAGCAAGATTATTTCAAAAACGTACTAAATTAATTTTAGTTTGAAGTTTGTAACGCTTGAAATTATTGACCGCTGAAACGGAATTTTGTATAGGTGTTCATAGAATCAGTTAACTAGTCAATTTACAAACGTCCGTCCGTCCATGATCATGAAAACTAAAAGAAGAAAAGAGATACCGAATTGAAATTTCGGTGACGCAATTTAGTCATAAAAAGTTATATCAAGATCGTGAATGAGCAAAATCAGCCCATTGGATCCATGACGATCCATGATCCAACTGTTGAACCATTAAAGAAACAAACACAAAAAATGTTTGTTTTCAAAACAAACAACTTGTTTGAAACATTTTTTCGTAGACTGTTTAGATTCGGCACAATTTCAGCTCATATTTAGCCAATAATCCCATATATAATTGCAGAACATAAAATATTAATTTATGTGTTCATAACTGCATTGACTGCATATTTGGAATAATTTATGAATGCGTATCATTAAAAATAGTTTAAACATTGATAATGTCGAATTTCTAAACGTGTCGAGTGTCAAATGCATAAGAGATGATTTTATGATATTATATAACATACATATTATGTAACAAAGATACGCGAATATGTAGTTCTTCAGAAATTCTAAAAGATGGCGCTCGTAGAATTTGGCTATATTTCAGTCATATTTTTTTAATTGACGATATGTAGACACAAACATTATGCTTGCCATGACTCTAGTAAATTTCGCTTTCATTTTAAGATGACCGGATTTCTCATATCTCTTAAGACGAACAATAAAAATTTTTGCTTCTATAAAATTGTTTCTTTGAAAAATTGCCAAATAAAAAAATGATGTTTGTTTAAAATATATATTTTTGAAAATTAATAATGTTCGCAGCATCTAAGAATCTTATTATAATTATTTGTTCGTTAGCACTTACTGTAAGGAAGATGGAAAATGTGGATTGAAAATTGAAATATTAAAATATTATTTTCCGATGGCGGTAGAAGAGTCTGTACTTAAATGCAAATACTTCACCAATATTCAAGTGAATTGATACGTGAGATTATTTGTTTTAATTTTTTGATTCATTCAATCTGTCCTGTTTCGCCTGTATATGACTAGATGTGGATATTTAATAAAACTACAACCTCTGTATTAGTATTCCGTATTAATACATTCATTAGTGTTATTTCAATGCATATTTTAATTTTCATAAACAGAAACATTTAATCTAGTTATTTTATGGTTTGTTAAATCCCATGAAACAGTTAAGTTTTTGTTTTTCCGATTCTTGTGTTACTGGAAAATTTGATATCCTGTGACTACTCCTCGGTCAATGACTACAATTTTTTATTATTATTATATTTTTCATTGATTCATTAGGAAGTAAAAATAGCCCAATATATTCATTTAATTTCCTTCTGTTATATGCATTAGTAAAGTTCAAAGGTGATTGATTCTCAATAGTACATAAAAATCTTCTTGTTAAATCAGAAAACAAAATTATTAAATATAAATATGTATGTGTTTCATTTTTCAAGTAGGGTTCTTTTATCATACTCAAATATAAATAAAGGGATAAGTAGGATCATTTTTCTTGTCAGATTATATTGATACAAAATACGGCATTTCTTATAGCATTTAGTGATCTTGATAGTTACAGAATGAAGTGTAAATGAATATAATTCTGGGTTTCGGTAAACAATTTGACAATCATGCTTTAGAAGAAAAAAGAGACCTTATTTTAATGCATTACAATCTTTTAATAAGTTTCAACAGCCTCGGAATTCAGTGTCAGAGTATGTTAGTGTTATTCTGAAGTTTGTAACGCTAGCAAAAATTGATCTGACAAGCAAAATTTTTGTATACGTGTTCAAAGAATAATCTACTTAGCCCATTTGCGTTTAACTGTCAGTCTATCCGCCTGTCCGTCATAAAGCGAAGAGAATCTAAAATCCGAAATGAGAAATCAAGCTTTAATTTTGTTAACGTAACGACTTTCAGTTCATGAATGAGCGAGCATAATCGGTCAATTGAATCAAATAGATTCATAATCCAACTTTTGAATCATAAACGAAGAGAAAATCAAACCTCCACAAATTTTGTTTGAAACATTTTTAAGTAAAATTTTCGTTACAATTTATAGCTCAAATTTAGCTAATAAACAAATATTTTATATTTTTATTATATATTTATAGATTTCATATTGACAGCATAGTATTAGTTCGTGAATGAGCAAAATCGGTCACAAACGAATAACAAATTGAAGCACCAGAAATTTTGTTTAAAACATATTTTTGTAAAATATTTGGATTCGTTACCACACTGAATTTAGCTGAATTCTAGCTAATAAGCACATAATTACAATGCGTATTATTATTATATGTGTATAGACTGGATATTTATAATATTTTATGAAGTAACAAGTAACAAAAAATATTGATACTGAACAATATGCCGAGTACTTTAACATTTAAATATGTTAATAGTTTTCTTCCTTTGGTTTTTCCCAAAACAGAAAAGTGGATTTTAGTTTATTATTCTGAACAGTCCATAGGACCAATTCATTTTGTTTTATATTATTATCAATGTGTATTAAAAATTAACGAGCCACGATCGAGTACAATAAATTTTATCGTACATTTTTTAGAATAGTTTTCACAAACAGATACTTGTATAATGAAACAATGTACAAAACAAGTATTGGAACTTGTTAATTCAGTTCTAAATTTTCTGCTCAACGAAATGAATTTTCCAAAAACATTTCTAGTGAGTTGGTAAAGAGATACTGAAACACCATATACCTATCTATAATTGTAATATATTGATGTATTTTTTTGGTTTTATATATTTTTATTAATATTAAAATATTTTTCATTTTACTAAATTGAATATTTATTTGATACTAAATATACAAACATTTATTTTATATTTGAATTGTGTGCCTATAAGGGTGTGTGTGACTATGTGTACATAGTAGGTTTACAATACAGATTGTATTTATCGGAGAAAAACTTGTTGAACCATTGGAAAATAACAAGTAGCAACTAAAAATTAATAAAGGATTAATTTTAATAACGGAAAGATATCAATATCTGAAGTATTTATAATTTTTAAGAATGTAAAAATGCAGAAAAGGAGTTTATATAGAATGGAATAAAAAATTAAACAAAAGAACCGCCTTCAAAAAAATGAGATTATAAGTTAATAACAATTTAAAATTTTTACTTGTAACCAATTACCTTTTTCAGTCGACGCCAATCAATTTTTAACTAAGAAAAAATTAAAAATTATATTTTACTTTTTAGTTCATTTATTTGAAGGATGTTCTTTTTTTTAATTTTTTTATATTTATTTTACCTTTGAGTGTTGTATAAAAAAACTTTTCATTTGGTTGAAATCTAATCACTAACGATTTTTTTGCCTCTTCTAGATCCTTAGGGACACCAGATCCTGATTTCCTTGTCATGATACTACCCAAATAATAACTAGATATGAAAATTCCTTACATACTTTCAAGAAATTTTTCTATTCCGGGATTTTTGGTCATTAAAAATAAAATGTAATTATATAACCGACATATATGAAATATATGCGCCAACATTGATGCAGTTTAGCTTTAAGGTTTGTAATGCTAAAAAATATTTGAAGGCACTACCAAAACTCCATTTCAAATTCAGATCAATGACACTTATAATACATATTATAGAAAAAATTTATATATATTTCTTTTACGTGTTCATTTAAAGTATAATTTTAAAAATGTTAATCATAAACATTCATAAGCCGGATATTTAAACAATGGAGTCAGTTAGTTTTTCTTAAACTTTTAAAATTTTTTTCTCTAATTTGAATTCCAAACATTATATACTTATTGCTATATATTTTGTTAATATATGGTAGAACATGCAACTAACTGACTCATAATTGGACATTGCGCTTAGAACATTCACTATAATTAAATATTAAAGACTAAAAACAGAAACTATATGCAATCGGCAAACTGATTTTGTTAATGTAGATTTTATAATAAACATCAATATTTGAACTAGGTTTTCTTTTATTCATGCTCGAAGAATTTCATTGCTCGTACATGATTGTTTCATTTTGATTATTATTTTTGTTTCTCAAGTAAAAATGCCATTTATGTGTGTTATTTTATTTTGCGAAGTCAATCCTTACTATAAAGTCATTGGATGACAAAGGTTCTCATGACAATGGTTACCATTGTGGATGACATTGGTTACCATTTTGGATGACAATGGTTCCCATTTTGGATGACAATGATTCCTATTTTAATGGATAAATTCGAGGACTGAATTTTCTAAATGTCAAACGTTGTAGTGTTTTTATCCGTCTTTTAAAAAGGAGGAGTGAAGTGTTACGTATAACTTCTTACGTATAACTGCACTACAAAGGTATTATATATATATATTGTGCACAAGTAGCTAAAATACTTTTTCGTCCGTTCTCACCTTTGTGTTTTAAATGAACAAAAATAAAATATAGTTAATTTTTTCATTAAACTGAGTATTATTAAAGATAAAACATTCATAGTAGTATTGATGAAATCTTTAAATAACCGCTTTTAAGTTAAGGTAAGTGAGTTTGTTGTTTTAACAATACTAAAAATTTGTTAGACATCAATGCAAAATTTTTGTGAAATGAGTCAATTGTTACAAATCTAGAAGTTTCAATTGTTATAGTATGTAAGTTTGTAGTAGCTAGGAGTAAGTCAATTAGATACGTTGCAAAAATGCTAGGCCCTCCTATGACCCTCACAAGGTGCGTTATAAAATGTAACGTAACGGGCTCTCTACCTTACGGGTTTTAATCCATGTAAGAAAATGCTTACCGTAGAAGAAGACATGTAACATAATGATGAACATGTTTAATATTGCTTTTCTGCTAGCAAATTATATTTTGACTTAACAACCAGAGATATACGCATATGAATTTTCAGAAGATAATAAATTGAAATTTTTTATAATAAGTTAAACTTGTCAGAACAAATGAAAGTTAAATTTTAAACTTTATGATAGTGTAATAGTGTATAACAATTGACTCACGATACTGTCACAATTGACTCTCCTGGTGGGACAATTGTGACAGTCCGACTTGACCGGAAAAAATGCATATTAAATTTTAACTATGCACAATTTCCATATGCGTTAAAAAATCAATTTATACATACATAGTTCATGTATCATGTGCCAAAACACTGGAATTCTGTGAAAGTTTAATAACTTAATAATCTACGTTGATAAGCAATTTTTTTTTTTGTATCAATCGACACACCTTTTCCCAACAACTCAATTTGTTACACAAAATCATCTTTATCTTCAATAAACAACAATGAACAATCTCTAATGGAACATATGAACGAACATGTTATTCATTCATCGGATGCGTAATGGAACATTTCTAATAGAATTTCAAACTTTCTACATGTCAATATTTACAATTCATCCTCTAGTCTATATCTTCAAAAATCGATTAGTCGATCTATTGCTATATACACACATACATACAATCAATGCATGCATCATGCACTACTGTTTACCAAACAATATCTACAATTATGTAAACATATGAACGCCATATTGATATTGTTGACCTAGTTAAAACTGAGAATACTTTTACTTAATTTGCAAATATTATTGTCATGTGATTGTGGCTCAATCGATTCACAAAAATACGAACTACGTATCAAATATATCTAGGTTATAGTCTATCTAGATTATTCGAAAATTTACAAACGTTTACAAATTTTATTTCATAGGTCCCACTTAGCTAAAAATAATTAAGCGTTGGCGACTGAGGTCACAAGAAAATTACTTACAAAATTTTATAATTATATTTTTGAAGATGGTTCTTTTTTGAATTTTTGTTTTTGTTATTGACGGTTAAAAAAACACAAATGGTGCACATATAAATAATAAATATTATATTAATTACATAATATATACTTTAAAATTTAATTCTCAAATAGAATATTTGAATGAAACATAACGTAAACAATTTTAATTGTATTCTGTCATAAACATAATTCACTTCAACGCAACGGTAGGTAGGTATACATGTTATATATATACACTCTAAAATTTATTGGATTGTTAAAATAATATGTGTTTGTATAAAATATATATTTAATTTTAGTTAGATAATATGCAATACGGTATCATCTATCTGGCTTCATCTATCTATATAATTTATTAACTAATTACAAATGTATGTATAATGTATTCTACGAATTTAAATTTATCAGGTGTTACAGAAATGGTGTTGAATAATTTAATGATGTTTATAGTATTCAAACTTATTTGATAATTAACATAAGGTTTGTTTTTTTTTTACACCCTATCAGTAGGTATTTCAATATTTCATTTCATTTTTTTTAAACTAATGAGTTTGAAAGAAGTAGATTTAACTTCTACATATATAAAAAAAACATGAGAGAAAATACTATGTTTAGTATAATTGCGTAACGCTTGAAAAAAATTGAACGAAAACATTATTTGGAACGGATAGTCAATGAAGATTAGTAAGGTATTTGAAATTTTGATATTGTACTCAAGATCTAAAAAGTAGGATTAAAATCAGTATTTAGACAAATAACCTTGTTAGTTCTTCAAATCTTCACTTGTTAATATTTAAACTTTTTTGATCAGATAAAAAATTAAATCGATAGAGCAAGGTTTGACAACATGCATACCAAATAGTAGTGTGTTAATACAAAGCTTTTGAACTAAAAAACTAATTATGTCATTATTTTATATAACAAAAATTTGTTTATAATTTCGTTATATACAAAATAAAATTTTTATTTGTGTATTGTTTTTGAAATTATTTAAAATAAAAATATAAATAACAGATATTATTAATACGTTATATATTACACTTTATTTACATGTTTGTTTTATAATATAGCCTGAAGCATAAACAGCTCAAACCTAAAACATTTACAAACGACCGTTGTAATGTATCATTACAAACGTAATCAATTTTTTTTTTTGAAATAGCAGGGAAGCCGAAACGGGATTTTTATATATACTCGAATGCGTCAAATAAAGATATCTCTTGTTGAGTTCCTCCTCCAAATCTTAGCTCTATATTTGATGCGTATAGGATTTAATTGAGCACATCGTATTAAGATATTAAAGGTGGATTATGAGCATGAAAGTGGACATTTTACTAATCTGACAATTTGAGTGTGGCGCAAGAGAATAGGAGGGCCACGCTCAAATCACTTATATTTTCAATTAGTTAAATGTACACCTATCAGCACGTAATCAACTTACCATATCTTAATGTCACGCGCTCTATAAAATCAAAAAATCCTCACTTGGGCTAAGTATTTTCTAATGCCTGTATGAATTTTTTGTGAAACAGATATGTAATTGGACAATGTAGTCATCATCGGTATTTAAAAACATAGGAATGCAATTACGATTATCTAATTTATAATGATAGTGTAGCTACACAAAGAAAAATACGTTTATATATAAAAATTGATAATTTAATAATTCGTAAACTATAATCGTTGGATTTTATCTAGAACATCACAAAAAAAATTTTACATTTTATGTAAAAATGATTTACTTGATTCTTTTTATTTTACTGTTTCAAAAAAATGAACGTTAAATCAATAGCTGGCAGTCGAATTCATTGATTATTACCTATTTTGGCAGGAACCAGTAAAAAAATGCTAAATTTTTAATAGTTTCTATTTTAAGAGATGTAGTATATTAATTTAGTCGAGGTCTGTTGGAAAAAATTCAAATGACTACCTTACACCCATTTTTTTTTCTTATTTTTATTTTAAATATCATATAGAATATAAACTTAATCGTATAGATCGGGTCTATAATTAGTGGAGAAATTATCAATCAACCAGAAAGTCGAAAAACACGAATCCGTATCTTTTCACGGTCTCGTGTTTCTAGTTTGGTAAAAATATTTCAATAAGTAAATTTTGCTATCAAATACACATATACTTAACTCTCGAAGTATGTCATTATAAAATAGGACATTTGACTTTTTTGTTACTTCAATTAAAGTGTCTTTACTACACGAACATGGATCTGAAGATATTCTTCTTTAATAATAAGATATTTATATTTAAAAATCCTCACTAAACAAAGAGAGAAATACGTGTTTATGACGACACTTGCTAGTATTTCCATATAATATTGCATGTTAAACATTGTTTTCAAGAAGAGAAGACAGAAAATAATATTTGATCGCTTGTTATATGTTTTCTAATCAATTACAGTTTAACTTTCAAGTTTTGTTATGGTATTCAGTTTAATTTCACATTTTCATGTGAAATATAACCAATTGGGAATCAGTCAAGTACCCACCCTTTTATAGTTTTTTAACACAAATGGTTGTTATCAGCAGGCAACCATAATTGAGTAAAACACCAGCAGATTCTCCGACAGGCACTCCGACACTTAAGTAATATTGTTTATTATTTTTACATATTATTTCATTTAAAGAATAATTTAAAAATATCCTTGTCACTAATTACCTTTTGAAGTCGGTGTCCATCTTATCCCAAGCTGAAAAGTTCATTGATTGGTTCTTTTTTGTTTGAAAATGTTTGACTACATTCCATCGCCTTTCATTGTTTTATACTACGAACGAATCAGTTCATAATTTAAAATCGTTCAGCCCAGCACTAGCTACAAACAAAAAAAATATAGGTATATTTTTCATCTATTAATAAAAAAAGATAAAAACATACTATTGACATTTTTCTGTATAATTTTATACTTCCAATGCTTTTTATAACATAAATTGTATTATTCATTCACAAACAAATGACAAATGACAATGAGAGCATATACTTGTAGATACATACATACATACATACATTTATATATAACTTTTGTTTGTAGAATACAGTAAAATACATTTAAAATTGGAAAATTCTCATACATAGAATGAACAACAGCCAAAGATATAAAGATAATAATATAATACAATAGGAAAACATGCATATTATATGTTTAATCAAACGACTCAACAAAAAAGAAAAAATATTTTATATATGTATATAACATTCTAAGAGTGTAAAAGACAGAATGGTACACATTTACAATATATATTTGTACAAAGAATTCGTTTGCTCTTTACAAATGGGATTCCGCTTATTCCCACTCAATTTTTTGTAGTAAAGACTAACATTTAGTATATTGATGAAATGTTTGAGTTTATAAGTTTATATAATTCTGTGAACTGAAGGCTTCTTGCAGATAATAATAAATTAAAAGTATAATACGTTCACAAAATGTGGAAGATATCTGACACAATGCAAAAACTTATCTTAGTAAGACTAATTAAATATTATATATATTAAATAGAATACATAGTATAGTAGCCTAGTGGTGAGAGTGCGTATTATCGAAACATAAAGTCCTGTAATGGAAACCGGTTATTAATATTTTTTTAGTTTTTACTATTTATTCTAGAACAATATTTATCTTTTTAGAAAAAAGTTAATTTTTGCGGAAAGTGGAAATGAAAATTTTTCTAAAAGTTTTAAGTGTGATCAATCAACAAGGCTTTCAGATACAGATAAATGAAATGTAAAATTATCTAATTATACCATACGCCAATTCGTTCGGTCAATAATATAAGAAGGTATATCCAAAAAAATTAGCATTCGCTAAATTAATATTTGCTAAATTAATATGACAATTTCAGTTTGCTGGATATCTAGTTTTATTACAGCCAAGCAAGAGAGAGAACAAAAATTTAAAAAGGAAAAAAGATATTAAAAGATACAATAATAAATTAGTCTAAAATAAGACTAAATTGATATGACAATTATTTTATCATATATTTCCCCGAAGAATTAAGGAGAAGAAAATTTAAAAAAAGAAAATTTTGTAAATAAGATTTATTGAGATTGTTCTTTATGCCTATTTTTTAGTGAAAAACGTGTTTAGACTAAATTCCATATAGAGATTTTTTTGGTTGCCATTTTTTCTATATGGCAGCCTCTTTTTTTGGTTATTTCCACCTGATTTAAAAAAAGAAAATATTTGGAAAAACTTTTCTCCAAAACCATTCTTTTTAAATGGTATATTTTGTTAATTTTAAATTTATGGATACAATTGAATGTTTTTCCAGTCCCGTGCAAAGAAAAGGCCCCATTTATGATCACTTTAAAAACATGTTTTTGTGAAACATTATAGCAAGTAACAGAAATGAAGTATATGAAATACGAACAATTTCATTTATATTTTTCAAATTCCAATGCAACTATGAGGGATTACTTCTAAACACTTAATATATTTCATCAAAATTAAAAATGACCGAATATTAGAATATTAGACCGTAAATATTAGAAAATCTATTTAGTGTGGGTGCTACCAATATGTGTAGTATCGAAGAAGGACACTAACTTCTACCACATTTTAAACTTGTCTTCATAATAAACGCAGATATAAAAAAATATCTTGACGAATGCTTTGAAGATAGAGAAATGTTAAGAATAAAAGCAGCACTCTAAAACTGATATTTAACGAAATCACTGTACATATACATAAAAATAAGAAATAACACCCTAGGATCTTACTACTGACGTACAAAATTGAAATATTCTAAAGACGACAATATGTTCTTTATGACATACTATTTTACCTCGCTCCTTCACATGGGTTTGATACACAAACTATTTTACCGTTTTATAATACAAGGCATTCAAAAATCATCAAACATTTCAGATTTTATAGTTTTCCTTATTTGAGATTTTATTATGAACTTATGGATAGAATTTGTATATACTTCGACTCTTTGGACCTTTTTGTTTTTATAAAGTCAATGGTAGCTGGAAACGATGAAACTAAAAATGACAGAAATAAATTCATTGACTTCCCTCAATTATCCTGATATGTTTAACTCTAGACAGTTCAATAATTTTCTATTTTATTGTTCAAAAGGTCAAGATTTCGAGATAAGAGAATTCAGAATTGTCATCGCCTTTCACTTTTAAATTAGCTGATTTTAATTCGAAATAATTGAAATCATAGTTTGTTCGATTTTGTATACATTCAGACTTTATTTTCAAAATCATTTGAACCACTAAATGGCTTTGGACGAAAATACTATTGATTCTAACAGTTATTTATCATTGCAAATCATATGGAGTAATCTTAATCGAGTGAGTCCATTAATTCGTGTAACTTTTTCGCGAAACCCGATAAAAACATTCTAGTTCAATTTATCATTCTAGATAGTAACATAAAATTGGAAGAGCTTTCCAGGTTTACTTCTAAAAGTCATGAATTAAAACTTGTTGTGCAAAGAACTCGCTTATCTATTTCATGTTTATCTCTTCCAATGTAAAATATTTCAAAACTCTAGTCATATCAAACTTGATAATGGACTTGAAACACCATATTTATTGGTTTTATCTAATATTACAAAACCTAGACAGGAAAGTTGAATACGTCATTGATAGAAAATTCCTAAAATATTTAAAAGGCTAATTTTTATACAAAAATTCTTGTTTAGGTTTTATTTTCAGGTTTTGTTTACTCTAAAAATGTTTAGAAGATCTATTTAAATGATTGTAAAATCATAGCAAGATGTCTTAAGATTTTCTAAGCTGCGGCATGAAGCAAATCAAACAAAACAGATCGTATTTAAAAAATAGTACGCAGTCCTAGTAGTCTGCTTTGCATTAGACTTAAAGAACTTAAAGAACTTAGTTTTAAATAATAATGCCTGATAGCTCCTTAACTAATTTAAATCGCCAATGTGAATGGGTTACGGCAATCCTAGTAGTCTGCTTTGCAATAGAATTTAAAATTGAATTGAAGAATTTGTGTTATTCAACCATGTGTATAAAAATAAACATCAGTAGGAAGGATATTGTTGATTTTATCAAAAATAATTATTTTATTCCTTAAATTTATAAATTTATAATTTAATTTTATTTATAACGAGTAAAGATAATAAATTATAATTAGATAAATACAGATATTCTAATTATACGCACAGAAATTTTGTGTAAAATTTATTTATAATTTGTTATCCTTTGTTCAAACTAATAATCCATAATGTTTTGTTGGAAAAAACTATAATTTCTGAATATCAAAACTATTCCAAGAAGTAAACATGCATATTTGCAATGGACA
Source organism: Chrysopa pallens (assembly GCA_020423425.1). Taxonomy (NCBI): domain Eukaryota; kingdom Metazoa; phylum Arthropoda; class Insecta; order Neuroptera; family Chrysopidae; genus Chrysopa; species Chrysopa pallens. The sequence goes on along the minus strand of CM035593.1, from coordinate 42,944,594 downwards.
TGTTCTCTTCTAAATTTACCAAAAATAAAATGCAAATTGAGTTTTATAAATTAATTTGCAATATTTTCTTAATGAATTACCTATTGAAGAGTCTGACTATACAAAAAAAATTTTCGAAGTTCGTACTAAATTTAAAAGAAATGTAAAAAATCAAACTCTGTGTGATTGAAAAATATAAATAAACTAAACTCCTTGATAATTCAAATTAAAAGATTTTTTTAGATCCTAACAATTCGTTGAGTATGTATATCTAGAAACAAAAAAGTAAATATAATATCTGGCATAAGTTCGTTTTATAAATATTAGGAATATTGTTGCATATTAATATTTGAACTACTCACAATATTTATCTATAAAAGTTATCAGTGAAATTAATTTATATATACATGTAAAAATACTCCGAGACAAATCTTTTCTTTTTTTTTTGTCGGTAAAAAAAGAAATTAAACAAAAAATGAAAAATTGCGATTAAAACTCATTTTCCAGTCGAAGATTTATTTTATTACTTCCTGAAATGTAACGTATGTGTACCTGCATTTGACATCCAAATTTTAACTTATCTATCAAGTCGTTCTGGTTATATAATCCTTTAATTACATAAAATTATACACCGCGTGAAAGTTGCACATTATTAACATTGTATGTAGTATAATGATGTCGCTTATATTTTAATTTAATGAGCAGTTCTTCACTTATGTAGTAAATATTTTATGTAACGAAGTTTTTAATTTGGGTGTACGTAACCTGATTTATACGATTATTAGAAAGAAAACAGATATTACATTTGAATAATCATGACAACAAAAAAATATAGTCTTATATGTCAAAGAGAGAATATATATTGAAAAACATGCATATACTATAAAATCTTTTATCAAACATGATTTCCAACATGTGTTGGTGTACATGCATTTATGCATGCATATTAGACACATCCATTCGCTCTCCCACATTCTAAAACGTCACACAGCTTCGAGCGTTTCTAGATTGGAAATAATATGTCTTCCAGTCAACAATATACTATATAACATTATGTATGTTAGCATAGTATGCTTAGTCAAATCATGTAAATGAATGCCACAGCGGTTTAAAATAAACAAAAATTGTGTGTTATCTATATATTCCCATAAAAACTGTTGCAAGAGTTATAATATTATGGTAAATTAAGATTCGAAAATTATATATATTAAGCTTATTATATTATTTGCAAATATCGACTCGGCCTATTTATCTATAATGAATAATTTTAAATTTAGAAACAAGCTTTTTAAACATTCCGCAATGAGCTATTATTTTTCGTTGTTATTGCGATGATGGAAATGCTGTGTATAAATAAAGTATAAACATATATACCAAACATTAATTCTATTTTTAAGCGATCTAAGCTTTATCCTCGTATATATGAAATACATACTGGGTATAAAGTTTTTTTTTTTTCTAACGTATCCTAAAATACCAATAAGTGAAAATTTAAACAAAAATCAATGATTTTATATAGTTTGATTTGGTTTATGACGATAGAAGCAGTAGAGTTTCGGATATAAATTCAATCAAAAATTTATCTTTAAGAATTTGAAAATAGTTCTATAAAAACCAAGTATAAAAAATTCATGATCAAATTGGAAAAGTTTTGTATTTCATTTATAAAAAAAAATGCATGGATTAATAAATAAATTTGTGTATACAGATAGTATTTGTGTGTGTGTGTATGTGTAAATGGGAAATACTACACATAAAATTCGAAAAGTTTTTACTTTATTTTGTTTTTAAGAAAATAAAAAACTTTACATCCTACCATATGTAGACTACAGAGCGTATTGTAATTTCGTGGTAGTTGGTGTTGAACCCGACTATCTAAAACTGCTGCTTTAAATTTTTTTAATATTTTTTTTAGTATCAGTTGCCTTGATTTTGTTCTCAAGAATAATTTCCCAGAAATAGTGAGTTGGTCCCAACAATTACAAAATAGAGTGTTAATTGTTCAAAATTCTGAATTTTGGATAAATTATCGAATAATTAGAATATTTGTTATTTAAACATGACATTGTTAAAACTATTTCTTCACCCAGTCAGTCAATTTTTTGTCTTATCGTTTACTTGTCTCTCTCGTTTTGGGTCATAGACATACTTCAAACGATAGAAAACTAAAATTTCAATATCTTGCTCTGAACTTTTCATGAATGATCAAAAAGAATTTATTTATATTATTGTTTTTTAAACCCACTTTTTAGTAACGAATTAACGAAAACATGATTAAGTATTTAATAATAATAATAATAATAATAAAATCCTACGTTTTTATTACAAATTGTCTTAATAAATATTGTATTTTTTAATAATGTTTATAGTTTTATTAGTGGTTAAATAAATTGCTTATCACAGATTGTTTATTAAAACAAAAAATGCAGTTTAATTATTTTTGCTTGTTTAATCTTTAGTGGCATAATAAAGGATTTTCATGGTCTCAACAAAGAAAATGCTACATTACTGAGTATTTTCAAGTATAAGAAAATGCGCCACTGTCTCTTGAATGAATATATAATAGTTAACAAACTGGTCATGTAAACGTACTGTGATCTATTTCACGCACACTCTAACACATACCTACACCTTGACACATAAAACAGCAAAAGAATATGTAATTTAAATAAATTATCAAAGCAAAAAAAGTTTCTCAAATAAAACGCACATAAATTTATCAAATAGAATGTAAATTTTTAAATAAATGATACTTCTGAATTTGAATATATTCTTAATAAACAAATTGTTTATATGGATGTTTTTTGTATTAAAATTCAATAATATTGAACCAATTTGAATGAAAAATATAATTTTTACATGTGGTTTATATTATTATTGGCAACCGTATCAAGCTCCGTACATCACTTACTGTGCATTTACTGTTCTGTATATGTCCATTCATATCTATCTTTGTTAATCCTTTATCTAGCCCTTTTTAACAATTAAATAAAACGCAGCCTTAATTCTTAAAAACGAATGAATATTTATTAATAGTTTTTTAAATAATTTGTGCAACAAATAAGTACATTTGGAATGATAAATATCAAATAAGATTAGTTTGCTAGTATTGGAGCTGGCATTTGTAGCTATGGCGAAAATACAAGTAAAAATCGCATCATATTTATACCGAATTACGCAAATGGAATTTTCAACAATAACAAAAAATATATTATAAAATAAAATAAAATAAAAAAATAAATTATTGAGATCTAATAAATTTGGTAAAACTTATCCACGGAAAACCGCATTCTATATCATATTATAGATATTTAATGATAATTTTCAGCCGATTTTTTATGGTATCTAAAATATGCATTTTAAGCACTCCTGATATTAGTGCTTCACCTTTCGATCAAAAGTATGTCACTTCTCTACTTTGTTACAAAATTTCATATATTGGATTAATTTCTATGATTTATTGAAGTAAAAACCTTCGGCGACAAAAATAGGATATTGTGTACAAGGAAGAAATTCCATTGGAATGAAATACAAAAAATATTACTATCTATTTTAAATTTTATGTCCTGTTGATATATTTTTTCTATGGTAAATTTAGCGAAAGCATAATAGGTAATAAGCCGTTAGCCTCCGAATAGGTAATAATCCGAATTTTTTGTATATTATACTTAACGAAACATTATTATATTTAACAAAAATTTGGGTACCTTGCCAATCAATTAAGAGAGTAATATTATTAATAAAAAAAAACACTAAATAACCGTAATTAAATAGCTTCTTTTAAGGTTATTTAGTGTATTTTTAATTAATTATTACTCTCTCTCAATTGAACGGCCCAGGGTACTTTTTTTGTACTTTTTTGTGGTATTGTTTTGTTTTATATAATAATGTTTCCTTAACTATAGCATACTAAAAATTTGGATCATTATCTACTAATTTAGGTTATATATTACTGACGAGGGACCTCCCTTAACATTTTTTTAACAGTCTCCATCTTCATTATTATGAGCAAATTATAGTAACTTACCGATTAATTAAGAGAGTAATTGTGAACACACTTAATAACCATAATTAACAAACTTCTATTTTAGTGAATCTTTAATAAACAATTGCTCGCATAATTGCTCAGTAAGGTACCCAAAGTTTTGATTTTACAATATGTCTCTTAAACATACTCAAATTCGGATAATTATCTACTTATTTATTTTTTCTATTACTGCGGAGTGACCGTCCTGAAGTGAAAAACCTACACATTGAATTGAAATAAAAAATATATTGTCAATTTGCTTTAAATTTGAGTGTACAAAGATCTCACATACAAACATAAATACACACATTCACATCAATATATTTTTATATTACACATATTATACACTCCCTTTCTCACAATGAGCAACCAACATAAATAAGTAATAAATAATATGAAAAAGAATAAAAATAAATAAATAAACAAATGAAAAATATACACTTAAAATAAATGATATACTGTCTTTTATTTTAAGCAAAAATATTACAAATATAATAATACACATACATAAACATCGGCTGTATAGTAGACGATTTGGTTCAGCTCCTCTCTCTTCAAACGTTACACAAGATTACTTTACGTCATCGTTTCGTTTCGAAAAAAGTAACAAGCTATGGTGGATTTGAACTTTAATCATCACATCAATAACTTCAAATTTAATTTATTTGCATTTTCATTTACTATAATCGAAATAGTCTTTAGCATTTTTTATAAATTTGACTCTTTTATAAACATACAGAATCTTTATTGATAAAAATTAATTTTTTTTTATACAATGAATGTTTTATTACACAATTCAGAGAGTCAAATCGATTCAGCAATTCTCTGAATGTATCACCTAGGTACGATGTGTTACCACCATCCTAAACGATAAATTTTAAAATAGTCAGACATAAAAATCTTGAGAGTATTATTCTACAATCTCCCAAGTTAATCTACTACTTAATTTGAATATATAAATAATAACAAAATATTCCTAATTTTCTGTTTACACTCAATATCTAATCCATACTGTAAATATTACACGAATAGACAGAAAATTATAAACAATATATTTAACTCTCAATCCTTGATAATTTATTTACCTCCCCGCCAATCTCACATTTCAAACATTGAAATTAATATAATGTTGTATAAATTTCGATTTTTTGAAAATAATTTGATCAAGGAAATTGGTGCAAAAAATTGAAATTTATTCGAAAAATCCTAATAGTCTCATTAATAATAATAATTTTAAATAAATAATGTTGTGTATCAATATTTCGAGGTAAAACTAATATCTTTCTATCGAATAGTTAGAGTATTAGAATCTTTCTGTGTGTATAGTCGCTGAAGAGATAAGATAAAGCAATATAGAAAACTGTCAAATAAAAAATATATTTGTGTGTTAAAATGGTAAGCAATCATAAAGTCGACGAACTTTTCATGCTGTGAAGTTTTTCGAATTTTTTATATAGAGTGTTTATGCTTACTGGTTTTAATGTAAAGAAGAGACATTGATTAAAACTCCACACCACACAAGTACGGTAAAATGATGATTCATAAAATACCCTCAACATTTGTTATAATGAATTCTAAAAAGTATATTAAATCGTATCACGGAATGAGTGTCAATTATTATTTAAATTTCAAAACAGAGATAAGGTAATGAATTTAAATTAAAGAAATATTTAATACTTATTAGAAAAATTTGTCTACTTCATTTATGAGGTTAGGTATTTATGAGGAACAAGTGAGGTTTGTGAATCAACTTATATAATTATAACACAGTTTTAATGTGTAAATTGAGAAGATAAGATACACAAAAAACTACAGATTTTTAATGCAATCCTTCTAATCCTATTTGTTGCACTTGCACGAATTTTTTTTTGAAAACATCTCTCGCTTTTTGTTTTAATATTCTAGTGGCTATTTAAAATTCATTATTATACATTTTCAGGTCATTGTTAAGAGGTTCAGAATTTGAAAAAAGTATTTGTGTCTTATGAAGCGTCTTTAAATTATTTTGTAGTTTAAAGTCCGTGTTGTAAAAAAATTTTTTATGTTTAATATTATATTTAATCGTAAAACAGTGAATATTAAAAGAAAACCGAACCATACAAACAGAAAATAAAAATAATTAAATTCAATACCGATATCATAATATTTCTATTTCATAATCTAATAATATTTCACTGTCAGTTCATTTAAAGTTAGTTTAAACTCAATTACAAAATTCCACCCTTACATGCACAGAATGAGCGAAATATCCAAAACCGGGAGTAAAACATAAGCTTACTGAATTTTTATTGCAAGAAGCTTCAATGATTGTGTTGAAATATTTGGAAAATTGTACAATTTTACCATTATTTTTTCATATTTTCAAACCCTAAACTGTAGTTCTCTATATTTTGTAAAGTATTTCAGAAAGCAAACGAATAAAAATAATAATTAAATGAAAATAATGTTGAATATAACGGACTAAAAAGTTTTAAATAATTTTTCTAATTTCAAATGCAAAAACATGGAGCTCATGTTGCAGCATTAATTGAGCTATTAATACACCAATTATTTTATTTTCAACATTTTCTCATTTTTTTCCTCATTCATTGTCATAATCAGGAAGCTAAAGTTTGAAATCAATTACAAAATTCCACGCGTACATACATACAACAAATCGAATTAATAAAAACATATTATATAAAAAAAACATCCGGTATATATTTTTATATTGCAAAATTTTTTTTTCGCATAACTTAAAAGGATGAAAAAAGGGTTGCATACCGAAGTTTTTTAAGCCCCCAAAATAATAAATTTATTTTTGTAATGCATTTGATTTGAGTTTGATATTCAATATCATTCTAAATATGACAACGGTTAAAGCTGGGAACTTTTATATTCGAAATATATGATCATTTCAATACCGAAAGCATGTATACTCCTCACTGTTGCCATACAAACTATATGTCTTCACATACATGGGTTGAAAAAAAAAACGACTGTAAAAAGTATAAATTGAATTTCAGAGAAATGGTTTTATCCATCGTTTCAAAATATATTTCGTTCATCTATATGTTTTTGCCACAATATTTTATATAATGACTTTTAAATTCGATTTAAGTGCCAAATAACGTACTTTAATAAACTAATCATGTGAAGTAACACAGTGATTGAGTTGTGTATATAAAAATTTCTATTTTCTTATTACGTTATCTCAAATGTTATATGCTAAAAGTCGGAAGCACTAAAGTGAAGTTTAATTTTTAAACATGTCAATTTTCAGGAAAAATAATATTAGTTTTCTGGTAATCATGGAAACTTTTAACAAAATCTTATCTAGATCCCGACGACAAAAAATTCTAACTTTGAACTTATTTGGTTAAATTACAAATTAAAATACATTTCTATAGAGGTTTGTAAACCTTGTTTTTAACTGATTTCAAAAAAGCAGGTTCGGCATTCGACCTGTACACATACTCAAACCAGAAAAACGCACCTTATACCTGAATCGTTCATTTGATATAAAATTACGAATACACAAGTTTTTGGTATATTTTATAATTTATTTTTTTATTGTAAACTGAAATTTTCGCGTAAAAAAAGAAAACTTAATCTGATAAAGAAAGACCTTAAAACAACATAAAAATCGCATGTTTCGTAATTTTTTTTAATATGTCTGGTTTCTGAGTTTTGTTTGCAGAGAACGGAGAAAGGGGGAGTAGTGTAAGACAAATTTTTGGTTGACTATCACCAAAAATCATTTTTGGTAGTTGTACAAAACTTAGAAAAAATGGACTGAATTTGAAGAAGAACATTGGCTATCTTTTATGAAAAAAGACTCACTGTAACCCTCCCGCCTTCGGACTTTAGCTTCGGAATTTCCACGAAACTAAAGACACATTGTGATAAAGTTTTCTGCAATCAATTTTTCTCTAGAAAAATTAATATGAATAGATATAAATTTATTTTATTTACATAACTCGTAGATATTAATATTAATAACGAAATAATATTACAAATTTTCCGTTTTTAATGATGACAACAATAAATGTAAGTCAACAGTTTTCTCATTGATTATTTATTTAATATGAAGGTTTAATTCGTAATTAAAAACATGTCATGTTACATTAGAATTCAGTTCAACACACAATGTTTTAATAAGTTGGAAATAATGTTAAAAAAATATAAACTATAAGTGCATCAAGAAAATTCACAGTAGGTGGTCTAGCCAGTGAGTACATGATGACGACGACCACTGTAAAGTAACTAACATATATTTAGGGACACGATAAAAGTAATGATACTTTTTGGTATAGAGTACTTATCTTTCGATACCGATACTTTCAAACTTGATGATATTTATAAGACAGTTTTATTTATTTTAATATATCAAAAGTCATATGATGATATTTATAAGACAGTTTTATCAACTTATTGTTTTTTATAATCTGTTGACTCAAGCGATCGATACTTCTGATACCTAAAGATGTCGATATTTGCGATACCTCCAGGTGTCGAAATATTTTTCTAGAGATGTTTTTGAACCGTATCAAGGGTGTTATTATATGGTATGATTTTTTTTTGATACCTAATTTTTAATGTAAAAATCTTTAGGGAGAAACAGAATCAATACTCATCAATAAAAAGTGTCATTATCTTGTGTCAATATTTTAAGATATTGAAAATTACTTGATTCCTTGAGTACTTGGTTCTTCATATTAGAGACTTATATGACTACAATACTTTCGATTCGACTCTAGTATTAAGTAAAGTGTCGATACTTTAAATTGAATACCGGGTTCCTACATATATGAACTTTCTTAAGAATAATTTTAATAGTGGTTGACGTTGCAGAAAAGTCGTCTTCACTTGCTTTACTACTTTAGTATTTAGTTGTATAATTCACAAGTCAAGAAAAGAAACTTCGATAATCTCAATCTTCTGTTAAGCTCTTGAATTCTATGCAATATCTAAGTACAATAATGTTATGTGTGCTGTGTAGCTAACTAACGGTTAACAACACAACATACGAGCACGTATTAGCAAGATACCTATCTCTATGAACTACTAAATGACAACGTTATATTGTGATTCAAATGTCACAAATATTTATTTGTAAATACTTATGGTGATAAACGATAATAGGTACCTACCATTGTGATTGATTAAAAATTTGATTAAAAGTTATATATTGATAAGAATACATAGTATACTACTGGTCCACTGAGTAATTGCAAGCCATCATTTTGTGGAAAACTTTACAATAATTTAAAAGTGATATACACTAAACAAAAAGAGGGATAAAACATTGTTTTTTCCTTAAATTGGAATATTTTATGATGATCAGAATTATATAAAGCTCCACAGAATATTTTATTTTTTTGTTAATTTCATCAACGTTAATTTTGTTGACATTGTTAACATAAATTGAATTCCTTATATATATATTATGATTGAGAATTTTTTGTTTTCATATGGTGAAATGTGTTACCTTACATTTTTTTATTTTTTCATTTTTTTTTCACAGAAAATACATGACAGAATAAAATTCCCAAGGTAATGAAATTCAAAAAAATTTGCACGTATGTATGCAACTTTTGTTTGGAATATTTTTTTCATTAACTGCTCAGATTCACTCAACTTTAAACAAATTTACTCAAAAGATTTTAATTTTTTTATAGTGAATATGTGTTTATTTCTAGTGCATTGTTTTTATACCTATATTTGTATAGGTGTCTATATTATTACCTTATGTAAATTTTCATTTGTTCGTCTGTCATCAAGATTATTCAAAAACGAAAAGAAATAGACAGCTAAAATTTTACTGATGTGTTCTGACCTTAAAATCTATAAAAAAGTTCGTAAATGAGCAAAATCAGTCTGTGGATCCAATAGATCTATGGCCCAATTTTTGAACCATAAGAAAGAATATAAATTTAATATGTTTCTTTTGTTAAACATTCGATTTTTTTCAAAGTTTTAAAAAAATAGCAATTTTACTAGAACAAGGGAAAATGTTTGTTTTTTTTTTTTTTTGATGTACATAAAAAAATTGATATGAAAATTGAAAATTGGCTATATTTCGAAAGCGGTTGGTTTTAGAGCAAAAAAGACGAAATTTGGTTCCTCATATAACATATGTGAAAATCATTGGAAAATTTCGGGAAAAATATTTAATATTTTTTCATTAAAAAAATAGCAATTTTACTAGGAGAAAATTATATTCTCACACAATTTTTAAACGGACATGTATAAGAACAAAAGTAAAAACACATTTTTACATTTATTTTTATATAAATCTTATGAGTATGAGAGAAAACATACATTTGATTATATAGGATGATTCAACTTTACTTTAAAACAATTTTAAAAGAAGTAAATTTTTTTTTATTTTTACTTTTAAGTCTTCATTAAAAATTTGTTTTTTAAGTGATTTGTAACAGATTTGTTTTTTATGTGATTTTTTCTTACGTTGATATTTTCAGTAGCTGCTTAATAAAAAATTATGCGAAACATTTTCATTAAACTTTCACGGTTTTCAAGTTATTTAATCTAACAAAAAAAGAATCATTGAAATTTTAATACATACAGGTTTTCAAACCCATACATTTCTAAAATTTACCATACTTGTTGCTTAAGACATATTGCCTGGCATAAATGAATATTTTACAGTTCCATTATTATTGCATAGTTTTGGGTCGAATTGATATCCTCATTTTTGAAAATCCGTTAAAAAGGAAAAATCTATAAGCTAAATTTCTGTAATGTAAAATTACCAACAAATTTATTACTTGTTAAAAGCTGGTCGTCTTTTATTTTTTGTTTATGTCTAACAATTTTGGAGCATATATCTAAAAAACTCTATACGTTAAAAATGCATGTTTTTCAGGCAAAATTTTACTGAATCTGTAATAAAAAAATATAATGTTTCATTAAAAAATGCATTTCGTTCATTTAACCTAGAACATTTCTTTCTTAAAATAAATATGAACATCCTTATATAAATTAAATGTATATAAAACTAAAGTTTAAAACAAATTTCTCTATTCGATTTATTTTCGAGTTTTTTGCTGTTATCAATTTATAAAACATTCCTGTATCCTGTAATAATCCTTATTCAAGTGTTATGTAGTGTAAATGTGTGTTGCCTACTTAAAGTTATTATAGAAACAGCCAAGCATGTACCATTAGATTGCTTTCAGAGACCACTGGGACATAGCACAACAGCTCGCGTACAATTTCTTTCATTTAGCCAACTGATGAAGATGGACCGCGCACATTAATTGTATTTCATCAGAGTGTTTTCTCATACCATGTATACTTTTTTCTTTCAAATATCATTATACAATGGGTAAAAACGACCTTTACTTTCTATTAGTATATATCAAATATATACTATATACAAGTATATATGTTGGTTTAGCTCTCTCTATATGTTAACCAAAGAAACTGTTTATAATGGTGTCTGTCATTTTGATATAACCCTCTATAATAAACATACTTTTTATGCACCATTAAAATGGAGGATATGTCTAAGAGTTTTCGTCGAAAAGAAATTTTTAAGTAAAATTTAAAACTTGGCGTAATATTTATGAATATTTTTTCGCAACACAATTGTTTGACATTTTACCCTACATTTTTAATTTAAGATTGTGGACATCAAATTTTACGTACATATCAAACGTTTAGATAAGTATTTTTTTGATATCATAATACTCAAAATCTCTGATAAATTTCTTATAAATGTTTTGTTTTACGCAAAATTTTGAATTTATAAAAGTCTTGTATACCAAAATTTTTTGTGGTATGAACAAATTATAGAACTAAATTATTTTTTTTTTTTATCAAAACTAGTAAGATATTCAGTTGGAAATTTATGTTTAATATTTAGACAGATAGTCAACGAGAGGGTATGGTTGTTAAAATTAAGAGTAACCGTGAAAATTAATATTATATTTCCTACATATCAACGTATCACTTAATATAAATAATAATCATTTCAAGAAACCGTCATGGCCGATACAAAATAAAACACGATGTTTATTGTACGTTCGTTTAAAAATTGTATTAACTTTTTCGACGCGCAATGAAATATTTCAATCATGATGAAAGGCGACATTGAGGTCACATTCTCCACTTTTAAATCGATCCATTCCAATAATAACAAAAAAGTTCTATTTGAAATAAAAATGAAGTCGTTTGAAAATCAGTTATTTTTCAACCGTATAGTACCAAACTTTATGCATATTCTGATGATTCTATACAAAAACTATGAGTAGAATTAATACATTAACAAGTTGTTAAGTCCTTTATCTTATATACTACACCTATCGATATTTTCCTTTTTTTTAAATTTTTTAAAGAAGTATATTTTAAGAAAAGAAGCCTATTTGTTAAACCTATTATCCATATCGTGCATGGTACGTGGATGAGAATTCTTAATCAGCTAATGCGCCACAAGCATCTAATATTTGTAATAAAAGATTCACATTCTAGAAAATATAATTTTTTGTTCAATGCATGTAAATTGTGTAGCAAATGTCAAACAAAAATTTTTGAATAATTACAAAAAAATGGTAATTAACTGTAGTTTTTGTTTTAAAAATTGAAAGAATGATCGAATTAATTGCATTAGCAATTATTTTGAATTGCAAATATAAATAATTATGCTTTTAAATGTGTTATTAAATTTTGAGAAATTTTTTTTCTACGTTAAATCATATATCATTGACAGGCTAATATGCCATTTGATTGATGAAGTAATGTTTCATAACCATTAAAACGAATGAAAACGTTTTGATGCACGGTGCCCATATACAGGCTAAGCACAAACTAACAAACCCATATTATTAATCATTTTAGAAGCAAAACAACTTTTAAAAACATAATCAAATAAAACCATGATTATTCAAGCATTGAAAACTCAGCTTTTGTCAAATTCATATCAATCTAATACAGTAACAAAATTTTTTTTTTTTTTTTTTTTTGTTTTCTTTACTACAATCTGTCTCCTTGTGGGACATTCAGCAGTATGATGGTTGGTGCTATCGCTGGCGCGCTCAAAATAAAATTTCATTGACTATACTATTTGTTACAATTATTTCATGGATAAGATTAACTCTAGGTTGGAACTGAATGTGAACAGTTTCTACTGCGTTGTATATTATATTTGTTTGCTACCATCTGTGAATTATACCACTGAACTAATATAATTCTCGTAATGTTGTGTGCAGAGACGGAAGAAAGAGACAAACCAAACACCGGCATAGTGAAAATAATAACAAAAAGGAAAGAGAATAAATAAAATTATCTACGTAATAGATCTTAATCAAGGTTTATTAAAAAATATGTTCTTCCCAGTCCTTATATTTTGTTTGTTTAGTGTAATTTAATGTAAGATGAATTTAAATTATTATTTTTTAGGATCTCGTATCACAAAATATTTTAAAATCCTATTTTTAATTGTATGTGAGAACATTTTAAGAGCGTTTTAAAACTTCCGTTGTTTCCCTCTTAAAAAATTCAAATACTTGAAAAAATAAATGAAAATTTCTATATACTTTTGCTAATAACATTCATTTTTATTAGTTAATATTTAAGTAGTTCCTATTTTATCTTAAAAACTGTTAAGCTATCTTTTATTTTTTTCGGTCATAAGAATGAGTCAAAACACTTATGATCCGTTCATCAAAATGTTTTTTAATTCGTTTCTATGGTTACAAAATACAGCATTTTGTTGAAAATACTAACACTGAATGTCTTAAACGGCGTTTAAGTAAAAATTATATAGTAGAGATGTATCAATTCGAAAATTCCCCCGTGTTTGGTGCATCTACAAAAATTTTGGTAAATGTTATCAATTATGAAAATTAATATACTTGTCATTTAAAAAAACTTGCCATTTATCATTGTCTGGTAAAATAAGAATGTATTCAGATCTTTATAACAATATTGATTCCAATTGTATTTATTTGTATTGATTCCAAAAACTATTATATATAAAACTAGTTATTTCTACCTTCCAATTGTAAAAAATCAAATAAAAAATTGTGATTTTTCACAATTGCGCTTCCACCATTTGATAATATATATGCCTTATATACTAAAAATTCAAGAAATAAACTAATAGCTCTTTCATAATAGTTTAAAAGCTGTATTTTTTTACTTAACTTTTATTAAGAGCCTTTAAAGAAAGCACAAAATATAAATCATGCCTACTTGTTTTTAGTATGTTTTCTGTTTTATTCTGTGTGTTTTAATATTTTATAATAATTTGGATAATTCAAAATGACGTGTTGAGTATTTCAAAATATTAAAGGTTTTTGTATACGTTCTTTTTTTCGTCACATTAATTACATTAATGTGGTATATTATTATGGTATAAATTCAATTACATTCGTATTTAATATAGTTAAGATTGTAGAATAATTTTCCATATAAAAAAAGTAAAAAGAATGATAATTTTTTTCATCATTGTTGAAAAAAAAGCTAATTTCTAATTTTATTATCCTGGAAATTTCAAATGTTGTTTGTTGTCACCCTTCTCGAAAAATAATTCTACGGTGTGTGTTTTTATTCCGAAAATGTATATATTACCCAACACCGACATCAATTTTAGACCATTATTATTTTTTGTTCTTGTCATATTAAATAGCAAACTCAATCCAAACTTTTAAACTAAAAATAATTCAAATTAAAAAATCTACAAAATCGATAAATATAGAATATGTAGACAGTATGTATACACGTCGAGTAAAAAAATGCAACGTATTAGAATTATTTTTCTATTTAAAATGAATATTTTACATAGATATATAAAATTAATTCAGATTAATAACTGAACACAAAATTACAACCGAGATTTTAATGTTTGTAAATAGGGAAAATTAAAAATAGGTAAGAGTGTAGCGTTTTTTATTTCACAAGCATGGAACGAACCTGGCAATAAGATTTTAAATAGGTGATGAAATTTTGATTTTAAAAGATATTTATTGCCTTAACTGATGGCGTTATAATAGACAATCAATACGTTTTTCATCATATTGAATTGAATAAGTCAAAAACACAATACTTCATCACAAACAAACTCAAGCAGTTCAGTGGATTTATTATCAAAATATATTGAGAGTTTATTATGTATTACTGTATATTAGTACAAATATATCTGCCATATACTATTAATACCAAATACGCGAAACCCCAGGAAATTAATTACAAGCCGACAGACTCTAATTGTCACTTTACGTGACGTTAGATATTAATTTTTACGCTCGATATAATATTGTTAACGCTCGCTGTTCATAAATATAGATTTGAGTTTAAACGTTGATAGAATACTGAATATATAACATTTGATATTTATACCGATTGTTTACAAAATAGTTCTACATTTATCTTCTATAGACAAATAATACCTGTATTTATATGTGAAATATCTGACGCTATAGCTCAGAATTTGTAAATTCTCTCAATGCGTAAAAACAAATCGATTCCGCAGAAATGTTTCTACAAAACCTAAATATGGAAATTGATTTGGAATCCGAAACTCATAATAATTTTTTTTAAATTAATAGTTAGAATTAAAATTTTATTTTATAATTGTCAAAATAACTGTATGAATTTCCACAAATCTTTAAAGTACAAAAGCTCCAAGACTATAAATTAAATAAATACAATTTATATATTGATTTATAAAAATTGCAGGTAAACCGTATATATTGCTTATAAAAAATAATTTTATGAATGCTGATTTCAGGGTGGAAGAAATTTCAATTTTTTAAAAAAATTGGACAAAGATATAGAATTGCAAGCATTACCCAATGAACATCCAAATCAAATGCCCTTTGGGGAATTTGTAGTTAAAATCACCAAAATGACTAAATGCTTCTTTAAATCGAATTAAAATTTTTATTCTTCGCACCGGGAGTATATAACAATTTGAAAGCGGTGTTTCAATGATCAAAATTATTCATGTCTGTTTTGCATCGTTTGTATTTTAAGTATTCCCAAACTAAGTGAAACTTAGGCAATACAAAGTATGAAAATATAAAATTAATTTTTATTTGATAGCTTTCTGGGTAACGAAGAATGAGCACGGATATATATCAGAATAATGTTTACAAATACCATACTTTGTCATAATTAGAATATCTTAGCCTACAAAATTAGCTAGCAGAGCAAAGTTAAAATAGATGTTCAAATTGAGTCTGTAAGATGCATTATCGTGGTAGAGTAATTAAACAAATCAAATGCGTTGCTTGAATAATCCATTTAATCAAAATTGCCTAAAAAAGCCATGCAAAACGTGATTCCTGTTTCACGAATTTTATTACTAATTTTGATTAAATTATTAAAAGCAAACCATTAACGCAAGTAATTTTAGTACTTACATTATATGATTATAGCTTGTATTTCTGAATTGCTTTGTCAGCCTGATTTCACGATAGCCGTGGATTTTTATGACTCAATTTGATTTGATTCGCAATTTCAGCACCTTAAAAAGATCTTATTTTGAGCATATTTAAATTCAATTTTGAATACTTTACTCTGTTAGCTTGGCGGAGATGTGATTTAAGGTTATACATCATGTACACAAGTAAATGCATGTGTACGCCTAGGTCTCTATTTGTGGTTTCATATAAATAAATAATTTAAATATAATATTACTTTTATAAAAGTGGGCAGACGTATATAACTGTGAATGTCTAGAATTTTGATACTTAAAAGTTAATGAAAAGAAGAGATTCAATATGTCGTAAGTAAATTAATTAATTTTTTTTAATGAATTATTAGATGATAAACCTACTTGCGTTTATATTTCTTATCTTCATTAAAAACATGTTTAGTTTTAATAGAGATAAAATTGACTAACTATGGAAAGTCCAGAATTTTCCCTTGCAGAATAGTATTTTTATTCGCTCGTTCGTTTATTCTGAGGGCAAATGAATATTGAAAAAAACACTGCGATTAATTAAGAATTCTAATTTTTATTGATTCATAAATTAATGAATTATTGACATATTCAATGACTGTTTTTTGTTAAATAGCATTTCGATTTAAATCGATTATTTTATTTGAAAAATTTGCATGAATGTGGTTTTCTTTCGTAATCCTCATCTTGAGACTCAGGAAAATAATTAACTACGTCGTATTTTGAACAAAATTGTTATAAGAACTGTTTAAAATAATTCAAAATGTCATTTAGAAAATTTCAATAAAATGTACTCTTATATACTTAAGAATCCCTTAATCAGTTAATAAAATCCAACATACTGTATGAATCAATAAAAAATTCCATTTTTTAAATAAACCGTGTGTTTTTCAAAATTACTTCTGGTGCAAGCTCTAGGACAGATTTTATAGTACTATGTATTATAATATTTTTTACTTTTACTATAAATTACATAATAGTTATTAATACTGATGTGCCTACGGGCTGCTCCGCAACATTAATTACTGATAATAATTAAAGAGCTTAAAATTTATATAATATATTCTAAACAACTTTGACATTTTTCAAATAGACCCGAATACAGGCTGATTGGTATTGAGTGACTGAGTGTTATTAGGCCAAATAATATATATTTCTTTTGGAGCGGTTCATTCTCCATGTATTGTGATACATTTGTATCCAAATATCTCCAATTCTAATGAACATACCCAGAAAACACAGTGACTCAAAAAATTTCATTTGAGCTAATAAAAACATTGGAGAAGAGCAAGGTGCAAACACTAAACTCTTTATGAGATTTTCTCCACTCAAAGTTAGATAGTTTTTTCAACCTTTTACGGCTATAGATCTTTATGGTCGAAGATTAGATCTTTATGGTCGAACTATCAGCTAGACAGACTTAAAGTTAATGACGGGTATTACTAGGCCAAAATAGTGTCAAGTACAGAGCACGTTTTGTAGCTACTATACTACACACGATAGATATTTCTATGGAACATAATTTTGTGTAATTTCAACATGCCAGAATCAAAAATTTGGAATTTATAATAAAAAATATGTACACAAGTAGTAAGAAGTGAACCATTTCATTTTGTACTTTGTTGTAACATACCTGAACTTTTATGTATTACTTTGTGTTAGCCATTAAAAAATCATTTTAATTCAATATTAACGTATTTGCAACTATATTTTAAACAATATGGAAACTTGAATCACTTAGAAAAATAGTTTACTTGATTATTGGATAATGTAAAATAAACTACTAGAAATGGTTTTACTATACCGACGTTATCCAAACACAATTTTTATGAATATTTTTACAACCCGTATAAAAATTTTTATGTTCTAAATTGTTTACATGACATTGCCTGAGTAAATTTTACGACTTGCAACCAAATGTTTTTACATAAAATTGTAATACATAAATATTTATTAAATTTAAAACACATTCACAACAAAACAACTAAATATAATAATTTATGATAACAGTTTTGTAAAAATATAAAAATTTTGAAATGAAACTTCAAGAAAAAATTGTTGATATTGTGTAGTCCAGTTTGATTGTCCTAGCTATAAAATATCAAACGTTTGAGCAAATGCGTTTGACTACTCCGTTCACTACAAGTTTTATAACCAAAAACTTTTTTATGGAGTTTGATATCGAAAGTATTTCGATATTAATTGAAAGTATTGTACACTTTTTTGTGTCACAAGTTTTATAACCAAAAACTTTTTCATGGAGTTTAATATCGAAAGTATTGTAAACTTTTTTGTGTAACAAAATTTTGCGTTTTGACAAAAATTATAACTGAACTAAAATAAAAAATTTTTAAAAATCGAATAACTTACATTTCGGATCTGTCAATTTGGTCGTTCAAGCATGTGTATGTCCAAAACTGCGGAAAGGTTGTGTATAAAATTAGGATGTATATTAGAGGAGGTGTTTAGGATTGGCCAATTTTAAACAAATTTTTTGCTGTCTCAGACATACAGAACTACTATCCAAGACGTCTGTTTTGCCACTTAAACGGATTTTCATTACACATGCGCATTGTATATGTTTATTAAACTATTTTTGGTATACATTATTCCGGAAAATGGACTCTTATGAAAAGAGAGGATGATGTGAATTAAATACAGTTAGTTTACAATCGAATTCAACTATAGTATAAAATTCTTCCGCATTTGAAAACAAAAAGTATTAATGCATCCATCATAACCAGGATTGGTATTTAATATTATTATAGAAAAAAAATGACTGATACAATATTTAAAGTTTAATTTACATATATATCCACTGAAATATGTTAAATGTCAACATATTTATGATAGAACGATTTATACATATAGAACGTAAAATTGAAAATATAGGAGGATTATCGTAGAAGTAATTTAAATTCATATTTATCAAAAAATAGAGCCTTAAAACCATATAGTGTTGTCTGTTTTTTAATATAGAACAAGTCAATCAAAAATCATATAACATACAGCAGAGAGTTTTAAAGATGACTATAAAAAATATTGCCAATGTATTTTTAAAAATAAAATCACAAAAGCTTTAAATAGGAAGTATGAAAAAAAAAGCTTATTTCGATTTTATCTTTATCTCATACATAAAAAATGTCTCCCTGAAATACATACAGTGTAAAAGAGGTCAAATATAGGAACTTTAGACAAAAAGTCATTTATACATTTAAAGTAGATTAATACGACATTTATTTAAACATGCAATTAAATTAGGATCATAGTTTCTGGCAAAATTTATACTATTTTTAGTATATTTTAATATTCAACAGACTTCTTTATAGCAAATAATACAAATGCCAATTGAAGCTCACCTGTCTAAAGTTCGTGTATTCAAAAAAAATTAAGTACTCATTCTGAGCACCACTTATCTATCAATGTCGGTATTTAATGTAATTACCATTGGTGACCAATAGATGGCTACAGCTAATAACTATCTGGCATATTAACTGGCTATTTTTAAAGGGGATTGAAACATCATACTGAAGCTACCTCAGTTATCAAAAAATACTTTTGAAATTGTTTTGAAATGTGGTATTTACAATATTGATATGGAAACGGAGGGCTTCCCGTTTAGTTTAACAAACACAGTCATAATTGCCATTTAAATTTTGAACATTTTAATAGCAAAATGAGAGACGAATTAAAATTTAATATTGGCACCATTAAACAGTAAAAACAAATATTTAAGGCCCTCCAATTTATGCTACAACATTGATCATAAATTGTAAATATAATATTGTTAAGGATTAATTTATTCTACAAATTGACAATGATTATAATCTTAGTATACAAGTAATATTTATCAAGAATTAAGTTAAAGAGTGTTAAACTAATATTTATTTTTTTCTGTCGCACATTTATATAAAGTATTCGGTGGTTTGGTTCGTTGATATCATTTTATTAACAATATTATATCGATCATATAATGTGTATTGACATTATATATAAAATAAAATTATTATAGGATGGAGTTATTAAGTAAACTTTCTTCTTCTTCTATTAATACTGTTAACACTGTCAATTCTGTGGTACAATATAAAAACAGTAAGTATACATAAAGAAAGTAAGTATACAGTAAGTGTACATAAACTGAGTTCGCTTTAAATAAAATTATATCAAATCTATTCAGGTGACGAAAAAACAATTTGAACAAAACTTTTGAAATCATTATATTTTTTTAATTATTTTAGACAGATTTGTGTTATGAAAATTCAGATGAAAAAATTGTATCACAACAATATATATAGCAAAATTTGATAACAATGAAGAAATTTTTTATTTCTTACAATATTCATGTCTTCAGTACTGTGCGAATCGTGAAGAAAGTTCGGTTAAAATCCAATAATTGAAAAACAAAACAAAGTATTTCAACATGCTCAACTCATTTTGACAAATGTGGACTAGCCCAAGAGACGTTCTAGGGTTCAGAAACCAGAATAATTGTGTATGCGTAGTACTAGTATAGTACTTTTTGCTATTATAAAAAATAACAAACCCAGTACGTCTTAAAGGTTTTACTCACACACAGAATTTACATGTAGATGAAGTATATGTGAAATATATATTTATATATGTGAAAACTTTCAGACGTTCTGGCTCTTTTATTTTTAATAATAGCCAATGAATCTTTTTTAATTAAAATTTTATACTCGAAAACTTTTATCTGACACTTTTTTCTAACTATTACCATTTTGATCCAATTCAATTCTTACCCCTTACAAATACGTAAAAGCTGATGACGTGAAGGCTGATTCCTTGCCAGAACGTCGTTTCCTTACTCCCAAGCCGGGCCTTACAGAAAAAGTTCTAAGGCTATAGAAGGAAATTCAGCCATACAGAAGGAACTCAAGTCTCGTGTGAGCTCTTATACTAAAGAAGCTGAATGAACTCTAAGACTATACAAGGAAATATTCTATTGATTGATTTTAAAGCTTCTGATTCAAGGAAATTTTATTAAGCCGCAAAAATTCTTAGGAGTTATAAAATATAATCTGAGATATTTACGAGTCAGCCGCATATCAGTGCTAATACCTTCTGATTTGTGATAAAAAATTTAGCAAACAAAATCACAATACCTCACCTTTATGAATAATTGCAACCGTTGCAATAAAGGTAGGGGAATTTATATAATTAATGAACTTAATGAATTTTTTTTGAAACACGGGTATATTCTTAATAATTGTATTTCTGCGTATCTATGTATAACATAAGAACCACAATATGAATGAATATTCTCGCTGTATTATAATAATATTGATAGTACGGATAAGTAAGTGAGGCTGAAGAATGGGTTTGATAAAGACGTTGTTGACTGACTTCATTTTGTATAATTTTCTGAGAATAATTCTATTATAAACTCATATGGATGATACAAATGTTGGATCAAGTAACATTCGAAGATATAATACATATTACTCACAAACACTTTTAAAATGTAGACAAGTGAGAAAATGGTAATAATACAGTCACTGGAAATAATTGTTAAAATAACGTTGTAGAAAAAAACTTGAAATTGACGGTTATGTTGGAGTAATGAAGTATTTAGTTAAAACGAATTCTTTAACCCGACGTTTCGCTTGGTCATCTTTTGTAAAAATTTATTGTTTGGTTATCTTTCGCAGAAATCTTGAGCTGTATTATATTTTTACACAAAGTCTCAAATTAAATTTGGCTGTCAATATTATATTTATAAACATTACAAAGTCACTATATACGAATATTGGACAATGAAGTTCTTCGTGATGTATAAATATGATTATTAAATTTGCTTTATGTTGGGAAACTCCAATTGAGTGGCAATTTGAATATGAGATGAAAAAATGAATTTTTTATATTTTAATAACATAAAATTTTCTGTAGCAGAAATTTAACTTAGCAAAGTGCATTATCTGTAATAGTTTTTTGTGATAAATATTGAATAGTCAAAGCATAAATCTTAATATAAAGCATCCAGTAAGAAGATGTAACATGTAAACTAGAATATTTATCAAAAAATATAAACATTCTCCAATTTTCAACATGTTTAAAATTTCTATAAAATTTGAACATTAAACTATTCTAGCGACTGTATCACGAAAAGAAAATAGGTCGAACAAGTAGTACAAGCACCAACAACGCCAACACCAAGCAACATACTGCTTTGTGTGATTGCCTGTCATAAACTGCTCATTCCACACATTTTATAGAATCAGTTACAGTCTGAAACGTATCCCTTGTATAATATGTTGGGTAAAATATTGTTATAGAGGTGTACAATAAACGTAGTATGAAAAGGGGTATGGGAGGAAAAATAATAATTGAGGATGAGGAAGTGAATACAAGACGATATTTTTTATATATAAAAAAATGGAATTGCACAAGAACGGTGAGGATACAAACTCGATGAACCGCGGAATTCAATTTTATATTGAAACCCATTCATCTTCTAACTTCAAATTACAGTTCGTTCCCTTCAATTGTACATACTCCACATATACTGTGTGTATTATTTGTATATTCTATACATGTGTATTTGTATTATCTTCACCATTATATTGAAGGTAAACGGGTGTTTAAAAATTAGAGGTACATAGTTTAGATGAAAATGATTTTTTGATTTGGTCCATTCTAAGACCATGAATAGTGGATATTTTAATCTATATGGATAAAATATCCAAAAATATACAAATTATAACGTCTTATAAACAAAATGTGAATTGATTAATCAACGTAGGTACTCATGTTTTCTTTTAACGTTTTTTAGTTTTTTATAATAATCAAATTTGTTTTACTGACCTAATATTTCATATTGTACGAAATATTACAAAATGAAATGTAATATAAATTCACATTATATTTCAATATTAAAATGAAACTAAAACACACATTTTACTAGTGGCCCTTAAACAATGCCGCCTAAGGTTTTAATTTTTTATTTTTATAACAAAATTTAGGAGTTCACAGTTTTTAGTAGTTTAGGTGTATGGATAAGTTTTTTACCTGGAAACAACGAAACAACATTAAGGCCAAGTCGCTTCGGCAAGAAGTCTTTTGTGTTTGATGGGACTAGAGCGGTATTGTTTACTATGAACTCTTAAAGCCCGGCGCATTAATATACAAAGCTATCGACAAAAAAAATATATTATTTTAACCACTCATTCATCGAAAGACAGGCGGAATGGACCAAAAGACATAGCAAAGTGATTTTATTATACGACAATGTGCCATCTCACAAAGCAAAACCAGTTTAATACACCCTGAAATCGCTTGGATGAGACATCCTTTCGCATCCGTTGTACTCCTTCTGACTATCACCTCATTGTATGAATGGAGCACGCGCTTGGCTAGAAGTATTTCAGCAATTTCTAGAAAATAGGAAAATAGCTCGATGAATAGTTTGAGGCAAAAGACAAGCAGTTTTTCATAAAATACATGAAAGGTGTGTGAAATGTGTAGAACCCGATGGCCAATATCTTGAATTAAAAAAATTGATTTTCCCTGAAAATTACGCGTCTTTTGTTATTTAAAAACCGAAAAAAAAAACTTATACATAGCACTACTGTCCTTTATTTTTAATAGAATATAGTGTTTTATAGAGATCGACACAATGGTAGCAGGCTACTGGGCTGGTCACTTTATATTTAGTTTTATTGCTGAAAGGTCTTATTAAACACACGGTACATTCGTCTTTAAATTTAATATTTGCATCTTTGTCTTACGCTTATAATTGTATATAGTTATAACGTTTGATTATTTTTTACAAAAATCTTATATATTATAGCTCGTATACATGATATGTAAATGCTATCCAATAATTTAAATTGTATGTTTAATACAAACCAACCATTAAAAAAAACCAAGGTATTTAATTTCTTGACAACATAACAATTTTATTTCTGAAAATCAAAAAACAATTATAGGATTATTTATGTCTGTCACTTAAAAAGTGTTTAAATGAAAAGAATAAGCTGTCGTTTAAATACAAACGTTATTATTAGATTTATTATTCATTTTATACAATACGATCAGGTGAAATTGAAACAATAGGTGGTCTTAAACCATATAATGTATTGCAATATAAAAACGAATAAGAAACCGTGAATACCAATTAGTTTTAAATACCACTTCTTTATTAGTTTTATTTATAAACAAGATTTATTTATATTTTCTTCTTGATTTTAACGGATTATGTATGCGTTTCTTCCTGCCTCGGAAAGCTAAGGATACACGTTTCACAAATTAATGGCAAATAAAGCTTACAAAAAATACTTAGATTGAAAATTTCGTTTTTTTATTTGCAAGTTATACAAAATACATGCTTAACGATATTTCACAAATTATGCTACGTTTTATTAAAAAATTAGAGCTAGCAATATGTTTTATCTAAAATCCATTCAATGGGGGAATTTTTGTAGTTTTAATATCATATAGAAATCCTATTTTCATGATTCTTATTTTATTCTAAGTTACTTATTTTGAAAAAAAAAAAATTTCCTGGTATAGAAATTTTTAAATTTTGTGATTTAATATCACGGAATAGCCCCATTTGGAAGATCCTTCGAAGCTGGTCTCATTTAAACTTGGAAAAAGTCTATACAGTTAGTAGAAACAAAACTAACTTTTTGGGATTTTACGTGATTGAATACAACTGCGTTGTATAAAATATTTTTGAATTTGTCTTCTATTATGTATTAAAAAAAGGTCAAGCATTTCGGAGACCTGCTTGGCTCATTTACAAAATTAACGTCACTTCCTTGGTCAATTATGAAATAAATATGCGTAAAAATGTATTTTATAGACAGACCAAACTGGACTTACTAAATCATTTTGTGAGCATCCTATTAATCAATTTAGTCACATATGAATTAAGTATTTTACTGCATAAACAAAATTAAACCAAAACGCATATAAGTATTTAATTCCCAAAAAAAAAAAGAGAAAAAAAATATATAAAAATAAACATAAGCGCAAATATCTCATGAAAACGTTATCTAATTTATTTCCAACATATTTTATTGATAATTCCTTACATATTTTCATCATGATAGATTGAAACTAATTACTTATTGATTTTTATAAGATAAAATTTATTTTGAATTGAGTTAGCAGATGTATCTAAAAAAGTAAAGACATCCCCGTGTAAATCTGAAAACAGGGAATAAATGCGTTTTTCAGTCCTTGGAGCAATTTCTGATCAATAAACTTATTTATTGACATAATAAAAATTTTTATTTATTAAATACAATTAACACATTAAATATAAATATGAATAATTGTCTGTCTCAATAGTAATTCAAAAGTGTTTCAATTTGATGAATAGAACAATAAAATCATTCTCAATTAGAAGAATAATATTAAAAAAAAAAAAAAAAAAATTATTTTTTCTTTTAAAATATATTCAATTTTAATGATTAAAAAATATTGAACATCTTCAATTATTTGCATTCCCATTTGTAAAATATTATTGAGAATAAGAATGAATAAAAATAAAAAAAGTTAAGTGAGTACTTAAATCTACTCTGTAAGATTCGAAGGGTTCATTCATAATACAACAATCTAAAGAATATATTCTAATATCACTTTTTTATAAACTAGTGGTACCAAAACAACTCACTTTTACAAAAATTTCTTAGAAATATGTGTCCTTACAGAGAGTAATGTAGCCGATTACGGTAACACGGATAAAATTTGACTCTCATTTTTCACAATCTGTAGGTATTTAAAGAAATTTGAAATATAATTTTCGGCTTGATTATAAAATCCTTAATTCGTTATGTAGAGAACTCAATTCACAAGCAGAAAAGTGCGAGGCATATCAAAATAGTCCTTACTCAATATGTCGACCATTTCGAAATGTCAGATTAATGTTTTCTTCAGAATTGATTTTATGTGCGTATAAAATAAAAATATTTTTCAAGAATATAAGGATAATTGCAAATTTTATGGTAAAAATATGAATTGTTACTAAAATTTTAATATTCTGTTTTAAATTTTTATACGATTTCATTTCGCATAGCACCGGGTAGATGGCTTATATGTCGGTTCTTGTAAAAGATTTTTTTACAAATGTTTAATGTTATACTTTGGCTCTCATCTTAAACATTTTTTTATATTGAAAATTCTGCCCGTTATCATACTGATTAAACATATCTTAATATATCTTAGGCAGCGGATATACTATCATTTATTTTAATGCAACATATCTATATGTTAAATGGTGCTTTTTAAACAAATGTTCAAACTTCAAGGCTTTCAGTTTCATTTCCATTTTGCATAGAGTTTCTATAGACATGTGAGTGAACATCGTAAACAATTTGTATATTTAACTGCTAATTGTTAGAAAAACCTCATAGCTACATTATTACCACAATTTTCGTAGTGGACTGTTGCTTCCACTCCGAGAAATCAATGGATATGTCCACCATCTTAAAAATATGATGGGATATTCATTTTAGTCTAATGTTCATAATGATAAAAATAGTTAAAATCACATACAAAATTCCATCAAGATCAAGATAGCAGAAATGAAACGAGATAGCAATCTAAAAATTTTTTGGAATATTCAAGAACTAAAATCTTATATCAAACCATTTGGTAATGTGTCACACGTATTGGGATATTTAAACGTTAAGTATCACAATAATTAAGTTAGTTTCTATTTTCACATAATTTTTTATGAATTCATATAGCATTCAATAATCAAATAAGGTAAACATCAGTTTGTTTAGTGCAGCTAAACTAATTGAGGTATTTTAAAGAAAACGGTATTTATGACAATTTTTGTGTTGTAAATAGTAAGACTAGACAAAAAGAGATAGTAATCATATTCAAATTCTTAGATATGCATTAAAAAACATAATTTGTTTCTAGTGCAATAGTAATATTACCTACGGGTCCATAAAAATAAAAAGCAATCATAAATAATATTCAACCTCAAACCATTGTGATTTTTATTTTTTCTTACAACAAATTTATCAACCATCTAGAAAAATAATTTTCAATAGAAAAGACAACTACAATACTACCGTCGCTCGTTTTGAATACACTGCGAGTCAGACTACAATTATGTTCGTATAAAATACATATATATTTATACAAAAAATAAATAGAACATAGCAATCAGAAGAATATGAAAGAATAATATGACGGAGTCTTAATAATAAGTTATGTCGTAGTCGAAGACTTTTCAGAATATAGGATGTTTTAAAAATGCGTACAATATTTTAGTAGGTACATATAAGACCTTACTATGTTTTACCACATTAAATTAGGTATACAACAACGTGAAATTTGAAAAACGTTGAAATTGTAAAAGTGAAAAAATAATTAATATTTGTGAATATTATACACCTCATATTCTTTTATCGTAAAGAGACTAAACCTGCACTATATATCTATAAGCGTTAACAATTTAGGATATTATTTACTCCAAATAAGCAAATATTGTTTTAATTACTTCAAATATGAAATTTTATTCGTAAGTGTATCTTAGACATTTAGATTATCTCCGCTTATCTGTATTATAAAACTTTGATCAAGGTAACCTCATCCCAATTCTCTAGGTGTCTGAAATATCTATCTTGACGTGTGGCAAAGACGATGAACAAATAATACCAATAAAAGCGCTTGGACAAGAAGACTTATACCCGACGTTGTGTTATAAACATGAAGAAGTTAACTACTTTTTCAGCTTACTTCTTTTCGAGCATGAGTGTTTCAACAGCTATGCTAAACAGTTCCAACTGAGGGTCTGTAGTCTGCGTCACATACTTTATCTAATATTCAACGTAAAAGTGTGTATCATCTCAAGTGATTGCATTCAATGACAAATTTTATAATTTTTTTATTACAGAGGCACACTGTATACAAAGTACAGTGGAGTTTTAATGTAATGAGCATTAAGTACGTACGGTATGTACAATGATAATATATATGATAAGATATCAGACAAAATTGTACTCGTAATAATATGAAAAAAGTTTTATCAAGATATTCCTATCTCATATTTACATAATACATTTTAATAGACTCGTTTAACTAATGTTATTTTCCATTTTTAGATTAAATTTGGCATGGTCAGACTATTTTACGTACTTTAATTAAAGAGAGATTTAGATTGAGAATGATAAAAAACAAAATTTGTAAAAGTATTAATTAAAAAATCCAAGAAGTTTTTTATGCTTACAAGTACTCTTTAAATTATGATGAACCACACATTTTTCGAGAAAAATGCATTTAAATCAAGATACGGTATTAACTTGCTTTTAGTTAGTTAGTTGGTTGCAGACAGAATTGGATATTTTGAAAATTATTTCTATGATTTAGTTTTTTTTAAAGCTATTTTTATTTTTTCTAATTAGTGCAGGAGATGAAAATCAGTGATAACTTTTCCATTTTGAAAGAAGAAGCAACTATTTTGAAACTATGCAAAATACAGCTGTTTAACGCTAAGATTAACTGTTAACACGAACGATTCCCTGAATTTGATATGTTATAGGCATATCGTTGATTGATACAGCAGTGGTCGAATATTTGGAAAAAAACATTCCTAATTACTCTCGGGTACATTGTACCTATTATGTCGTTATAACTGTAATAAAAAATAAGAAAGAAAACTGCAAAAAATTTATTGTAAATTTTATGTTTTTCAAACAGTTATTTAAAATTTTGAGCAAGAAAATAGATAAGCACTATTAAGAAAATACTAATTACAAAAATATCATAATAATTTTTAATACTTTATAAGTAAAATTTTAAATAGTATGATTTTATAATTACCGTAATTATTTTAATATTTATATTTTATTTTTAAATATTTTTTTATTTAAAGGAAAAATATTAGCCACGTATTAAAACAAAGTATGAAACAAGGAGACTCTGAGTACTCCGACAGATCAGGGCAATTATACTGAGTAATTCATTATATATTAAAAAATTAGTTGAATATTTTACAAAAAATTGTATTTTTTTAAATAATATACTTTTTCTTTTGTTTTGACTAACATACTAAAATCTTCCGTTTAATAATAGAGTTACTTAATTCACACAATCATTTAGATTGTTTCAGAGAACATGAGTATCACACAAGTGGATGTACAGGTAAAACACCTTTCCTTCTTTCAAAGGCCGGTTAAAAATACATATCATTTTAATACACAATACTCTTAAATATTTTATGTATTAAATCTTCCGTACAATGAACGTATCTTTGAAAGAGATATAAATGTGTTTGAAAGTGTTGGTAATATATTTTTACTATGAGATATATTTTGATGGTTGTTCCCAATGATGTCTAGGTGTAATGTAAACCCTGGAGCTATTATTTTCAATTTCCTTTCTTGTAACTTTCTTTTCCCATAGAATCTACTTTTCATCTGCTTCTTTAACCATAACACCAGTATATTTACGTAACTACACTTTATTTATTATCAAAATAAATATTAAACATAAGCATATTCAGAGTTTGGAAATATAATATAAAAATTTTTAAGGATTTCCCCGGATGAATATACAAGAGCGGTTTTCTTTATTTATATCTATAAATAACTGAAAATTGTTCATAAATGGTGAACAAGTTTATCACTTTGCTCTTGGATGAAACACGAATTATCAATAAGGTTGGAAATAAATTTGTTATATGTAAAATTAATTAATTTGTATAGGTAGACATATACAAAAGGGCTAATAAAAAACTGAAACATATTATTTTTTATAGTATAATTTTTAATATTTTGGAAATGGCTAAGCAAACATTTAAATTTGAATTTTACAAACTTGCCAGAAAGAAAACACGTCCCTGAATACTCAGAGAAACTCAGTGTCGTAACTACTCTAAACTTTACGAGAAAAGCAACCAAACAATTTTCTTTTATCAAAACCACACTTCAATTTATTTAAAATTATATTATCTTAATCTAATATTTTCATTTTAATTAAATTGGAAATTTAATTTCAAAATAATTTTTTTTTTTTGCAATATAACTTCTTACTCTTCTATTTCTTCTTTATATATCTAAATATCACCTTGCGTTTTGATACTTATTTTGTTATTTTTCTAAAAGTAAACATATTATTGCCATTGGAATAAATAACAACTGTGTAATTATACCATTAATCAAACCTTGTTTAAAAACATTGCTGCGACGCGTAACATTACTTTCTTCTACTTACTGTGTACAGTATTAAGTGCATAGCTAAAGGTTAGATTTTCTTCTGAATTTGAATTTCCTCAGTGAAATGTTTCAATTAAAAGTTGAAGAACTTAATTTGATCTATGAACATACTAAGTTTGGCGAAACTTGTTTGAGCAATTTTTTAGAAAAACCCAAAACACCTGAAAATCACTAGAATACCCGGGTAGTTCGATTTGAACCAAATGCTTTACCACAAAGCTGGAGTCGATATTAAGACAGAATATCAATACCAGTTTGGTAAATTTAGGATAAAGAGTACGATACGATATAGATGAAACATACACACACACTAACACATAGAGATCAATTTATGAAATCCAACTTTTGGGCTCATTATTTGCGAAACTCCAAATTTTCACATGATTACAATACTCCGTTAAACTAGTAGTAAAAGAAAGTAAAAATTTAAAAATTAAATTTAAATAATAGATTGTAGTTTTCAATTCACCTAACTCCAACTTCACTAACCATCGGGTAAAAGCTACTGGTTTAGGAAAGACTATGTATAGAAGGTGATCTATTCAGAACGCATTTGGACCATACAAACAAAATAAAATCATAAAAAGTGAATAATAACTGTTCATTCATCTTACCAACCCATACTGCAACACTGCCGTGTACCAATTTACCTTTTTACTTTTGGTACATTTTGGTACTTTAAAAAATCAATCCTGTTCTTTGTACATTTTCTTGAAAAAATAATTTTTGTTTTAAAGCTATGCGATATAAAAGAAAAATGCACAAAAAATATTTTAATTTTTAAAGTTGGCTTTTTAGGAGACTTTTGAGGATATATCCATCAAGCTTTTTATCAATTTTTGTTCTCAAAACTGAATAAGAATAATAAATTATTTTTGAAAAACTATGAAAGTTATGGATTTGATACAATGGCGTTATCGCTCAATGTATAGATAGTTTTGTAATGCCAATAAGTCACAATATCAATAGAAACAGAAAATTTTGAAAATACCGCGTAAGTTTTTAAAAATAAAATGTAAGTTTTTAGTCATTTTGTGTGTTGAATCTGTTATTTATTGTTTTATTTAAAGTACATATGTTGCCACTTAAGAAAATGATGGTTATACTGTATCCGATTGGTTGTGTAAAGCTCAATAAGAATATTTAATATTGACAGCATTGTTATCAACAGCATGATATATGTTGGGGCGGCAATATCATTTAATGCATTATGATTTTAATTTAATTTTTTGTGTGTATTCAATTTGAATTTTTAAATTCAAATGGCGTTTTCATTGAATCATACCAGCATATCAACAAACTCTCTTATTTTTAAATTACAGTTGTTTAAATGTGACATTAGGGAATATTATTGCCAATACAGTAACACAGTGTAAATTACACACCTATAGACTATGAGAATACCATTCCCGAATGAGATACGTGATATGAAAAACGCATTCAGTTGGTAATGTTCTCCGCATAGAAACCAATATCATTTCTTCATATAAATGACATCGATTCGTTTGGTTGATTTCATCTAAAGAGTTGCATTCTAAAAATATAAATACATTGGACAATAAAAGTACATTTGATATAAAAAGAAATAAAATCTTTATTGGTTTATTAATCGAATATCTAATATTTTAAATTATTTAAGATAAAATTGTTCTGGTTTTTGTATTCTTCTAAAAATAGTATATTTTAATGATCGAAAAAGAAACTTTTATGTTTGGAAAAATGGATGGTAACTGGCAGAATAGCTACAGTAAATTTACTGTAGCTGGTTGTTAAGAGCGAAGCAGTTAGATTCGATAACTATTCGATAGAAGTGAACTTGTTTTTTAATTATTTACGAGGTTTAAGTACCAATTATTTTTCCAAAGATCTGACAATTGTTTCTTTTCGAAAAAAAAAGTAAATTATCAAAGAAAATATTAATATCATTATGTATTTTATATAATAATTAATTTTATATGTTAATATCGATATTATTATATCCACGAAGATTATATTTAAGACGAAATCGATATTTATTTAAGCAATGCTTTCCATTAATATAAAAAAAGCTTATAGTGAATTAAACGGAAGAAAGAAGCATGATTTTCGAATTTGAAAATAAAAACAAAGGATTTGTGTTTTTGAAAATTTTAATTTTCTCGACGGCACATTATAAGACAAGTCTAGCGAATTATAGCCTATCCCTATGTTTTTTTTTTTTTCAAATTCGAAAATCAAGATACACATTCCATGACATTTATAGTGAGTACTAAAATATAAGGTTTATGTATTTCAGATTTTAGTACCGTAATATTTAAGCTTGGGCGTATAACACGAATGACTTAACTACATCATACTAAAGTAACAATTGAAGTTAATAAAAAAAAAAAAAAACACTAGACTCCTAATTTAAAAATGGTAAAACCAGGGTTTGACTCTGCTAAAAACATGTTTCATAATTGACTATAGTTAAATTGTAAGTATTGTTTTACATTGGATTTGGTGGAAAATAAACTAAACTCATTTAGTATATTGATTATACAATATGGTATCCAAAACAATCAAAATAAAGTCTTTTATTTACAAGAAATAAAAATCGATTTTATTTAAAAGAAAAAAAGTGATTTGTAACTAGTTGAAGTAATATTTATTACTAAATTTAATACAATACGACAAGAAAATTGTTATACAAGTAAATGCTATTAGATTGTAAATACAAATACTTATCCAAATACTTTATATATTCTTGAAACTACAACTGTTCATATAATCGAATGTTCCAACTCGTATTATTGAGATTTAAAGACAAGATATATATTTTTTCTATGCTTGATACACAATATTATATATTTTTATTGTTGTTTTAAGAATATTAAATCGCACTCATAATATCATTATTTACAATTTCTGCAGTTTTTAGGTAAATAGTTGTACTATTTTACTACCCATAGTGAAGAGAGAATTGCAATCGTGTTAAAATTTTGATACCGATTTTCCCTCGGAAATATATAAGCCCCTGAGTGAAAAATACGGTTTTCAGAAAATTTTCTGTGTGTGTGAATGTGTGTCCATAATTGGGTGTGGGCGTCGGTGTGCTCGTGTGCTGCAGTCATGAATAAAGTACCATCATGCGTCAGACATTTCCGTTCGTAGTACTAAAAAGACGTATCAACTTTTTTGTAGCAGAATGTGTCTATTAAGTAATGTGAATATTATGTAATGAATACTATTAGCTGTTTACTATTAGTTTTTATAAAGTATTATCTTCAGAACGGCCGAAGAGGTGAATGCATCAACCATCATAGCCATGTGCTTTCTCGACATGTCCCTTAAGATGTTATTAATGACCTTATTAATAATATTCAGATGGTCAGGCCAACATACATTACTTAAGTAACAACGCTGTACAAATATGATTAATAAACAGTTAAAATAACATTCAATATTTTGACGAAGATTTCCATCTTATCATTTTATTTCTATTCATTATATCGTCGTTCCAACAAGCACATTCATTTGGTTTTTTCGAGATTTTGGTTTTATTATCTTTTGGTGGAGAATCGAATTGTGGATATAAAAATTTCATATAAATAAAAATAAAAAAATTAAAACCAATAGCTTCTGTTCCCTAAGCCGAAAGTATTTGTGAAACTAATTTTTTTCTCCTACTTGTTAAATATTTAAGTCACGTTTTACATTTTTTAATTAATTCCTTGAAAGTCAGTACAACCACGTAATATTAAAAAATTACAAATAAAATAAATTCTAGCATATAAATACACAGAAAAACTTGCGTGAAGCACAGAAAACACAACCGCACAAGAAAAATAATCTAGCTGCACATCTGATGGATAGAAAATAGAAAATATTCGAAAAAACAAATAAACGGTTGTTTAATGTTATTTGATTTAAAAAGATTTATTTTCCAAACAATTCACACATGTAAATAAATTTTATTGTTGAATCTATTATTCTTACTATAATAAATTTCAATGTGAATTTACCGCATATATCTATCTATACATACATTAAATTAAAAACATCTGAACATGAAATATTTTTCCAAAATAGTAATTGCTATTTGATATATACATGATACAGATACAAAAAAAAGTGGTTTTAAAATTTTGTATGTTTATATGTTTGCGTATCAAGAGCTAAAACAGCTGGATTTTGATGTGGATTTCAACAAAGGATATAAATGCATTTTTGATACGATAAAGGCTGTATAAATTTTAATTGACCATTGTAATTATCCGTATTTTAAAAAATACAATTAAAAAATCAACCATTCAATAATGAATTTTTTGACACCACGAGCATTTGCCTGTAATTATTATTATTGTTTTTAGTTATAGATTTTCACATAAGATTTTTTAAAACCAAACTTGAAAAATGCCAGAATTGGTAAATATCGAATAAAAAACAATGTTAACTTTAATTGTAAGTTTAAAAAATATTTCATAAATTGACTTCTTAAAATCATTGATAGTATATATCGAATTCCACTATAATGTATCCTGTTGAAATCGTTAACCCTTCTTTGATCATAATCTAATTCGCGTGAGTGCGAAAATCTGGCAACATTATATGTAAATACAATAAAAGCACTAGGATTAATTAGAGGATTCACTAAGCGCATTGCCTCTAATAAAGTGGTACACATTCTTGAATATTCGTCATTAGATATTCTTAACCCTGGTATAAAAATGTTTTGCAACAAATGCTCACATAGCTCTTGTGTTTCAATTACTGATTCACGGCATAAATTATATCGATCATCGATACCTAATAACCATCCAATTACTCGCCAAAAGTGTACGAATCCTTCCAAATCATTAAAAGATGCAATATTAATACCTATTAGTGTTCCTCTCGTTACAACAAAGCCCATAAATCCAAACTGTGTTAAAGCCATATCACGTTGTGTAATACGACCATATCCAACTTTGGAACTACGCGAACTTGCATTAAAATGTTTACGTTGCACGTATAATAACGACTTCCACATTTCTGAATTAGGTTGAAAATTATTTGAATACCACTGATGCATATGTAAAATAGTTCTAACATACCGGCGATATGACATTTCAACAGTCGATGATTGATTTGTAAAAAGTAAAATTTGTAACATTGATGGAACAGACAAAGTACTTAATAAACCACATAGTTTTGCAACGAACATACTAAATATATTATTGTTATAAAATTTCTGTCCTCTTCTAAATTTTGTTTCATCGAACCAGTGTGGTACCTCATTGTGAACAGCATCCATGTGTTGAATTGAAGTTTCATCACATGGTATATTATCAGGAATTAGTAACAATTGCTTATGTAATTCTAGAGGTATTCCACTGATGTTCATTTGCAAAATCTAACGAATTATATAACAAGAGATTTGATTGTATTTCAATGATAAAATGACGTAAATTCAACTGTATTTAAAAACCATAGCAACAAATTATTATGAAGATAATATTATATATTCCCGATCTTTGATTACTTTATGGTAAACAGCTGACACTATAGTTCGTCTCATTTTAACTCCATTTGATTCAAATTTTCTAAATTTGGCAACAATATGTCCATAAGTATTATGATACGGTAACAAATTTAAAGCAAAATAAATTCTTAAAAGCCAGTAAATTTTAAGATATCAGTTATTAAAATATCGATTTAACTTGAAAAGGTGTTTTATGCAAAAAAAATTTCACGAACTCAAAAACCATTCATTAATCGAAAGTTAGAAGGAATAAAACTTACAAAAATTGAAGTAGAATGATTCGTTTGCTTTTCTGTAGATGCAATATTAGTTAAATTTTATTTCTATGAAGGTGATGACTATTTCGTTCAATAAAAATTGGATTAATCACTTAAACGTCAAACAAAATAAAAACGAATAATTATAGTTCTTAGCATTCGATTTTAATCAAAACTCATTCGAAGGTATTTTTAGGTACTTTAATTGGGATTCGGTGAGTCTCCGTATTTACGTTCGTTTTTTTGTCATTCAACATTAATTGAACTTTCTACATATTTAGTTGATATTAAATAATTCCACAGATACTATTTATACGGTTAGAATGTTGCATCAAATGTCTTCGGATACTTCGAATATGAATTAACTAAATAATATTCATTATGATTAAGAATTTTATTTATTAATCATCTTCAGAAAAAATAGTATTGGTTAAATAACAGTGTTAATATTGAAAACTATTATTAAAATTTAATGGCGTATTATACGAAAGTTAGACTAAATTTCACATCATATGTTACTTGGAAAGTTAAATAAACATTATGTTTAAAATTTTGTTGAAAATATCACATACTTAATAACATATAGAGATATTAATCATTCTATATTATATTATTCATACATTACAGTAAAGAAAAATATATTATCTTCCATTTCAAGTTTAATGGAGACGGAGATTATGAAGACACTTTCTTTATTAAATACATTGGATAAATGCATTGAAGACTGTGAAAATACATTCGATGATCGCGACAAGCTCTTAACAGTATAGATTTGAACTCCAATCTAAACATTTTAAATGTATTTTATCAATTGTCCGAAATAACTAATTCAAATATGTTTTTGAAAGTCTGTTATGATATTTATAATTTTTTTCCTGGATTTGACTTCTCTAGCTATCAGCTATTTGAGATCCTTTTGTTTTATTTGTTAATTTTATCGCTTATTATTGTTAATTTTTATGTTTAATATTTTGATTGTGTACTATTAAAAACATTTAAACTGAATAATCAGAGTAATTATTATGTAGTGCCTACTCTATGGATTGAATTTTATTCTAGACTAATTTATTTGAAAAAAAATTCTCTTCATAACGCTTTCAGGCCTATGTATGCGGTAACACATTTGGGTGCGTGAAATTCCCCATTTTATTTATTTATTAAAAAAGTATAAAATATTTTATTGCATTAAATACACACTGCAATTTACAGATAATTTTGTTGAAAACGAAGGCGAGGATAAATGTATTGTTATTTTAGGAAGCTAGGGTGTATACGAGGGGCTTTCTCACCCATTATCTGTATATAACGAACAACAAATACATTGAAACTGATTCATTCACTTTATACTATAAAGCTGTTTGTTTATTATGCTTTGCTTGTACATATACTGATAAAACTAACCTTAGTTTCTGCGTTAACCTGATATCAATGTTATGATAACTACTACCACTCATACACGACGATAGTCTTATGGTAGTGAGTTTTATGTATGGGGGAAGAAATTTAATTCACCAAAAATATTGTACGTAATATATAGTTGATGATGATGTAGGTATCTATTATAAGGTATATCACAGTATAAATATATACCGAAAAATCTAATTTTACAATAAGTATATTGCATCTCAAATATTTTAAGGCCCACAGTTTACTATTTTGTTTTCAAAAGCCGTAATTCACATAATCCTGAGTCCTAACTCTCTTAATTAAAAAAAAAATATATATATATATATATATATATACATATATATATATATATATATGTATATATATATATATATATATATATATATATATATATATATATATATATATATATATATATATATATATATATATACATATATATATATATATATATGTATATCGAGTAAAGGTGCTAACATATGTACACGCTAGGTTACTTAGACTGGGAGGTTGCGTGTTCGAATTCAGGCAACGGCAGTGTGATCGATAATTATCAACGGACTGGTTGGTTGATCACACTATCGTCACTTAGACAAAAACGAAGTAGCCGACTCCACCCATATCATAAATTTATTGTATATTGTAATATCACTATTAAAATAAAATAATAAGGTTTGAATAAATAAATATTAAAACATAATGATGTAGGTGGCCTCTGTTATAGACGTATATGCCTGAAGAAACGGAGAGTAACCCCAATACCATTATTATTATTAACAATCAGTGTTTGATGAAATTCATTCAGCGCATTATTTTTACACATGAATACGTTTATATGGTTTTATATTCGTCTTGATAAAACTATGTTTGAACTCTATTATGAAATAGTTTATAATATGATTTCTTCAATCTATTTGTAGAAGCATATCCTATATATATACATACATTCTATGATTTGATCTTTTTAAGCTTTGACTTCCAACAACATCATACACAACCAAACACAAGGAAATTCGTATACCTACCCATGGCTGTGAAACTACGATAACGTTTTCATATACATATACATCCTATACTATTACTTTTTGACGACCTGAAAATCAATATTCGATAAATTTAATAAGTAATGTAAGATTTAAACTATCGTAGTAAAAGTAATAAGGTTTTATTTTACTTTGAATTAATTTTAATTATATTATAAACTTCATTTATGACATTGATCATCAGCTTTTGTATAAAATAATTTAAATAGATAAATTGTTATTAGGAATACATTTTAAATAACATTCTAAAGGCGGTATTTGATACCTATTATCCAAATTTATAATGTCTGCGAATTTTTATAAACAAAAAAGAAAACTTAAGGACAAGTCGACAAAGTAGCCTTCATACTTTTAACAATTTATTTACCAATGCTAACGAATGCATTCGTCATGAATGCACCGGAAAGCTCAGTTATTATGGAATGTAATGTTAATTTATAGTAAGAGATGGCATTTTTTCGTTGTCCTTAGGCAATAAGATATTTTCTCTGATTTTTTTATTCAAATTATTATTTTATGATTTATAAGCTTTTAAATTCGCAAAACATGTCCCAAATTATTAATATATAATCATGTATAAGCTTTTTGAACGAAAATTTTTAAACAATATACTTTCTAGTTCTTCATATATCCTATTCTAGTTCTTCATGTTGTTAATATCCGCAATTTTCCACATAGACTATTGTAAGAGCCCTAAATTAACTG
Source organism: Chrysopa pallens (assembly GCA_020423425.1). Classification (NCBI taxonomy): domain Eukaryota; kingdom Metazoa; phylum Arthropoda; class Insecta; order Neuroptera; family Chrysopidae; genus Chrysopa; species Chrysopa pallens. The sequence goes on along the minus strand of CM035593.1, from coordinate 42,905,087 downwards.
TTAAGATGCTACAGAGCCCTAAGTTGATACATGCTTCAAATATTTTATGAATATAATAATATTCAAATTGTTTACATTTTACTATAGAATTAGTAAATTTAATTATCAATAAAAATTTAAATTAAAAATTTTGTTACATTTAAACTGTAAATATAACAAAATATTTTTTAAATGACAACAATATATTTATTTTATTGAATATAAATAAAAATAATATAAATTTAAAATTGAACTATTTAAACATAAAAATATATACTATTTTTTATCAAATGGGTGATAAAATGTATAATAAAATTGGAAATAAAACATTTTTACATTTAAAGTGAAAAAATAAAATTTATTTTTATCTTACCCAACCACATATCGTACAGACAATTAAAAAATAACTGTGATTTTTTCCTTAGCATCATTGTAAAAATTTATTACAAATCGATTTTATTCGATAAATGTTTTATTCACTCATAAATGAATCAAATTCGATAGCCAAAGTGAATAGGTTATGCTTCAAACAGTCGATAGTTTTGTTTGGAAACATCTATATACTTATAAGACAGTTTGAAAAACAACACGAATATGTAATCGTTCATTTCACTCGTCGCGCGTGTATTGACAAAAAACCCTAGTCAAAGATATTTATTTAATTATTATTGTTATAGTTATTTAAAATTAAATAAATTTGAATTAAAATGATATATACCATTTACCTAACATTAGACTTACCTACTAACTGACTTGTGAATGTTTCATTACCAAACATAAAAAAATAATTTTGACGAGTTTTACTATTATGAGTATAGACAAACTGTATTTACAACTTCTCTTGGACGAACAAATTATACTGATTATAGTTTTACAAAAGTAGAAAACCAATTAAAACTATTTAAGGATTGATATAATTGAAAACAGGTCCGATTCCCTGCTAATGTGAAATGGTTTCAATTCAATACATCTTTCAATGAAATAACGTAAGTAATATCATTTTTACTTATGTAAAACGGATAAAATGTGTAAATATTACAAAAGTTGTTAACATAAAAAAAAATTTGCTTGTATTCATAATAATTGAAATAAATTTAAGAATCATGTTTTTCAAACGTCGCGGCAAGTCATGCTATTCAAACAAACAATAAGAGACATTATTATATAAGTAATTTTTAAATTGAAAGACCGATAGTATCATAAATTTTCAATATTTCGAATAATTATTTTATGTATTTAAATTTTTTAATATGATACCCTCAAATAATGGATTTTCTTGAGAGCTGAGTACCTCAATAAATTAATACATATCATTAACGTTTTAAAATGTAAAAACAAGTAAACGCTCAAGTAATTTAACACCCAAATTTCTTCCATTTAAAAGAGTTTCACACTTATACAATAAATTTTAAAAGAATAAAGTAAGGAGACTTCTCATCATAATTGGTTTTAAAAATTCATTTTGATATATATTTTTGTTGGAAATAAAGTAAAATGTTATTGGTTTTATGACAATAAACATGTGATTCTATGAAGCCATTCAATTGATGTTTTATTACACAGGATCGGAAAAAAGAATTAGGTAAAATACCATTTTGTTGATAAGATTTTTGATTGCATTTTGTTTTTAGATTGTACGTAATAGTTGTAAAAATTTAATGTGTGCTCCATATAAAGCATACTTTAACTTGAATTGTCTACTGAATTCTTTATTGATGCTGAGAATGGTAACATATATATTTTTCCTTAAAATTAACGGACCAGATCTTAGTGATTCGAAAAATATTTTACTCCGAAATTTAGAAATAAAAAAAAAAAAAAATTTTCTGCTCCGATTTCAAAATTTTTTATCATGTTGACATTTTGGTATACTTCCTTACCCATTTTGGTTTCATGTTCGTCGATAAATGAAATTTGGACAAACGCTTTGAGGACATTACATGGTGCAGTAATTTTTAAGACATTTTGTGAGTAGATATATGGTACAGTTTCACATCAGTGACTTGAGTTCTATTAAAATTTATTATTCTGGATATTGAGGTAAACAAGTTTTAATAGAAAAAAAATTCAAAATAAGTTCGTAAGCTTAATGCTCCTAAATATACGACATTTCATAGTACGCGTCAAAGCCAAATGAACTCTCACAGTTGACTTTTGCACGTATATTATTATTCTATGGAATTCATTGTATTAATTTATTGGTACGTATCTTTGTAGCTCACATCATTCGAGTTATTTTATTATCTGATTCGATATCTTTATCATCTGTTTTTCGATCAAGACGCCATACTTTTCATTTCATTCGTTTATTTTGTGCTCAATGTCTCTTAACGGTTAAACATTGGAACTGTATTAAGAATTGGAATGATTTTTTTTTTTATTGATGTCGTAAATATATTTTATCGATTAAAATATTCATTTTATGACTTATTATTAGTTGAAAGTTACGAAATGTATTTTATTGAATCTATACCTCGAATGAACATTTGAATATCTATTCTATATATTGTTATATTATGTTATATAGGAGTCCGTTAATTAGTAAAACTATTTTCGGCTTTAAAATTATAATAAATTCTGAGTCTTTCTTTGGAAAATATATACTTATAATAGACATATATTCTATGATTATGGGCGTTATTTTTATTAGCCAAACTGAACTATATATTTATATATATTCTAATAAAACGACGTATTCTATTAATTCTGAATATTTTTGACTATTAAATATATAGACTATTCGACTATTAAATTGATTCGATTATTTAATTTTTTTTCTTTTGTTACAGACATGTTACTTTTATCAATCTGAGATTGTGTCTAAGAAATTTCACAACTTTAGATAGATATTTTTGAGTTGTGTTATATTTAGTTCTAAGTAGATTGTAGTAAGCTGATTCACTTCAGGTGTATTATGTAATTATTTTTGAAAAGAAGCGATTTTTTTTCTGTGCAGTATTTTTTGAAAAATTAGCGGTTTGTGACATTTTATTGTACTTTTGCCTAATAGGAAACCTAAGGCGATTAATAAGTAGAAACCGCTATATAAAAATGAGTTTGCAAGGAATTGCTGGAAGCTGAAACAATCGCAAATATAAGATAAAAATAATTTTATCGATTCTTCACCTTGCATAGGCCCGAATATGAAACATCACAAAAGATTATAAATATTTTTGAAGACTAATTTTCTTATAACCACTTGAACTGTTTAATATATATTTTAAATTTATCAACACACTTTGTACGATGAGCTTTAAAATCTTATTTCGTTAATATGTTTTATTTTTATCAATAATTTATAAAGCTGAAAAGGAAATTGAATGTGGCGAAAGAAAATTTTTAAATGGAAGTACATAAAATTTTTATACCATTATAAAAATATTAGATTAAAATAATCTAATAAAGATCAATTTTTCTTGTTCATATTCTTACCCGCTTAGGATAACATTATTATTATTATATTATTATATATAAATGATATATCCTGTCGCAGTATAAAGGGAATTTTTTTATTAAATAAATATAAACTATATTCAATTTTTGCAATACAGGTAATAAAAGCTTTTACACCAAGCTCACATAGCAGTTATAAATTAAGAATTCAATATAGCTGGTTGACTTATTAATTTTTATACTCGACACATAAAAATATGCCAGAGTATAATAAATTTTAGCCTAGAGCTTATAACGCTAGAATCACCAAATTAGTCCATATCCCTTTATACCTCCGTCATCATGATAACTCAAAAATGAAGAGACCTCGAGCTGAAATTTTGATAGCGTATTTTGAACCTAAAAAGAGTGCAAGTTCCGAAAATCGAATCATTGTGTCCAATTTGTCTATGACCCAACTTTTGGACCATTAAGGATAGGAGAAAAATTCAAGTGCACAAAATATTTGAATTTTATTTTGTTTGAAACTCATGGTCGCAAGTAGTTAGGATTCGTTTCAATTACAGCTCAAATGTAGATAATAAATCCATATATTCATATTAATATTGTATAATGTATATGTATTTTGGAGCATTTTTTATCGAGTATCAAAATAATTAAATCTTTTAGTTGCTATCTTTACTTGTTTTTAATGCTTTAAATAACTGAAGTTAAAAATACGGATCTATAAAAATTAGGAGAAATCAATACCTTTTTAAAGAATACACTATTAAAACTGGACAACAAAATAAGGTTCGTTAATTTTCGAAAAATGAGTTTATCAGGGTAAAGATTCTCACATAAAAAAATGCTTTATTCCGCTCTCATAAATTTATATTTTTTTAACATATAGATAGATTTATTCTTAATATAAAATTTTTAATCTATATTCTTAAAATATGTTATTTATAGTCAAATTTTACGAATAAGAAAAATTTAAATTGTATGGTATAAATTAACCATGAATATATTTATACCAAACAATAATTTTTTATCAGTCTGTTTAAATGAAATTTGAAAACGAATAAAAATGGATTATTTTCGGTTCCATCATAAAACCTTGACCTTTGTTTCAAAATAAGAGAATAAATTTTAAGAATCAGAATTCTAAAAATTTTGAATAAAGTTATTTGACGTTATTTTTGTCTGGAGGAAAAAATGCACACGCTAATGTTGCACTCAGTACGGGACTCGAACAGTGATATTTCTTAATTGAAGTTCAATGTGCCCACCACAAATGTAGTAATTAACCTAATATTTCACAATATACTTATTTTTTATATTCCATAGTGTATGATGGTTGTTGGTCATTTTTCGCTGAACAAATTTACATCACAAATATTCTAAGAATTATTATTATGAATTTTAAGAAAAATCGTCAAATTAAATTAATATTACATAATTTATTGAAAAATTTTTTTCGCATTCATGATTTTAACCTTTCTTTATTTTACATTACACTAACATTTTTCCTTCAACATTAAACCTTTTTTGCTTGGACAATTTTTTCGTTAGCTCGTGCGATTTGATGACTTCTGCCCTGAAAGAAAATACAGTCAAGTGTGATTTATGAATACTTCAGATTAGTTCTTTATTAAAAATAATTCAGACTATTTAGTTCTTTACTTTTTTCATTTGTTAATTCTGGATATTTTTTGGCGTATTTATTACTGCTATGAAAGCTTGGATTTACTATATATTAATATATATTTCATAAATCATAAAATTTTTGTGTTTTGTGGTTACTATTAAGTTGTCGATAAAAAAGAGGCATTCTTGTAAGGTACGCATAATACAAGTTGAAAACACAAAGTGTAATAAATTGAGAATTTTTATTAATTTATCATAATATAAGAAAGTTTTTTGTAGTATGAATTCATTCCAGAATAATATTAGCCTGTCAAAAAAAAATATGAAAATAGCTTGTTGTGATATTGAGTCAGAATATATAAATAATGCTTTTTGAGGATGTTTACCAAACCCTGAAAAGTTAATGCTCTAAATTTGTTCGTATTCTACAAAATAATATTAAAATCGCTTGATAGATGTCATGTATGCTTTTATTTATATTTATATAATATTCAGCTAAGTTTTATAAATTTTTTAAATAAATGCTAACAAACCATTTTAATTATAAGAAACAACTATTTATCAAATAACAATAGAGTTGCATAAACGTTTCTTCATACTTCAATTGAAGAGTCTTTACTTTACGAGCATGGATCTGAAGTTATTATTATTATTATTATTTTGTAACTCTTTAAAACTTACACGATTATATGAACATTGAAAAATCCTGATCAAACAATGAGCATAAGACGTCACCTATACGATATTAAATCGTATCTACATAAGTTTGCATGTAAAACTTTGTTTTTAAGAAAGAGATGGAAAACAATATTTCAGAGCGTTTAATTTCTGTATTTTTTAATTTATTTTAATTTAGTTTTAAAAATGTAAAATGTAAAGAAAACTTCATTTAGAAGAAATATTTTTATATTTTTTGCTTTTCAGTTGTCCTTTATTTAACATTATATATTTTGGATTTGACTCTTTAGATGCATACAATTTTAATATTTGTATTTGAAAAATATTCATTGTAGCTTTTTGATACATCATTTATAGAAAGGCTGGCTAAAGATTGAAGCAAACTAAATTCTTGTAAACAACTGAAAAGACTAAAATTCGTTACACCTTTAATTTGATATTTTGTTTAGAATTTGTTCTGTATGAACCTTATCAAGCAATTCCGATGTATAATCTAATATTGAGAAAGCTAAATGTTTTTAATTGTCTTTGTAAAATTTAAAGGTTTTTAATTTATTTATGTATTAAAAATATAAATGCTACCTTCATATCTAAAACTTAGCATATGGCACGACTAAAAATTGTGTTTGAAACACAGTCTCTAAAAAATACTTAGATTGACTAAAGATGCAAAAGACAAGATAAGCTATTTCAATTTTATTTATTTGATCAGTCAATTTCTTTTACATAGTAGGTATATATTCCGTTATATCTAATAAATTTGGATTTAAAAAAAAATTGAATTTTTGTAAAACGACTAGATCCTTACATAAGCATGTATATATGAAAACAATTTTTTATTCGTCGTAATTTTAACGAAAATATTTTTATTATAAAAAGTTATTGAGGTCCCAAAAATATATATAATGAAATTTTATATGGAGAATGTTTACTATTTTTTTGTGATGCAAGATTAAACAAATTTATTTATCAAGGGAAAAAGTATATTCCTAGCACTTAACTTTGTTTTGTTTGGTCGAATGGCTTTCAGAAACATAATCATTTTATACAGTGTTTCAGTTTCGATATAAAGGTTAGCTTCTGCACATAATATTAAGGTAATATATAATTGGGCTTTTGAAAATAAAAAATGATCCTCTTTTTTATTTATTAATTTTAAAGTTCTATAAAAAAACAAAATTGATAGAGTGTGCGAAAAACTTTTTAAAATTGTTTTAAATTTAATTATGAACACTTTAAATAGCATTAAAATTTAAAAAAACTAAAAACACACCATGACGTAATATTTTTAAAATAATGTCTGTGTTTCCATGATATTATTATAAAAAATATTATTACCTGTGGTTCAAATGATTATATCATGGATGAGCGTCGACGTATGACGTCTTCAAAACAAAACACACGTTTATATACGATAAATGATTACATCACATGTGGATGCCGTCCATAATTTTATACTTTCGAAACACAGAAATTATCAACAGTTAACTTTTGTCCGTAAATATTTCATTCATTCAAATTATATATATTGAATTAAATTAATTTATTTTTTCTATAGATGATATTTATTGGAGGTGAAGTTGTTTCTTTCTTTATAGATGACGAATGCGCTGGTAGCGAATAGAATCATTTTGATATTTTATTTGTTTTCGTGTAATTAATTTCTAAAAGGATTAAAAATAACTATTCAAAGATTATGAATTTCGTTGAATTTGTTGACTACTAGTATTGAAATTCAATAATTTTATTATTAACTCAAATTCATGAGCATTGCCATTTATTCATTATAAATAAATGTACTACATTTAAAATAAAATTACATAAATTAATACTTTTGAAATTAAAAATATCACGTACGTATTTATTATAATTGGAATTATTTTGTTTAAATAACTAAAAGAGCAGGATCTGGAGTTACTTTAGTATGAAAATATGACAATAGAATTGGTTGAGAAATAATATTATTATTACAAAACCCATTATTTTATATGCCTTAATATCGTTTTAATTTCTCTTATCTGTAAACTGAATACACACTAAGAGTGTTCAATTTTTGAGATACAAGCGATAAAAGATCGAAAAACAATTTCCATTTTCAAATATGTTCTATTTGACTTCTGGTCTATATTTTTACTTTCTTTTACGATACTAGTATAGTAATCCTCTTATAATTTCGATATCGAGTTTTCACAGAAAATACATGTAATGATGTTCCAGAAAAGATTTTCGGAATAGAAGTTTCTTGTTTGTCTGTGAAATCAATATCGTATTGAGCGTTATACCCAAAATTTACGCGGTATTCTGTCTTCTTATAATATCTAGCTGTGCCAGGAAGCATTAGGTTAAATTCTTATGTTTACCATTTCAACTTAAACAACTTTTATTTGATATATTTCTCTGAAAAAAATTAAATTAAAGAGAAAAATTCAAACATATGTACGTACCTAAGCATAAAAGTGTTCATACTTGGTATAAATTTCAAAAAGTCTCGAGACATGTCGTGGCAGCGTTTTTAATATTAAATTTTATATTATTAGTTAAAATTTATATTTTTATGCTATATGTTGCTTTTCCACACGAGGCTTTTGTTTCATCATTGAATTATGGTTTTTTAGATTAATTGATTGTTTTCTAATTGACAAACCTAAATATAGCTACATAAAACAAACAATTTACTAAAAATTTTTATTTATCGAGTACATAAAACAAACGTTTGGTCGATTCAATAAGGCATTGTTATCATCCTATGGACGATATTCTAATTTTAAGTACAGAAAAATTTAATCAAAAATCAAAATTTTATGAGGACGAAATACTGTATAGCATAAAAATACAACTTTTGAGGAATATCTAAAATATTTCGAAAAAAATTACAGATCTTGAATTTTTTTTTTAAATCCATTTTATATAAAACTACTATTAAAATGACTCCATATATAAATCCTTAAAATGGAGGAGATTCTTAAAATATGGAACCAAAAATTTAACAAGTAATATACTGATCCTTACTATTTGAGTAATGCTCAAATATATCCACATTCTGCTATTGAATAATATTTTCCAGTTTTATTATACATACTATAATAGTCTTCTAAAATTCATAATATAACATATATAATTACCGAAAAATAGTAATTTTGTTACGAATTGTATAATATATTATTTATGATTACCTAGTAATATTAACAAAAATTTAAGTCACGTTCATTTATTATATTCATACATATAATATTTAAACTAATTTTGTTCATAGGTAATATGTTTTACTATATGTACAAGTTTCATTCCTTACTTATATAACTGTAGATAATTGCGTGCGTATGAAAATTATTTGAAAGTTTGGAACGTTAGATAGTCTTGAATAAGCTAGCAAAATGTTGCTACATGTGCTCATAGAATCAATAAGTCTCATCTTCCTGACCATCTATCTGCCTGTCATAAAATCCATGAATCAAAAAGCCATACAAGATTAAAGAAATGCTACATGATATGATTGTTTCTTAAAAACAAACAACTTTTGTTTTCTAACTCATTTGTTTCAAATAGTTGAGATAGGCCAGAAAATCAACTAATTTGCATATTGATTATAATACATATTATATTAAATGTTTTATAATTTATTCAAATTCAGATAAAATATTTCACTTTAAACGGAAGAGTTTACAGCAAAATTTGTTTGTTTTAAACAAAGATTTTTGAAAAAAATACTATACTTTAAAAGAAACATCGCAAACGAAGTTGCGGGTTAAAGCTAGATAAGATAAATGGATAAATGGAAATTGAAATTTCAAATCGATATATGGAGGTTTCGTGATATTTTAATTCCAGAATTTGTACACTATTTAAGTATTCTTATGTAATGTGTCTATGTTAAATATTTTATTAATTTTATCGTTAAACTTATAAAACTTTTATTTAATGTCTGATATGAAAATTATATTTGGAAACATGTATTCTTAATGTAAATCCATTTCAAATTTTCACAAATATTTATTCTAGGGTCGTACAAGAATTCATTTGTATGCATAGAATTTTTTCCGATTAAGTTTGCTACTAAAAACTTTTACTTTTACACGTTACATGAAGATACTATAAATTTTATTGAATATGATTTATAACAGATTTCAAGGTGATTACTGTTTATAATTCTAATTTGAGCTCTATAGCTATTATATCTCAACAAATGAAATATAATAAAGTAGTATAGAATTAAATGAACTCGTATCATAAGGATCTTTACCCCTTAGGACTGTAATTTTGATTAAAGTGAAGATTTTATTGATTTGGGTGGATTCGAAATATGATAATTATATTCCATATTTTTCTTTTGAAAAATTATTCAAATGATCAACAGACCAAAAATGTCGATCCAGATTTTCAACTATAGTCAATAAACTAAAAATTGGGTTCAGTTCCCAAGTTCATAGGATCAGTTTCCAATTTTGATGCAACATTTAAAAAAAAAATAGCCAAATAATCAAAACTGATTGTGCGCTAGTATGTACTTTCACCCAGGATACCTTCTAGCGGGTGATAATTATACTGTTGCAAATAACCAAGGGATTCTATTCATATTTGTGTTCACAATTAAGTCTGTTATTATTGGCTTTTACCTGTAACTTTTTCCTATAATTTATGTCTCTATCGATTCCCATGGTAACTTTAAATGATTTTTACCAAGTTTCATGCAAATGGATTCTTTCTGCCAAAAATAGGATGTGAAATTGTTAAATGACTAAACCATTAATAGTTTATTTTTTAATTAGAAATGAGTGAATAGTTCTTTCCTTTTATATACAAATATATTTCTTTATATTTACTACCCATTCATCTATTTAAAATTCTACGAATTATTTGACAAATTTATTGAAACGTGGAAAACCATCAATTTGATTGTAGACGTAAAACATTACAACAGCGCTAGATGCCTTGATTTTTGTTGTTATTGTTGTTGTCGTTGTTATATTCATGTATTTAAAAATAAATTTTAATCCTATCAATCATTATTTAAATGATTGGTACATTAACCAATTTTGTGTGATCGTAAAAAAAGGTATAAATATATATACGTATAACATGACTTCTTTCTTATACGATATGATATATTTTTATTATTTATGTATAAATGTATATAATATAAATATTTATTTATTGGTTTCGAATTTCTTAAATGATCTGGAAAGATTTCATTAAAATTGAAAAGAAACACAACAAAACACAGTTCTTTTTATCGTTTCAATTTGGTTCCATTTGAATTTTATTTTTCTTTATGTAATAAAAAGTTAATTTTACGGTTTCACAAATTTATCAAAATTCTTGTATATTTGGTAAATAAATTAAGAATTGTAATTTTTCAAGAATAGTATTCTGCATCACAAGTTCCAAACGAAATAATTTACCGCTTGAAAAAAGATGCAACGTTCGAAAAACGATTATTCAGTACCAGTCTGATCGGTTCTAATATGAGACTTGTATTCAATTCTCATAATATAAGGCAACCTTAGGGCAAATTTTTCCATAAAAAAACCAATGTATTTTATTTCAACTAATTATTATACGAGTCATTGTATAAGTCCTTAAAAGCTCTTTAAAAGAGATATCGCCCCGAACGCAGAATAAAAAATAGTTTCTTTTCATTAATTATTAAATTTATATCAAGTTTATAGTCTTATATATCATATAATTTGAGCGAATTTGAGTTTAATTTATGGCTCTTACTCTCTTATATTTGAAGGTACCACAAGAGGCAGAATAAAGAGAGTTCGAGGTGATTACTGGATGTTATTATCTTCGAAAACATTGACAGTATATATTATATGATCGACGTATAGACGTATAGGTGTTCCAAATGGTTGTAGACACAGACAATACAAAAAACAGTGTTTATTTTACACGTAAGGAATTTCGTCAAATTTTATGTCTCGTCTATCAGTAAAGAATAAACACAATCGTGGAATCGACTCTGAAACAATTTGAGCGTATTTTGTGGCAATTTTGGTATGTAAATTCTTTCTTAGACTCTAGGGACATGAAATTAACATTGATATTGCATGATAAGGCATGACAAATAAACAAATTTTATTAAAAATGTGATATATCCAAATTATATTTGTTTTATTTACAATAGATTTAACCGATTTTCAATATATAATCACACTGACAATACACTGCTTAATTTCCTGTGCGGCACTTTTTGCGTTATTGTGTGACATTCCTCGCAGTTCTCTAGACAAAAGTACCAGATATTTTTGCATGCCATTCAATTAAATAATGCTGCACGTATAAATCGAGAACTTGTTTGTGTATGTATACTTATACATACAAGTATAGTTTTTGTGTAATAATATCTATTTCTCAAATTATTTTATCGCACCTTAACATCATAAATTATTAACATTATAAGAAATAGGAAAGTTTTAAAGCATAATCGCAGCTAGAGAAACAGAAAATAAAATAGCAAAAAATAAGTAGGCATATTTCAAAAGAATTGAAACTTCAATTTCAATTTAAAGTTATTACACAATATAAAAATGTGAATCCGTTTAAGCATAAACGAATATTAAAGATGAAATTTTAAAATATAGTTTTTATAACAATATCAAATTTATTTGTATTTGTATTTGTGAATGCATAAGTCGTACACAAGGTGTCTCCAAAATTTGAATTAAGTAATCCATTTTTTTCTACTTATATAACATCTACTTAATAATACCCGGTTGTGAATCGTGCTCTATTGTGAAGAATATTGTCTTACTAGAGAATGATTATTTTTTAATAAATATTTGCTTTGCTAGATAACAAACACATGTAAACATATAGTATATGTCTACATTTTATGTATGCATCATTTATTGCAATATCAAAATTGTTGGCTATGTTTTTATTACTTGGGTGTACTTATAACACATACTATATACTTTTTATAAACACATTCACTTTCTATAACACCTATATAATACACCCATGGAAATATTTTCTTAAATGGTAACTTATTTTAATCGTTTACCTAAGCGACGTGTTCAATTAATTCCATTAGTATAGTTAGTTAGAATAAACCTTCTAACAAATATGAGTAATTCATTACGATAGTAAAAGAATGTTATGAAAAAATTCAAATATCATTTTAATATCAAATTCCAACGATTCTCTTATGCTACATGCACGAATAATATGATTTTTGATAGGAATTGTATTTGGTACGGTAAATCGTTTTTAAATTTTCTGAAGTTTTGATTATGTTTTTAATTATTTATAATCCAAACTTTCAAGATTTCATAAAAATAGTAATATAATTATTATTTGAATTTACATTCCTTACATGAGTTTTACCAGAGAAATGATTCAACTTAGTTTCAAGTTAGTTTAGTAAATATGGTTAGTTTGAAAGAAATCATGCAAGCCATTTTCGAGAAAATGTTAACAAATTGAAAAATATTTGAATAAGGTGAAAAACCAGCTTGTCGATTTTAATTTAATGCTTAGTTTTTTGGTCATCGCATAAGTATAAAATTTGGGGACCCTTTTTTGAACTCAGGTGATGAACGTTGAAATTTCCTATTCAAACTCGGTATTACAAATTGAATCCGTGCACACTTTTTTAACCATTGCATGGTAGAAGAATAGAATACAGCGTAGCAGCGAACATGACCCAAAATCCAACAAATACTACCATTTAAAATAAGCTTCGTATTTAAATATTTAATAAAAGAATTATAATGTAGAATACCTGCATTTTTTTTAGATATTTATCCTGAAAACATTTTGTTTTGTTCATCTTAATAATGTACAAGGCTCACAATGCATACAGCCTATATTTGCTCTCTATAATAAAAGGTACGTGATGTATCCATTGGTTATTGTATGTTTTTATGATACCATCAGTAACATCATCTTCCAAACTACCATTGCTGTACAATAGTAATCAGGGTTGCCTGATTATATTTATATATATTTATGTACTTCAGAGTTTTATAGAGAGCGTTCATAAAACTTGTAAAAAAATGCAGGGAGATATTTCTTAAAAAACTGCGTTCAGCTACGTGGTAGAAATTTACTGTATATATTTTCTTTAGCTCAATGAAAATATAATACGGAACTCTAAGTTAAAAAGTTGTGTTCTCAATATTTGATAATTTTCTTGAGTGACTATGTTGGAGAATGTTTATAAATAACAAAACTAAGCAAATTCGAACAAAAATCAATATTATTAATTGGTAACTAAAAAACTTTTTTTCAATCTTTAAATGGAAGGTGGAGGCGAACATATAACAGGCTATGTTAGGTTAAAGCATCTTTAAACAGGAAAATATTGCATTAGTTTAAAATTTAAAAACGCCCACACTTGTCGCGTTTTTCTATGCTTCATTACAATGATAAGTTTGTCCGTAGAAAGATTTGTGATTTTTTACGCTTGTAAAAAAAAATTTTCATTGATCAAAGACCTTAGAGAAAGCGTTTGTAAAAGTAATTATATTCAGATTGCGGATATCCTGTATATATACATATCAGGCGTATTACCGTGTACATATACTCAAACTCAAATAAATAATACTGAGTTAATTTTTTTTTTTTTTTATTGTTTCAGGTCGTTTCAACAATTGAGTCATTAGCGACAATATTATCACTATATACATTTGCGTATGAACACAAAGAATTTAAACACTGTCACAAATTCTTTATTATTTTTTTTCGTTCAATTTCACCAATTTGACGAACACTAACACTTTATTAACAATTTGCTCATTAGTTAAGCATTGGTGTAGGTTAAAAGGTTATTTCGCTTATCTGCGTGGTTGTTCCAAGTTGACACAATCCAATAGCCAGTGTACAACTGACGCTAATTAAGTGCCAGAATTGACATGATCGTGAAAGTATTTTTTCAAAGAGATGATAATGGGTAAAATTTTAGTGTGTGCTATTCGTAATCTTGTAAGTAAACAATGGTGCTCTTTTGTAGACATGTTTTGTACAATTATTGTTGCCATAAGGCCTGGCGGCCAATCAACATGTATCCTCTGGCAACCCTTACAATATCACACCTTAAGTTATGGTGGATATTTACGAACAAATGTGTATAGAAAACAGACGCACCAAATCGTTTTCATGTAATACATGGAATATCTTTACTCACACTGACACATACATAAAGGCGTATAAGTAACACTATAGAAGGTTATATTGTTAGTTCGTCGTAGATATACATACAACGAAATACATAGCTCAATGTAAATATATAGCTGAAGCTGACTGCCAATTGAAGATATGAAGAGAAGAAACATTTATACTCTTTGCCTAACTTACCACCATTCATTCGCATCAGTGAAGATGGAAATTTGACTGTCACAAGAATCAGAGTAATAAATGAAATCAATTTCACGTCTACTCGCATATGAATGTGTATGTTATACTATGAAGGAATTCTCTATACAGTGTGTGTAGTTAAGTATGTATAGGTGATTATTAATATTTTTAGTTTCTTAGATTCAACATAAAACACTAAACCGCTTATTAATGTTTGTTGAAATAATATTGAATCGACTTACCTAAGATTTAAAAAATAATAATAGTTGAAATAGATGCAAACGATCTAATTTTAACTTAGAATGGTGTAAGAGATGGAGATATAAATTACAAAAAAACTAGGTGATACGAAAATTTATGAAGGAATAAAAAGTTTTAAAGTATTTGATTTTAAGGGGCACCATTCTGCCAAGCCGGTTAAAGGTAATGAAGGTAATGTAAATGAAAACAATTTATTAAGAAATTTAAATGACTTATATTTAAAAAAATTATTATTGCAATTTCATCGATCATTCTTACAATTTCCAACCCAAAAACTGCAATTAAATATCAAGATTTGTAATATTTGAAATATTTATAATAATTTCATTATTATAAAAAAAAAATTTTGGCTGGGGTCCGCTAGGGATCCCATGTGGCTGTAACCTGTTAATACCCAACAATATAGTTTATTCCTGGTTAGTTTTGAGTATTAATATTAAAATATTGCTTAAAATAGTTTCCAATAGCAACGCTATCATAATATTCTACTATTCAGCCTTACAGCATATTGTATAACAACTTTTTCATAACTGCATATTTTGTGTATTTTAATAATGTTTTTATAGTTTGTACACATAAATATTTGTGGTTATTTTTACATGTTCAAGTGTATTTTTATAATCTTCAAAAATCAATTCCATTGATTTCTTTGAATAATATTTTCGAATATTTTATGTAACTCAATCACAAAAAAAACTTTTCATTATAAATCACACTATGCCTAGAGTAACATAAAGCCCATTTCGCAGTTCTATGTCTCATACTTTCTTTGTGTAACATGAGATGATGTTCACTTTTTTAGTATATCCGTATATTATACCACGTCTTGAAATATTTTTCCATAAAACTTGTACAATTTAAAAACATCCAGTTTTTATACCCATGATTCTTTTTTTACCATTATTTTATATTAAAATGTTTTTGTCAATTGAAATCGTTAAAAATTTGTGATCCTAACAATATTTGAACATAATTTATTGAAATATTTATTTATTATAGCTAAATGAGAAAATTACAGTTTAATATTAAAAGCCCGTATAAATGTTTAGTTTTTGATTTACAACATATGGATGTCATACAAAACTGAAATATAAAATGAATGTGATAATTTCCTAATTTATCTTAATTTCACTTCAATACTAATATTACGTATGCCGGCGAATATTTACTATAATTCTGATGTCTTATCAGTTTTAATTTATCTTACTTCTTATATAAATCCTTTTTTACAAAAATAGTCAAATAGTCAAATGTGGTTGCTGATACATCTACGATTTTGATAAAAATGGACAAAAATGCTGACCTATTTGTCAAAATGTAGGAAAGTTCTTTGATATTATTTTTTCATTACATGACGCACTTCACAAATCATATTATTTATAGCTAATGGATTCTTGATTTAAAAGTTTAAAAGTTATTAAAACAATGTGAATAGTATGTGGAAGCCTTCTTAAAATACTCCTGTCTAATCTATTTAAAACATTTGGTGGTGTTTATATATTTAATGGGAGCACTTTTTTCATACTTCCGGTATTTTTCTTTAGGTATGACTTTAAGGCGATTTTTTAATCGATTCTAGAAATTTTATTTCAAAATCTTTATTGTCCGAACGAAGTGATATTTGGATTTCCTTTGTCAATTATGTATGTTTATATGCATGTAAAAATAAACCTAGCTACCTGTGACTTTCGAACGCGTGTCCCTGATGAAATTTTCAATACACATTTACCATATTCAGGCAATTTACAATTGCCTCATTGGACCATCAGGGTCTCCATAGTAGCAAATTATCATTCTTCTCGTTAAAGGAATGATAATATTTATAATATTTTAGTAAGAGGTATAAACCAATTACGATAAAGAGGTGTGATCCATATTATCTTAGAAACAAGATTGGTGTATCACTGTTTGAAAAAAACGAAGATAAATTTAATAATTTTAAAAATTTCGAAAAACACTGTCTCTTGATGAAAAATTTTGTGTATTGTATTAAATTTTCGATTCTATTAAAAAATAATGTTAGTTTCACGTTCCTTAAATTTAAATGCGTATTAAAAGTCCATGAAAAAAATGAATAAGACATTTATTAAACAATATTTTATAATCTAGGTCAATTTTTTTATGCATGGATATAGTATTCTTAAATATTACGGGAATTTTTAAAAAGCATTCTGAAAGTTGGAGAGATATATGAAAATTTTTGTGATGAAAAATCGTATCACAAAAAAAAATTGATAAATTCAAACGAATAAATGTATACACATATACAGAAAATGTAACGCTTTTGCGGTTCTTGGTTTTCACGGCGATTTCAATAATTTTCTTTAAAGAGAAAAAATAATGTTAAAATTAAATGTTGAGATATTCAAAATGTTTATTATAACGATTCTATTTCAAACATGTCCAGAAAGATTTTCTAATATAATTATATATATAAATCAACAGGAATGATTGAATTTGTGTTATAAGGTACAAGTAAAACATATTTGATCTGGACTAAAGAAATAAGTAGACAGTATTTAGAACAGATTTAATTTGAGAAAGTAATGTACATCTTCCATTATAAATCTTACTTGATAGTTGTACATAGTTTAAACATTACTCATTCCATTTATGATACAGATACTGTTAGAATTTGACCACAAAAACCAAGTCCTCTTGGCACATAACACTAAGGTATGTGTACAACCAAACTAACACTGAATAATGATATCAACTTTGAACCAATGAAAATCGGCTTGAAGATTTTGAATCCCTCAAGATTTTCACCTGCTTTCTAGTTACGAATGTATAACTACGTGATTATACTAGATAAGACAAGTGGTTTTGTAACTAGAAATCTGTATTGCCTTCATAGAGCTTTTTCTATAGGAATGAATAGTTTTTCGAACATCAAATTTAAATTATCAACGAACTTCTTAAAATAATAATGAAGATTTGTAATTCAGTAGTCACAGTTTATATCGTCAAGGGTTAGATATTTTAAGTGTAAAACTTTGTTAAAATTTTGTAGCAGTTTGTATGGGTAACGTCTATCAAAATGTTTTCATTCGTTTCTATACTTACGAAATACTAGTTTATCAATCAAATGATATATAACTCTGTGAATGGTATATAACATTTCTCAAAATTAATAATAATTATTTATATTTTCAATTAAAAATAATTACTAATGTAATTTCTTCAATCATTTTTTCAATTTTCAACCCAGAAGATTCACAATTTTCTAGAATATGGATGTTTAATTTGAAATTTTTGACACTCGTAGCGCACGTACTATGTATGATACGAATTTAACTTATATAACATTGGTTTTCAAACTTGTATAATGAAACACTTAAATAAGCAATGCAATCAAGATATTTTTATATCTATTTATTATAAAACAATAATATTATATAATTTATATAAGGATTTTCACATTACACTATTGTAATGTGACTATTGTTGCCTTTTTTCTTGTAATTTAATACAATTTATTTCATTAAATGAAAGAAATGATATAGTTCAGCTTGTTTATGAAATTTTCAATTCCAGGCTTAAGAAAAAATAATATACTAACGATGAATATCACAGGCGATAAGCAAATTCAGCATAATATCTTTGTAAGTTTATATTTATAATTTGTTTTGACTTATAAAGGCGTTTTAATGCTTTTATTTAAATTTAATTGACATTTTTTCTGGATTATTATAATTTGTTTTGGTTTTTTTTTCTACTTTTTATTATGCTTATCATACATAAAATATGTCAGAGTATATTAGTTTAAGTTTGTTACGCTAGCAAATTTAATATTATTGACGCGCTCTTATATTTAACTTTTTATCGGAACACATTTAGAAGGCTTCTACTTAGTCTGTTGCAAACAATTTGAAATAATAGCTATTTCATTGAAAAATTTAATAATTTCTTCTAAAATATTAAAAACTGAAAAATAAAGATTTTATCTTTTTCTTCAAGCTACACCACCTCTTATAATAGTAATCCACATATTTATTATCTGGATTGATAAATTAAAACAAAAATAAAAATTTAAAGTAATAGTTTCTAAAGCTCCCTATTTTTTACAAATTAAACACACTCCTAGTTATGGATATAGAACTTCGTATGATTCAGAGATGTTCCGGATATCCGTGTCCGTATCCGTATCCGTCGAAAATAAGGATCTGTATCCGTATCCGTTTTCGAGGTTCTGGACACTAATTACCCGTTTCCATATCCTAAAATGCGGATCTCTATTTTTAACGATTCGGCACATCCCTGCTATAAATATTCACCTAAATCGAAATCTATATTACGGACGTTTTCAATGGTATAGATTTGATCGTGCTGTTCAAATAATAAGTAAAAAAACATGCTTTTCTATATCTTAATCACATAATTCAATTTAATTATCATTGGCAAAGAAAACTTCATTTTGTCTCGATTTTATTTTCGGAATTTTCATAAATATTCATTTAAAAAAATTTACTCTATAAAACTTGCACATGAAACAAATAATTTTAATAGTGCTACTATTTTATTTAAACTCAAATTAATTAAAAGTACATTATATTAGTTATTACATTATATTTATTTGTATTATTTATAAATGACATTTATTTATTAACATTTTTTATTTTTAAAATTTGCACAATTCAATTTGATGATTATTATAATAAAATAACATAACAATTTTATATAAATAATTTAAATACAAATATACATATATATATATATATATATATATATATATATATATATATATATATATATATATATATATATATATATATATATATATATATATATATATATATATATAATATATTTTAATCTGATGGGATAATCATATTTACTTTATTTGTTTATTTTAAAAAATATTCTATAATATTGCATACATATAATAAAATTGTTCGTATATAGAAAATATGATATACAGAATGGTAGTGAAATACCGTGTTAAAATTGGCTGTGTGAATATTTTTTTCTCAAATTGCTTGATCGCTGAAGAAGTTTGAAATAGATTCGTAATATCCAACACAAAAATAAAGCACACTATAAAATAATTACTAAAATTAAATAATAAATCTCATTGTACTTGGTGCTTTATTTGAATTTAATTTTGATAATTTTTTTTGTCTATTTTTCTATTTCCAAATAAATTTAATATTTTCGTTTTGTCTTCAAAGAAAACAAATAAAATTTTTACCTTCAAAAATTCTTCCTAAAATTTTCAAATCAATAATATAATAGCTTTTCTGATTATTTTCCTGTTAGATAATCCAATGGATTTCTACAACACAGTTTGACTAGGATATGAGGTATTGGTATCACTAGCACTTTTTGAGAAAACTTCTATTCATGAATGTTTGACTTAAGATTGAAGTTTCCATTTAAAAACTCTGAACTTAAAATATTCCATATAATGAACTTTAAATTTTTATACTCAATATTACTTTCCTATCACCTTGTTATTAATACGTATATGTGTATTCATGTAATTTAATTAAATTATATTGAAATATGAAGCTTTTGTATTCTATTATTTATATATCAATAAACAATAATGAATTAGCAAAATTTATATTTTTAGTTTCTAAAAGCATTTATGGAAAAATCATTCAAAATATCATCAAATAAACATTTTTTTTTTTTCACAAAAACTGTATATAATAAAAATAGTATGTCATAAATCAAATTTGAGTTTAGTTTACGAATAATCTCTTTGGTTTGATTCACTACAAATTTTACTCAATTTCTACGGCCACATTTTTGAGTATTTCATAAAAATAAAATAATTATTTTGACTGACAAATAATTTTTTGCAAACAATCGTATTCTTTAGAAATTGTGAGTACAATATTACTCCAAAGACCCAGCGACATCTTCAAATATCTTTAGGTATATATTTTTTGGAGAAGTTAAATATAAAGATTGAGTGTTTGTTTCGTAACATAATGTATTGAATGGGTAGAAAGGTATGATGTCATAAATATTGGATATTAACCAATGTTAAGAATCATATTTTCTGACATCAAGCCTAGCTTCCCATTAATAACAGTCATGTTTCGAAACACACATAGACTCAAATATTGCTAATATCAATATTTTGCTCAGCATAATCATTTTCGCAGTGTATGAGAGACACCATCATACATTATATCCCTAACATTGAACATGTCTTGTTTGCGCTTCAAGAATGCTAGTATATTTCCTACGTCGACTCTACTTCAAACATTTGATAGTAAATATGTACTACATACAGTATGAATGTCTGTATTACATATTACATTATACGTCTTACATATTGATAACATTTTGTACACTGTTACGATTTGATCCGTATATACATGAACGAATTTAACATACATGTTGTGACGTTGTCTTATGCATGTCTGTCTGCATGTTAACTAGAACATATAAAAATAAATAAATACATGACGATTTAAGTTAGTCTTTAATATCTCCTTCTTAAGCGGGATAACAACAAAAAGTGAGAAATCTATAATAAAGATAAACTCTAATACAATATAAAATGTATTTTATTCCTTTTTCACAATAATTTTCTTCTTTCAGATTTGCAATAGCAAAAATAATTATTCAAATGCTTTGAATGGCATACAGAATCTTTGTATATAAACGACTTGCTTGTCAAAGAATTTTTCTCGAAACAAAATTTCTAAATATGAAACATTTTTGTTTTAGAATAGTTATGAAAAACTCTGAAAAGTTCTGTATTGTTGTAGTAAGAGGGTACAAGTCAAATTTATTCGATTTTGTTTACCATTTTTTGAAACATTTGCGCACAAATTACGTATGAAAGACTGCTTGTATAAAATCTTAAAATAAATCAAAGGCCTGGATAACTAGCTAGTCCAATTCCCAGCCATACGCCCATTCATCCGTCCATCTCTCATCACGATAAATCAAAAACAAAATAAAATCCAACTAATTCATTTTGTAATATCTTAAATGGTGTTGAATTAAACGAAATAAACTGATTCACACAAATTTATAATGTTGCTAATAATTACAATTTTCAATTTTAGTTAAATTATATTATTTAGTAAAATTTAAAAAGAAAAAATTACATTTGCCTTCATCTTTACATTCAAATTTGGGTTTATAGAGATTTTTCATACTTCCTTATCAATAAAACAGTCAATAAAATTTATTTAATGCAATAATATTTTTAATACATTTTCCTATTTTTATACAAAGACTACAAGTAATTTTTTATATAAGACTTGTGAACACTTCCAAATTTCAATTTCTGAAACATCTATATTTTACTAAAAAAACATATTTTAGTGAAATGTTGAAGCATTAAAATTTAAATTTTTCAGTATGTTAAGATATTTACTAAAAACACATCTTAAAAACAGACAAACTTTCAAAAATTGCATGTAATTATTATACTACTTTCTACGTCAGTCACAGACAATATTTATCTCACAACTTCAAACATTTAAATATTTACCGTAGTAAGTAAAAAAAAACGAAAACTTTTTAAGATAATAATAAAATGAATATAAAATATAAACTTTTCAACATATTTAAATATGTTTATATATTTTCCATGAAAATGGTAATCATCGCGTTATAATAAACACTTCTCTTCATTTTAGATATGTGAATATGAATTATTATTATTCATTTATTAATACAGCAACACTAATTGCTATATTAAACTCATAAAATATAATAAAATTTTCTTATAAGAAAATTGGTCTTTATTCTTACCTTATAGATAAATCTCACAACAGATTTAAAATGGATGATTATGACGTAGTATAATTCATGGATTAAATGTTTAGCAATAATAATTTAAATCTGAAATCAAAATTAACAACACTTTTAATTATTGGGGATTATTTTGAATAGAATGTTAATTCATTAATTATACTAGAATTATAGGGCCATGCATAAAATTTATGTGAAAAGCCAAAATTGAGTCCTATTTTATTTGATAAATAATTACTAAGCCATACATTAATTTGACTAAGCCATAAAGAGAGAGGGAAAGAGAGATAAAAAAAGATATAATTATCTTGTAGAATCCCTACCAATTTTATCAAAATATAAGAATTTATTTATTTATCCATTTTTTTTATTGTAGGCAACAGTTAATTTAACGTTTAGTTATATAACGGAAATACATATCGCTATAATGAAAAACTTGTTCACAGCAGCTTTTTAAAATAAAAATATAAGTAGATTTAAAATTAATTTAAATTTTCCAAAATACTTTTGAAAAATATATTTCCGAGGCCACTGTATGAAAGTTTATTATTTAATTAATCTTTTTGTGTTCAATATTGAAGAACGAAAATTGAATTAACCTGGTGACTTAATTAAATAATTTTTTTATTTTGCTTGTTTAAAATAATAGTACAGTTATGAATTAAGATAAGCTTGGGAACGAATTTATAATTTTATAAATGATCTACAATCATTTAAAATTGTTCGTTATATGCACAGATATTATTACATAATATATATTCTATTTAAGAAGTATTCAGAACAAATAGACGTAATTATATTTAAAGTTTAACGTTCTATAATTATCAACTATGACACGATGACAGGTAGTGAAAGAGTTTCTACACCAACTTCAAATAAACTTTTCATTCACAATTTTGCCTTCCTACTTCTTCATAAAATGTATAATATATACAACCAACCACCTATATATAAAACTAATGAAAGGATTTTAATCATAATTAAATTATTATATTTTAAAATAATGTTCCATATATTTTATAATAATTTATTTTAACATGAATGTTGTGTGTAATTACTTTGGCGTGAATATTTTTTATTGTTAAAATATAAACTATATTATGATAAGATTACAAAACAATTAACACCACAGTGGTGGTGGCCGAATATTTGCCTAAGTCTATTTATCAACAAAGTAGGTAAAATACTTTTTGGAAACTACGAATACACCTTAAACTACTATATTAATATCAATTGCCTGCAACCAATTTACAAAATAAGACATATTACGAAATTTACAAATCAATTAAATATCATGGTCATGCAGTTTTATAGAAAATGAATAGATATATTTACATGCATATATAATTACTTTGTGATAAAAAGTCATTATCAAGTAATGAATAATTATACTTTTATTTTGGAAATATATAAGGAAAATAGGTAAGATTATTGTGAATGGAGAAACAGTGGGTACGCTTGATTAATATTTTTAATAAAGAGAAGTTATTAAAATCTATTTGATTATTTAAAATTTTGATTTTTATTAAATTTATTCATCTAGAAGATCTGGCTAGCAGATTTAATTTTCTCATTTTGTCGCAAATATGTAAGACATCCGGCTTGTGTTCACTATCAATTTTATGACCTGTATTTGTAAGATGAAAGCAGTATTTAGAAAAAGTTTTATGATTGTTAATGTGCTCTTTGTACCTCATTAAAAATCATCTATCAGACTGACCAAAATAAGCGGCATTACATTGCGGGCATGATAATCTAATAATATTAAATTATAATTCCACTTTAATTAAAAATTAATTCTTTAATTAAAGTATTGGAAGGTACAGATAAACAATTAAACAACTATGTTAAATTTCTTAATAAATTTCATCCAAAAATTAATTTGGGAGATATAGAAACATATCCGCTTTTGCATATTCATTAAGTAAACTTACAATTTTAATATTCAAGTGGTGACAAAGTACATGCAATTTATTTATTTATTATGTTTCTTGACAAAATATAAGTACCAAAACATTTTTAATATGTGAATAAAAATATTTTTTATTTTTTTGTAAAAGTGGAAAATTACAACAAAATTCTTAATTTGTATGTAAAATTTCGTTAATAATTAATTTAAATGAATAATTTTTCCAATTTTAATGCACATAGACTTTTTTTTTGAAGAACAAAATAATGAAAAAACTAATTTAAATCTATAAATAAATTTATTATACCATGAATAAGAACTGCTGCAGCATGTAATATGTAAAAGTATATTGGAATATATATATATATATATATATAATATATATATATATATACAAAAATATATTACATAAGGAATGGTCGAGAATATTTCTTCCAGTTGTCTGCCTTTACTAATTTGATTTGTATATCCGTCGTCGTCTGTTGTACGTTTACAGTCTTCTTTCTTCTGGATAGATGGATTGGAAAGACAATATTCAAGTTTGGTGTGCTGTTTGTAATACACAACTATCCTATATATATATATTTGCCGGAATAACTACAAATGGGCCATGATACGAAGTTACTGGGATTAATGTTTCATATAACGATGGAATTACATACAGCATATCATTATTATTTATCTGTTCTGCTTTGTTTTTATTATCTATAAAAAAAATTTGTAAATTTTCCTATTTTATTACGTTTTTACTACAGTGAAAAGATAAACTAGTAATACCGGCCCTTGAAAGTTTTTTTTCTCTAAATGTGGCGAAATCTAAATAATAAAAGAAACATTAAAATAATATTCTAATAAAATCATTTACTTTTTCCCAGTGTCCATTTAAATTTTTCCAGATTTAGAATATTTCTGGTTACAGCTAGTTAAATCTTGAGGAGAAAACTTTGAAGAGAACAGATTTATGGTAAAATTGATTAAAAATTACATGTTAATGTTTATTCTTACGTTATTAAAATGGCAAAATGATACTAGGCTATCAACTGTAGTAATCAAATCATGTAGGCAAATATGCGCCTTTTGTGAGACATTACTGTCCTAAAGGTTTCCTGTTGGCTGTGTTAGAAGCCTAGCCTTATATACATGACTCAATTTGACTAAAAGAATTGTGAATGGAATAATTTTTTACCCTCGAAAATACCATAATAAAATTTGAAATAATTTTTTTCTCTAAATTTGATGATTCAATACCTAAGTTGGCAATATAAAAAAATTGATAATATATTTTGTATATTAAATATACAATAAAAACAAAATAGAGATAATGCTGATATAAGCAATTATTTAGCCATTTAGCGGTTGCTTGAACTCATTGTGGAATAATCAAGAAGTAGGTAATTGAGAAACTCTACTTTTAATGCACCACTTTTTGAAAAAAATTTCTAAAAATAAAAATTTTTTCCATGTGAGTTACGCAGATGCAATGAATTGCAAACGTTGAGAAATAATAACTGGTTATTGAAAAATGTAATTTTTTGGCCACGCTCGTATTAATTAAAATTCGGAAATCTTTTTTTTTATAAATGATCCCGAGAAATATATGTGTTTTTTTTTTGCCCCCGCGAATATTTCTTGATATCAAAGAAAATTAGATTTATTTTCGAGTGAAGTTTGCAGTTCACAGGGTTACTATATATATCTTGTCAAATTCAAGTCATTATGGAGCTTTTTTCCAATCGATTATTCATCGTTTATAATGTGCCGTCGTGCCTTATAATATTATACCAGATTCTACCATAGACTTGAACGACTCATATACATAATACTGTATGTCCTATCACACAAGAAAGACATCGACAATCTCAAATGATGAACATGAATGAGTGTACTATATATTCCTAACATAGAGAACTGATGGTGTGTTTTTGTATCTTTAAAGTTGGCGACGTTCTTTGATCTTCTACTACAGATAGATATACAGAAAGACGTACTTTCTATATGTAAGTATATATGTATATACCCCATTCATATCGATGTACGTACGTCGTTTTTCCTTCAGGGTAAACGCGCGCATTGCATTTTAAACTATTCATGTAACTGACTAAATAATCTACAGAAGAATAATAAGGGAATATTGGAAATACAATTCCTTTGAATGCTATTTATTTGTCACAATATTATTTAATCTAGTTTCGCACTTCGCTGAAAAGTAATGGACAATTCTAAATTGTTCTCGCAGCAAGATTGTAATTTTTCACACAACCCGTAATGAAAAATAAAACTAAAATCCAACTTGTTGATCAAACTTTAGGGTAAGAAAATTTAAAAATCAATAAAAAATTTTATACATAGTTTTTTAATTTCTAATTGGATAATAATTAAAATATATTTAGACTTCTTGTTAATTAAATACATTTACATACTTATTATAATATGATTGATTCGATAGATATAAGAGATATTTATTAGTAGTCATTGTTGTTTTCACTTTACTCATAATGTATTGTCCATGTCAACAACATTTATGCTAATATAGTATGCTACTTTTACCATTTTTACACCTACACTTAAGACTCAAAACTAATTATAAATTTTTTTACATAGATAATAGATGGTATTGTCTTACAATACATATAAAATACAGATTTTTATGAAGGAATATAAATCTTTCATTATTTACTTTTTCTATCTTGCAAAGAAAAATGTAACAATATCTGAAAATAATAAATTAAAAAATTAACAATGGTAATTAAAAAATGAACTATTAATTATTTTTATACGCTTTTTTAATTCCATTCAAATAATCAAATGCGTATTTGAAAGATAGCATTTTTAAATTATCGTTAAAATAATTTCTGTTCTACCATTTGAAAAAGACATTTTACCAACAAAAATTTATTATAATTTAACTTATTATCCAATTATAATCTTTATTTATGATAGTTAGCTCAGTGACCACATATTTCATGCCTGTGGTGCATTTATAATTAAAGTATACACCTTTAGGTAAAAAGCGCAGATATTGGTTTGGGAACTCATCCCTTTATATGATTACAAAGAGACTTTGAAAAAGACATTTTACCAACAAAAATTTATTATAATTTAACTTATTATGATAGTAAGCTCAGTGACCAATTGATGGACAACGCACTTACACCTTTACCTATTTGACTACTATACTGAAGGTTGCGTGTTCTAATCAAGGCATCAGCAATTTGATCAATTTTAAAAATAATAATTATAATAACGGGGCGATTAATTAACACACTGTTGTTGCGTAGATAAGATCGAAGTAACCGGCTCCACCAACAATGTAATAACATTATAATTGTCACCTTGTGTATTTTTGCCTTCAGGTGACGGAGGTGATGGTTCTAAAGAGGATACAGAGGACCAAATGTCTATGTTCAAGAAACGCAGTTACGGTTCCCCTGTTAATATATTCTACTAGCTCCGAAGTTATATAAATAAAAATACATTTAAGAAGTATTTATATATATTTATATCAATACTGAAGTCTATTTTCACTCTTGTAACACTCCTGTAAAATGTACACTTTCCCTTATATATATCCTATAAAATAACGTTTATCCTACAAGAATGTATGTTGTATATTTAATATGAGATCTAGAAGAACACATATACTTACTTACCTTATACTATCTCACCACACCATTTACAACTATGAGATATTTTCTTATATACATAGAATAGTAAGCGGCCTAACCAATGACTTTTTATTTTTTCATTTATTTTCGATGTTTTTTTTATTTTTTTTATTTTGTTTTCTTGTTTTTGTTGTTGTTGTTATTTCTTTGTCATTATTTAGGAAAATTGATCCAAACAATGTTTATTTACATTTCTTTCCTTTATCTGTAAATTGAAACAATTGCATTTTAGACAAAAAATTACTCTCGTATGTATTATTTTTATCCAATTTGTGATGAAAATCCTTCTCTAAATTGTAAAAAGTAACAAAATTACATTTCACATATACTAGGCTAATCATCATTGCTGCCTGTTATAGTATTTGTTTTTAAACATTCATATGTATGTTGAAATTTTTGAAGTTATAGACTGCATCGTGATACTTCCATCATAGTAGACATTGAATGCCGTGTGACAAGGGTAGTTAAACATGTTTAAAAATGTCTTCAAAATTTTGATTTCTTAATAAAATATCATAAAAAATTTGTTAAAATTTTGTAAAACCTATTTAATCTTGTAAAAACGCTGCCTGTCATATTTGCTGACGTAATACGGGTATATAATATTGAGAATACTGGTATAACACATATAAACATTAAGATAATCGAAATTTTAGTCAAAGAAATTACCACGGATTGTCACAGTTTTCTTAAGCACATCGAAAAGGTTTTCGTTTCAAAGTCACGCTCGGCCAATCTATCCCATTTCTTTATTTTTTGATTATATATTCGGTATTGGCAAATTTGTCATCAAACGGTATAAATCATCAAAGTTTTAACCTTGATAAGTTATACATAAACGCAATTTCCTAGAAGATACGTTTCTTATGTTTTCAAATCTTTGTTTTTCTACAACTCCAGTGCCAATTGAGGTTTATTTCGTGCTAAAAACTGTTACTGGAATTCTTTCATAATAGTTTTACCTATTTAAATTGGTTGAGTTGGAAGAAAGTTTAATATGAACATTCGACCTGCCTTGAATTTTTCCAAATTTAAATATACATTTATAATTTTCTATAATATATAGAGAAAAAGGGATATGATAATGCCTTACTTTTGAAAATGATGTTGCAGTAAAAAACATATTACCATGCAGAAATATGGCAGTTTTGGATCTTATTAAGGTTCAGTTTGTTTAAAAATTATAGTTTGAAGTGTATACTAAAAGTCATGAATGAAAGGCCCGTATAGAAGGCAATATAAATGGTCACTACATATGGTTGTTTTGATATGAAGCGTTATACAAAGGTGCATGACATGCCCTCTTTCCAACTTTTTTTGTAAGCATCCGAAAAATGTGCATAATATTGGTACTGGTCATCTGGCTACGTATTATAATTTGTTATTTTTAACAGCAATCGTAAATTTTCGAATTCCTTTTTGTACAAAAATGCTGGGTTTATTTGAAGTTAACTTAAAAAATATAAAAAATTTATTATTGTTTACATTATTTAAATAAATATAGCTGGAAATAATAAATAAAATTTTTGTGAAGTTATATATTTCTGTATATTAAACCGATTAATTATTAAAAAAATACTGTTATTTGGATGGAATTTCTTATATTTATTTATGTGGGATAAAAGGTACATTAGAACAATCACTCCGAATCAAGTTGCTTTACGTCAAAATATTTTTGAAGCCTTTGAATTTTGCAGCCATTTGCACACAGTTTCAGCATCGATGCAACAGTTCAATTGTTTCTAAATTTTCATTAATTTCCCCTCAGGAGTAAATTTTCAAGATGATTTCAAAAAAAACCCCTTTTTGTTATAATGTCTATTAAATAAACATATACTGGTGTCCTTTAAAAATACTGTTACGAACATTCTCCGTCATCGAAATAAGTATAATCTTCATTAGAAAACCAAAAATGGATCTATCTAGTTGCTCCCACGATACCAGGAAAGATTTAAATTCACGTTTTATTAAGTAAACAATTTTGAACATTATGAACTTTTCTTATATAAACGTTTAAATAACTACATTATACACTTGACTCTAAGGAAAATCTAACATCAATCTGAATATCTCATGAGAATACAAAAAACTTATAGCGAAATAAAATCGAAAAACTTTTATGGATAACTATGTTTGATCCCATAGTGTACGTATAGTTTACAATACAAAACTAATTTTTTATATTTAATTTAAGTTAATGGATTTTTTTATTTAACTACAAAATTCGGTTTCATGTAGGTCGGTACATTCGTACTACATACATACAGTACATACCACCTGTCTTAAGTATTATGAAAAGAAAAACTCATTTTACTTGGTAACTTAAAATAAATTTAAAAAGAAAATTGTACAATTTTACGTGACAATGAGAATTTTTCTTTTTAGCGGTTATGTAGAAAGTAGCTTGTTGTAGGGTATGTATGTATGTTCGTACCTATCTAGTTGTATGTTCATGTTATGTGTATTATACATGTAGGTGCAGTCTAACATAAACGTGAGCATTTTAAATGCAATGAGTTTGAAAAATGTTAATAGGTCAATAATCCTACAATACTAGTATTTTACCTGTGATATCTGTGGTTTAACGATTTAAAAAAGAAAATAAAATTACTTTGATCAAAATCAGTCAAGGTAAAACAAATTTTGCACAAAATTATAAAATTATGAACGTTTAATTTTCATAAATAGGTATAATTACACTCTAATTATGTAGAATATGTCAGAGTATAGTAGTTTTTGCAGTCTAAAGTGTGTAACGGTAGCAAATACTGCAGGCACTTACAAAATTTTGGTAAACGTGTTAATAGAATCACGAAATTAATTCATTTTCCTTTGGCTGTCAAGTCTGTCACAGTCTTGGTTACAGTCCTGCTTTGGTCATCACTAATCCAGATTCTAAAAAGTGGTATTCTTCTCATGAAAGTATTCTATAAAGTATAACAATCTGTAAAAGTGATTTATTTTGCCAAACTAAATTGTGATTTACTCCTGCAAACAATCTTCTGTAGATCTCTCAAAAAAAGGTGTTCTGTCGTGACTACTATTTTTTCGGGTATTACTCATCCGAAATCAGAAAACATATAAGATTCTTTTAGGGGATATATTAAACTAGGTAGTTATTATTGAAGGAAATATTCGAGTTTTCAAAATGATGGCTTTGTAAAAAAATTTTCAACCAAAATAATGACCGAGTCATATGTTTGAGAAAGGTAAAATTTTTAAAAATCGTGGTCACCAACTTGAAAAAAGTTCTATAAAAAAAAAGATTTAAAATGTTATCGGATACACAATTTATGGGAAAATTACCAGGAATAAGATATATTGGAAATTCTACAAAATTCTAACTAACTAGGTCCAAGTGAATGTTGGAACCGATGGTTGTGTTTTCAAATAAGTGCATCGATAGTACTTTCAGCTCGAGGATTCAATTATATTCTTTGAATAATTTAACAACTAGCTGTACCTAGATGTATATTCATATAGCTTTCCCTGACTGTTTACTTGCTGTTGCTGCTGTTCTCTCCGACATATTATTTTCTATTGTAAATTTTATAAAAGTTTAGATAAGTATTTCAAGTAAAACTGTACACTTATATAAAACATTTCACAAACTAGTTTAATAAACTTGAAAGTTTTTGTTTAAAATTTATAAATATAAACTCGGTAAGTATTCTCTGTATGATATTTAAAATTAAAATATTACTTTTTCTATGTTTGAATCCTATCAAAAGACATATAAGATTTAATTATGTATCTGAAGCAAGTAGTAAATAATGGTTTTACAAAAACAATATGTGTGAATAATTCGTTACGAAATAGCATTTAACAGTTAATTAATATTATGATTAGCGAACGCTTATCTCGTAAACATAATTTGTGATCAAAATTTGTTATCGATAATTTTGTTTATTGTTTATATCAATATTGAACGAAAAATTTTAAAAATCAAAAATCGAATGCTGAAATTAATAATTTCAGTACTAATAATTTAAGTACTTTGGAGAGGAAAATTCGTAACGTGATTCATTGGAGCACAAATTATTTATTAGATAAATTTGCTTATGAAAAAAATAATAATTTTTGTAATAAATTTTGAGTACGTTTTAAAATTGTTCCGATTTTGCCAGCTAACATATTAAATTGTATTTAAAATCCAGATTGTCTTTGAATACACCACGTACAACTGACAGAATGATATATAGATTGTTTCGACAACCTTTTAGAAGTAAGAAATGTTATATACGAAAAAAACATACTTTTAAGTCTTATTGGGTATAATAACTACGAAAATCTAAAATTATTTTTGATAATTTAGCAATGAAGTACCAATATATACTTCTGACAGAAGTCAATGTATGATGATATTAAAGGAGTTTTCAGCAGTTTAATCAGCCATTAACATTGACTCATTTATGATTATTAATTAAAATTTATTTCAAAATCAAATTGCTCTATTTATTCTATAATTGTATTTTCTTTACAGAAACGATTTAAAACGCTTTGTAGTTAACTGGTTACTACTGGTTATTTATATAGGTACTTATTCGAGATAAGCCAAGAAGGTCAAACGCCTAATTAATATTTTGAAATTAAAAAAAGAAAATAACTGCAATATTGTTCATTTGTACAACATGCAAAGAAACTTAAATTGCAAAGCTATTTGCGATTGTTGAAGAAATTTTTATAATTAAAAAAAATAATAAAAGTGTAACAAATTGTAGTGAAAATAGTTAAGATTATTTGATCATTTCAAACCATCAAATTATTATACTTTCAAAAAAGTAAAATTAGACTGAAGTGAATTAAAATGAAATTTGATTTGTTAAAAAAAATTTGGTCTCTCGAAACAATAATAGAAAATTTTCAGTTAGTTCGAGGCATCCACGTTAAGCTGTGATAGTTAAGAATCAGACAAGTACTTACTAGTCATGGGTGATGTTGACACAATCTTCTCATTTTTAAACATCGTTGTATCAGAATATTATCATAAATAAATGTTATAAAAATATTAGACATGAACGAAGAAGAGCGCATCAGTCGCGGATGGTGATGTCAGACCAGTAGTCATGTTCTTAAAAATGTATTCGGGTCACACAATAGAAATAATACACTACTATGATAGTTACAATATAAAATATTATATAAAGAAAAACATTACTATGTACATTTTACAATACATGTATGAATATTATATATATATATATATATTATATGAAGAAAATTGCATACATATTATATTAAACTTTATATTATGGTGATAAACTAGTGTAAATAAATATATTATAGTTCTTAGTGATCAAAAGACATGCAAATAATACATTTTGAAAAATTAGTATATAAATTTATAATAAACATTTTTACAAAATTATAATAGAACTCCTTTTAGAGGAAACATACATTTCAAATAGTTATTAATTTATTAATGTGAAGAGAATTATGAAAATATTATATGAACATGTAAGAATTATTATACAGAACTATGATGTTTTAATTGCAAGCACAAATCAAATGCTAGTGTTCTCTAAATAGAATGAGCGAATTTCTCTCGGTTTATATATCGATTTTCAGGCTTTTCAGGGAAAACTGTGAAGTTTCCAATCAGGTTAAAATGAGTCGAGGAATTTCTAGTTTTTAATTCATCAAGTGAAGATAACATCTAACAGAGCTAACTGTTTAGATACTTGACATATGATTGAATATCATTGTTTGGGATTTTTTTAATAAGCGTTCATAAAATACTATAAATATCCAGTCTATACAGTATACAGTATATATGTAAACTTGTATAAAAATATTTATTGTAATTACTAATATCTGCTATTTAGCTAAACTTGAGGTTAAATTGTGGTGAATTATAAAATTTTACGAAAAAAATTTTCAAATTCAATTTTATTTTCTACAAAGCAACAAATATTTTTTATATTTGAATTTTTGTTCTTTCTATAATAGTTTATAAGTTGGGTCAAGGATCCATTAGCTCCAATGGACCGATTATGCTCATTCACGAACTCAAACTCACTTTTTGTTGAGAATACGTCACCAAACTTTCAGCTCCTTATCTCTTTTTGTTTTGGAGTTATCGTGATGAAAGATGGACAATTGGAAATGGAGTAATTAGGTGTTTCTATAAACTCTTATTCCTAAATTAATTTTATAATTTTTTGTGCGGTCAATATTTCTTAGAATTACAAATTTTAGACTAAAATTAAAATCTAACATATTATGTATGTCGTGTATAACTGTTGATCTATTAAACGACAATTTTGGACCAGCTCATGACAGTGAAGTGTAATTCTTATTGAAAAAATTATTTCAGATGTAGAATTTTCTACAAGTGAATACAATAAAAAATAAAACAATTCTTTTATCAATGATGTCATTTATTATATGTATAAAATAGCCTCAAGATGTTGGCACAGAATTGCATAAATTTTCTACCTACTATTTTATATATGGGTATATAAACGGTATTAAATATCGTCTATTTTATTTATTCATCTTTTGAATAGAATTATTATAATTTTCATATAATATTTATATAAGTTTAACCGATTTATCCGTCAACAAAGTAAATTATTGTTTTATAAACAACATCGGGGTCAGAGCTTTACTATAGATACAGTACCAGTATTTATTTCCATTTTATTTCCTGTGATTTGATCCTTTCATTTCCGTCATTATAAATAATTTGAATATTGTTAGATTATTTTAAATCCATCCTATATTGACGTCATACGTATTTTACTAACTATTATTTACTTTCATTATTGAATTTTCCTTGCTGTTATATATAGACCATAGTACGTATTAGTGCTATTTATTATTAATCTCATATACACGCTTACTATATAGAATCTCAATTGGGTAAATTTTTGTATATGCTGCATTTTCGTAAAAGATTTAGATAATTTCTTCGATAGCCAAAATTTTAAATTGCACAACTTTCGATTTATACTCGTCATACTTTGTATGCATATAATATTTTTGTATCCTGGTAAATAAATAAATAAAATAAAATATATAATTATATATTAATTTTAGTCTAAAGTTTGCACTGCTACGAAATATTGACCGCACAAACATAATTTTGGCACAGATGTTCCGTTTATTCGTCCATCAGTACGCTTGTCCATCGACATCACGATCACTCAAAATCGAAATGAGACAACGAGCTATAGTTTACGTGGTGTGATCGTAAAAGCCTAAAAAATGACCCAATATTTTAAACATAAGAGAAAACTGTGAAAACTGGATATTTATAATATTCTATGAATTCTTTAATTTTCAAAATTATCAAAATTTTAGAAACGTCCCATATAGAACAGCATACAAAAATTCTCCAATTACATTTCATTTTTTGGAGTTAAATTATTCAGAGTCACTATGATTGTATGAGCTAATGATCATTATTAATAAATCAGTATGAAAAATGAATAAGACTATCAGCTTAAAAGCTTGAATGATACTACAGACAAGCACATAGATTTACAGATACGCAAATTCACGTGAAGTTACCTTTCTAACACTTTTTACGTCGGGGTGTTGAGGGTTCCTTTCATATTAGTGTCGGAGTTAAAGAATAGAATTCAGAGAAAATTATACTTTTTAGAATAAAAAACTAATAGAAAAAGTTATATGTGCAGTTTGTATTTTTTTGTGAAAACATCAAAAAAACCCTTAAAAAGAAATTTTGGATAATTTTTTCTTGCAAATAAAAATTATGTCGCATGTTTTTATTTCGAGTCAAACAATGTTCTTTCGCATTACAAATACTGTAACTTAATAGTCTATAGATACTATTTTATTATAGTTTTATTCAGTATTATTTATAGATAAGAGTTGTCCACCCTCAACAAAATGGTAGCCAACTTAAATTTGAATGTAAATAACACTATTTTATGATAATGTTAGTAGATAACCCTCATATCTTTAACCTTAACAATAATGTACCTAAAATAACTCATATATACTGTAAAACTACTTACACCTAATCGAGATTTTGAATTTATGTTGAATTTAATCTTTAGACTACTTTGTTTCTTAGAAAATATAGACTTCAATATTATAAGTCATCGGACAGTGTTAAAGTAACATTTTATAGGGGTAATGATGGCCAGTGTACAATGGCGGTCAGCATCAATACTCCAATACGAAAATGATAACAGCGCTTAAGTAACAGGCTTTCAAATGACATCATGAACTTTGCCGGCATTTTTCTGTTCAGTTACTGCTACACATACGACAGTGTTAATTGTTGTCGGTAATTGTTAATTTTTTTTTTAATTTTCTGTTTCTCTTATATACTACTTGAATAGCAGAAAAACATTTACGTAGAATGTTAGACGTACAGATTAGACCGAAGAACAAAAAAATACGGATTCATATCGTATGGTTTTCACACTCTTTGCGTATTGGATCGGAGTCAACTGAGAGGTATGTATGTGTAATTTACTTAGGATTCTAGACTCCCAATTCCCACAACATGACCGCTATTTACTACGTAGTGGGTTTTCATATGATAAAAACTGATTGTTTTTTATTTTTTTATTTTAACCAGTGCTTTGTTACTAAAGCAATTAAATAACGGCCAAATATTTTTAATTAAATAATTCTTTTAAAATTTTGGCTTTATTCACATTTTTCTTAAGTGATCGCTATTACCCCGTTCTTCCCTTTATTAATAATATGATACATAATTAAGATATCATGTAATATAAAAAGTCCAGAAATTGAATCATTTCGAAGCTATAACTTAATTAGTTATACCTCCAATTTTGTTAATTATAGCCCCGATGACCCCTGCCACCATAGAAATATGATCATTTGACAACTCATTTCGTATAAAAAATATAACGAAACGATTAAAATACAACGTTTAAACAAACTTTATTAAAATTTAAAAAAAAAAAAATGAACTTTGTATTCCATAAACATTTTTTAATCTGTTCAAGGCACGTTTCACAATACTATATGTAGTGTTATGCTGTTACAACACAAAAATCAAAACAAATGAATGTTCTAAAAATCAAAATGTCTGTTGACAGATCATTTATCAAGTTTAGTAAATGATTTATTTGTTAATATACAACACAATTTAATACGATCTGTAACAGAAGTAATAGTACCTCTAAATAGTATATAGTAACTAAACTGATTGCAGTACCATTATTTGGATTTTTTTAATTTTCTCTTTAACAGTTCTTGTTTTATTCACGACAATCGAAATCAATTAAATTTTATCATAAAATCCATGAAGAAGATGAATTCAGATTTGGACTATGGTTAAAATTTGGTTAAACAAAATATAATTGATGCATCCAAATTGACTTGGTTTATTTTATATCACAATTTAAAATATTTTATGTTTATTTTAATTCTAGATTTATAAATTATATTAAATCCAAAATGCATTAAAAATGTATTTCATTTCATTATTAATGAACACGATTTTTGGAGAACTTGGTTTTTCTCAATTAAACCTTTG
This sequence comes from Chrysopa pallens, assembly GCA_020423425.1. Classification (NCBI taxonomy): domain Eukaryota; kingdom Metazoa; phylum Arthropoda; class Insecta; order Neuroptera; family Chrysopidae; genus Chrysopa; species Chrysopa pallens. The sequence continues at coordinate 42,867,064 of CM035593.1, read as the reverse complement.
TTTCTTTTTTCGTATCTGTTTCTGAGTTTTGGTTTAGTTAAATATAAAAATGATAATTATGATTCAATCATATATGTTTTTATGCTCGGCATGTATACACTAGCTGGGACTCTCCACCTCCTTTTTTGAATTACAAAAATATACAAGATTTTATAATATCTAGTTTATATATCAACTTCGTTTTTGCTTTTTCTTCAAAAGATTTCATAGGATACAAAATGAGGAAGAATCTTTAGCCGTAAGAAAATGAAGTGTCTATTTCCTACCTCGATTTGACCTATAGCCTTAGCCGGCTAGTAAGTAGAGCTTTAAGTCTATATTAGTATATAGGATGTATTAATTGCAGTCTAAAGTTTGTAAGGCTAGCAAATATCAACGGCACGAACACAATTTTGGAATGAGATCGTATCCAAGACTTTTAAACTATAAGAAAATAAAAATTTATTAACAAAAAAGTGTTTATTTTTTTAACCCTTTTGTTTGAAATATTTTTTCGGAAAGTATTTATATTCGCCGCAATTTCACCACAAATTTAGATAAATAACCACGTTTATAATCATAATACTAATTTTTATTATTATCATACATTTACTAATTGTATATGGACAGCATATTTTGAGTATTTCACGAAAACTAATAATTAAAAATTAAAAATAGTTCAAATATTGATAATTCATACTGTTATTTCTGTGACTTAATAGCAATTGTTTGGTTGATTCTTTTGCAAATGTTTTAGAATGAGTTAAATAATTTCATAGGTATTTCATACAGCTATCGGATCTCTAAGAGTATTTATCAACATAACTTATTTTGAACAGAAAATAGCACAATCATTGAATTTTATGAAGAAAAACTACATTGTTGTGAATTATTACCTACCTATAAAGAAAATTTAATTCCTTCTAATTTTCCAAATGAATGAATGTTGTTCGTTTCGTTATGGCTGTTGTTATGCCTTGAAAAGTATTGTGTATTAATAACATGTAATAAAATATATCGTATTTTTGGATTTGTATATAGTTTTTTCTTTTTTTTTTTTTTCAATACATTGATTTTATCGGCCATTTATATTTATGTATTTTTGGTATTAAAAAAATATTGACTAATAGTTTGGACAAATGTTTTAGTAATTCTATTTTTCTTCAATCATTTTTTGTACGTTTATTTATTCAAGTAAGATAAATTGTGTAATGAGAAAAATAAAATGTATTTTTTATTAAATTCACAGACTCAATCTTTAACCTTAAATGGAAACCTTAAAACTGGAATGGAGATAATGTTCTTACATAATAACTTCAAATGGTATAACTTTAAATAAATAGTCAAGAAAATGTATTCAGGCATTTTAAAAATCATGGAATTTAATTTAAGTATAACACAATTCGGAATCGGAGCAATATGCTTGTAACGTAACTAGAAGATAACAAAACGTTTAAGAATCCTGAAAATATTTTTAGCTTAATAAATCAATACTGTTATACTTATTTTAACAAGAGTGGAGATTCATCAATCTTAAGCGCCGCTGAATAATGCAGCTCATCATATTTCCACTTTACCAAGTCATCAAAACTATTAATTATTTTGGCGACAGTAGTGATCGAATCTATGACCTTGCTTAACTGTGCATATTTCAGTCGACAACATTAGCGATTGAGCCAACCAGTTCTGAAGGAGTTTTAATAAAAAATAAAATGCCTCACCATAATTCTTGACAAACTTTTATTATGCTGTAAGATAAGATCTAAACTAAATTTGTTATTCTTCCGATATTATTTTTTCCTCCATATAAATCTAATTTAGAATTTACTGCAATACAACTAAGTATTTATAAAACAATTATTTATTTTGTATAGTGTTTTCCAAAAACAAAACATAAAAATCCTATAAAGACAATAAAAGAGAGGGTAAAAACAAATAACGACAACAACAACAACAACAAAGGAACAATCAAAATAGTAAATCGTAGATGTAATAATAATTTGAACTAGAATATTCTAATAATAAATATAAAAATAGTAGAGCAAAACAATAAATGTATATTTGTGATTTTAATCTAGAGAAAAGCGTAAGATAAAAGTCGAAGTGGATATGACAATTAAAGTCAAAGCCATGATCTTTCTGAGTAAGTTAATAATTCTTCTTTCTTTCTGCTTCTTCAAATAAAAAAATTCCTCAATTTTTGTTGAAAATATGCTTTGAAATGTTATAAAGTTTTATAAACAAAATCAAATGAATAACATGATTTAATAATTTCTTAAACAATAATATTATTTAAAATAACTGAAATGTGGGTTAATCAAATAGATTGTAGAAACATATTTTATGACGCAGATTTTTTGTACTTTTAATGTACAATTTATACACAAGTATAAAAAAATTCATATCCAACATTTTGATCGTTATACCTAAATTTTTGCAAGCAATATTGCTTAGTGATTTATTACAAAATTCGTAATCGTTTTTCTACAAAGAGAATAAAAAGGGGTGTTTTAACCTTTCTGTATGTAAATATTTATGTTTGTATGTTCCCTTTAAACTACTAACGTCTGAACCGATTTTGATGAATTATATCTCGGTATGTTCCTATTGTGTATTCGTCAATGTAAGTATATAATTATAAATTATATACTTTCTGCAATTTTATTTTTGTGCAAAAGATTTTGTGGTATTTTTATATTTTATATATTTATATATATATATACATATATATATATATATATATATATATATATATATATATATATATATATATATATATATATATATATATATATATATATATATATATATATAAATTTTAAATAACATTAAAGTAATTGACTTATCACTGTATACAAACATTTTTATCACTAGTCTGTGAATCTAAATATAAATATTTTTTTATATTAACAGGGCAATTTCTTTCCTATATATGTTCTTTATTTTGAATATTAAAAATATTTTTATGTTTATATAAGATTTATTATAAAAAAAATGCATAATAAATATATGATTGATTAAGGAGATTAGGAGTGTCAATAGTTTTTTACTCTTAAAATTGCGATATAATTTCGTCTTTTTAACAGATATTTTTATATTCGTATATTATTATAGAAGGAAATTTTGGACATTGAAATTAATTTGTTTTCCGCACACTCTTTGAATATTGTTAATTAAAAAAATTTTAAATCATAAAAAACTGGATAATTTTTGTGTGTGCCAATTTCATGTTTAAATAAATTTTATTTCAATTTTGGAGCGAATAAAAATCCTTGCTACCAGAAAACTTACAATATATAAACATACAAATCGAAACGTACTAACAATAAATTTATTATTTTTAATGTTGAAAAGAAGGCGTTTTTGATGTTACGGAAGAAAAACAAAAAACTATTTTCCACATTTGTAGGTGGAGTTTTTTAATCTATTACATAAGATTTGTTATCTATTTATTATTATTTTGTGTTGTATAATGTAGAAACAATAATTACATAGTGGAATAAGAACGAACGAATGAATTACTAATAGGACGCACTACTATAAGATTTATTGAATATCTGCAATAGAGGGCGGTAAGTTACATGTATTTAATATGTTATCATTGCATGTGATTTACATTTTAATAGTGATAAAACATTTTTATAACTATGTTTTTCTTTTCGATCAAATTTGTTTGTGACTATGGTCACGACTTACCTACCTCCCACCAATTTCTATTATTTTCGACGATATAATAATTTGAACTAGAATATTCTAATAACATCTACTTATTTCTATTTCTTAAGGAACAAAACTCAAAATGTTACACGCCTCTACTATTGAGCCAAAATGGGCGTTATTTCATAAAAAAGTGTCAATAATTAAAGAAGATATTACATAAATTAATCATAACTTTAAAAATATCAATTTAAATACCTTGTACAACAGCTAGATTTCAAATAGATTAAATCATTTTTTTAATGTTTCTAATTAAAGATAGGAGATTTTATGCGCACAAACATACAATTTGACAACTTCCCGGTTGCATAGAATACCTAATTTAATACCCCGCAATTTTCCAAGTGCCAGTTATTCTATATGGATAAAGGATTTTACTGTGCATGTGCTCTGATTGTCTAAGGTCCTTAGTTAATTCCTTAACGTCTTTGGTTAATCCGATGACTTGGCTTATTAATAGCATTTTCAAGTTTCTACAATTTGAAACAGAACAAGAATGCATTAACAGATTTGCCTATCGATTAATTAATACTGAAACATTAAATAGTCAGCTTCACACTATCCATATTTCTGTGTATTGAAGAGTAATATATTCACAGAAATCCAGAAGGTTTAGGTTTTGTTTCACACAGTGACTGATATAAACTCTCTTGATATATCTCCACAACGATCTTAATTCTGAAATTTATCTTTTTTCGTATTATGATGAAACAAAGAAAAAATTTGTTTGAAATTCTATAGGGTCTGTGATGCAAACTGTTACTATGCATAAAACTCCAAAATTATTTCCAAAAATTGTTTTGAGACTAAAATAAAAATTATCAACCGCTTAATTGTATAAAAAAAATTCTTGCATAAAATTTTCTTGTCAAGTTAAAAACACATAAATATCATTATTTGCAATAGAGTTCTCTTTAAATTATAATTATTTTAGCTTTTGGATATTTCCAAAAAAAAATTTTCCTAAACTAATTTAAATTAAAATATATATTTTATAAGTTATTATTATTACAACCATGTTGACATAGTTTTCCCTTATGATACCTTTCAACACAAATAAAATATTAGTTCATAGTGATATTCTATGAACATATTATGATTATAATAACAGAGAACCAAACTAGAGAGTCAGCATAACTAGTAAATATTATGTAAAGCGGTATGTTTCAGCAGCTATTGCTGCATAGTTGTTTTAATGTTGTATATAAAACAATATATTCACATCGCAGGTGCATTTCAAAGACAATACACCATGAAATTACTAATTAAAATGATGAAGTTTTCTTTATTTACGACTAAAACTCCGAGATAGCGTATTTTTACAAAAACAATTAATACTTGTGGTAAATATGAGTGTATTGAAATTACGTATATTCCAAATAGAAATACATATTTTTCTGATTTTATAATTTCACATGAAACAATAATAGTCAATTAAATTGGAAAGAAAAACATATTGACATTTTCTAAATTTCATTATTTCGATAATATAATTATTAACTTACAGATTTAATGGTAGAGTAATTTATTTATTGTAGTATTAATTTATGTAACGAGAATAACGTTGATATATGTTGTATACAATATCTTTAAAATTTTATTCCAATAATTTGGCTATTTTCTAGGAACAGATTTTCCATTCTTATCTGAAAGACAATAGATTTTCTTTGCATTTGGGAATCCATAACTTTAGCCTATCACAATTATTTTCTGACGATTCTAAAATTTACCGTGGAATTAAACGATGTGGAATCTACAAAAATTGCATCAAATTAATATGTTTTAACCTTCTCTTTATTCTTTAAAAATAATCAATCGTAAAATTGTGTCTATTGTGATAATTTTACTAGAGTAACTATAACTGAAAAGCTTTCATTAATGAAGTGAACGTTGTTACTATCTCCATCACACACGAGCTCAAAACTATGTGAACTCGTGCTGGTAAGTAATAACATCACCGATAATAAAGTACACTATATAATTATCTGCCCACTGGCTACTCTAAATACAAACCATAATATACAAACAACTTGAGACATGTGGATGTGCTTTAGTGTAGTCGGTGTATGGGTTGGAGGGTCTTAATGTATACCTATGATAATAAACGACTTTAGTTTTATCCTATTATTTACTTCCGATTTTTTTGTTACTCCGTTCTTCACTCACTCGTTACTTCATATATTATATTTAAACTTTATAATCATCGTTTCTTTTGGGACAAGAATTATTTAAATTTTATTTGAATAGACTTTGAAATATGTAGAGTGATTATTAAATCTCAACGAATAACAAGCAATTTCCAACATATAAATTATAAAATTATTATTACTCATGCAGAAAATATACATAGGTCTTCCGCACGTCACATTTTTGTTACAAATTACAAATAATACGATTTAATAGTGTACTCAAATTTAATTAATTATATCTGAAAATCGAATCATGTTCAAAACATTTTCTAAAATCTCAAGATGATTGTTTAGAAAAGGCTATTCATAACATAGACAATTTTTTAACTTTTGTGTACTCAAAAACCGAGTGATAGTTCTAAAATATGGTACTTAAGTAATCATGAAAAATGAATCAATGTTAAAAAAAAATACTTAAGAACACCCATAATTGTTTGTGCATTAGTTGCTTCGTTATTCTTTTTGTTGAGCAGTACTATACAAATTGAATGTAATTAAAATGTTTTTAGTTTGTAGATTTCCATTTTAATCCTCAAATGATTCTCAAAAGTAAGAACTATATATATGGACCAGTTCGTCTAATGTATCTTATTCCGAGTAAAGTGATATTAAATAAAGTTAAAAGCAAATAAAACAATGACAATACTAACATAGAATTGAGTTCCCAGTTGCTAAATATTTCTCCTAGTATACGATTACATACGTTTGTTTATATTTGATAAAAATACAGAATTAACGCTATGCTCTAAATGGAACAATCTGAAGTGCATATTATAAATTCTCAACAATGTTCTAAAATTCCATGAAATTTATGATAACCAATATAATATACTTGTAGACATTAATGTTGCCAAAAATAATATTATCATGTTTGGAATTCAACATACATGTTTTCACAATAATACAGGTAATAGGTGTAAAGCCAACATTTTCAAAAAGTCAATCCTTAGGTAATCAATTCAAATTATTAATTTAATTTTTAAATATTCTTGAATTTCTGTCAGTTGCCAATATTTTATCTTTTTGTATCGTTCATTTAATTAAACCACATTTGTATTATATTTATATTCTGATGAGCTGATTTACAGCAATCATTGTAGTGAATTGTGTTAATAACTTATAAAATAGCCTTAAAAAATGTATGTTGATATGCGTCAATTTTAAGCTGGTGCAACCATCAAAATTATGACATACCTCGTAGGTACAATGTCGATACCTGAACAAGGTTTTTCATATAATATCAAAAAATACACACTAGCCTTATATTTATTAAGTATACATACCTATGACTAAAGTTATACATAACCACCTATTCTCTGTGTGGTATCTAAGATCATCAAAACAATGTTCATCACATAATTGTAATAACAGTGCTGTAAAAGTAGATTATACAAGATAACTTATAACCAGTCGAGATATCAAATATACAGTCCTAAAACAGTATTATCAATATTATTAACATGTTGGTAAGTTTAATTTGAGATCAGAAAAATCAGAATCCGTATAAAGTGTTAAACATAACCTATTTTTAAACAATACGAGCATTTTGATCTATCAGACGTTGGAATTTGTATAATTTCGAAAATCTACTCCAGTGATAAAGCAAATAGCAAATCAAATAATTAACTAATTTTGCCAGAGAAAGATGACAATTAGCATAATTAAGACAGTATTCTAGACATACCAAAATCACTCATAGTTATCTATTACAAAAATCACTGCAACCAAGATACCATGCTTGCAACACAACACTGTGGAACACATCCTAACACATTACAAAAAGTATATTTAATAAAGATAAAAACTGAGTATATTGGGGGAATTTTACGAGAAATATTATCAAACCATCCAGAAAATGCCATCAAAGTTTAAAACTTTTCCTTCACCATCAAGCTAACAAATAGGATCTAACGATCTAACATTATGAAACCAAAACAGCCATACAAGTTGCACACAGCATAAATGCACCATAGCTGTTAAAAGTGCAGTATAAATATTCAGATTTAGAATTGAGCTGAATAATCAATATTTACCATTTCGGTCTAGATGTTTTGATATCGTCGGCCAAATAAAGATTTCACCAAATCAAATATAGTTTTCAATGATTGCTTCAAAAAAGCACTGTTTATTATACTTAGCTTACATTGTTATCAAGCTAATAAAAAGAGTAGTATATTCCGGCAATAGAAAAAGGACTAAATTAATTAGATCTACTGCAGTGAATACGTTTGTCAATAAGAAAAAAAGGAGGAAAAACTCGCCATCAGATATGGTTATCTAACATTCTTCCGATTATCCTGAAAGAATTGATGTTTTGAAATATTTTTTGATACCCGGTTTGGAAAAGCCCATCAGATCAGATCAGATCAGATTTCTTTTTCGTAGATTTTCGAAGAAACAAACATTTCAAGTCTTAAAAATCACAGTGAAAGTTAATTAATCAATTTGAAGAATATGTTTTGTGAGGTCATTATATTATACGCAAAAAACATATTTTTTAAAATTTAACCTGTTGTGTCGGGCCCCGTTATATTTTGCTTGATTTTCGAAGAAATGCCAAACAGTCCATCATATATCTACGATAGGAATTATAATTGGTTAATTATATCTAATGACTTCATAATAGCCAAATTACTTAATTTAAGTATAACAAATTTATATTTATCAAATCATTGAATTAAATTGGTAAATAAAAAGTCAAGTTTATTTTTAATTCACATGTTGCTCAAATATTCTTGTTATCAATGACAGGCTGGCCTATTTAACTTCATCAATACGACTCATTCCCTGTCGTCGACATTATTGTCCGCTGATACTATTTAGGTCCTAGTCTATGCGATCTCAAATTAACTTAAAATGGTTAAATAGATAAGATAATCGTTCATGTCTTACAGCTAGACGATTTTGCATTTCATTTGTCTGTATGTATCTATCTATATTTGTTCCGTTTTCCCATTCGAATTCAGTGTATTTAATCTTTATGCAATTTAACAAATTTTATGTAGGTATAGTACCCATTGGGTCATCAGAGGCTTCGTTATAGCCCTTATTTTCAAAAATTATTGTTTTTCTATCACTTGCAAAGACTTATAAACGGATTGCTGTAAAGAGATGTGCCCTTTATATTATTTAACTCTTATAAGAATGGGGTTTTACCATGGCTGGGGTCTTCTGCTTTAATGGAGTTACTAATTTGTAAATGAGTCAATTCAAAAAGTTATCAAACCTGTAGTTAACATACAAAATTTAAATAGAGATGACTATCATGCATTTCAGGTAGATAATATACACCTTTTTCGGATGTCGACACAAAAACTTAATAATGATATATGAATAATTCTTTTTTGTTTGAATGTGAAATTAAAATTTTCTGTGCCTTATATAATTATGTAGGTGTACTTGAAATTGTTTGAATAGGGTAGAATAGGATTTTTTAGATACATAAAATTAATGTTTTTACTATAGATGGTAAATTGCAGAAACTCGTAAGTGAAGAGAATAGATATTATTATAGTAATATTTATTGCTTCCGGTATTAACAAACATCATGTTTATGCAAATATTCATGGAACTAGAATCAAAGTAGTCGTATATAGAGTGTTATATATGTTATGGGTATGTTTTTTCCAAGAAATTTAATTTTAAATGAGTATGTCAAAATAAAAATTGAAATTTATCATTATATTCAAGGTCACCCATCACTTTCCGGTAAACTGTAAACCTAGAATATTTGCTCTTAAAAATACAAATCAAGAAAATATTCTTATCTGAAATAAGCTAAAGCGAAGATCAGAGGACAGAAGTGGTCGCATGTCACCGTATATTCCTATTATGTATTGTTTAACACAAACATTTAGGTACAATACGACCTTGGCTCTCCACTGAATATTCCTTTATCGAATTTCGGTCAAAAAAGTTTTCTTATTCTGTAATTCAAAGAACACATTTATATAGTAGGGTATTTGTTCTTTTAAACTTATAACGTATTTTAGAGTTAACTGTTTTTTGTATTTAAAATATATTGTACCTAGGTAAATGCTATTAATAAATAAGTTTTGTGATAATTGAGCTCTTAACGATTATAATAATAACGATTATACAGCATATTCATCAAAATCGGTTCAGAAGTGTAACTGCTACGGTGAAACAGCTACGTATATAGATACTAACATAAGTACATACATGATAAAACAAAAAAAGGCGACACTTGAATTTGTATGCCTATGTATAAATGAATAACACATGGACTGAAAAGTCCCGGGCCTAACGAAGAAAACACAGTTTTTTTGGTTTAACATTAGCTTTATTCATCAACGTAATATCCATCAAGAGCAACGCAATCATTCCAGTCCACTGCGTTCTGCATCATCGGTGTCTCTACGACCACGTTTGAAGTCAGCAAACCAACGTTTTATTGTTGTTTCTGATAGAGGGGAGTCCCCATAACACTTTTCAAGCCATTGCTCCGCTTGAACGGTATTTTTTCCCATCAAGAAGCAGTGTAAAATTAAAACACGAAATTGTTTTTGATCCATTGTTTTGAAAATAACAAAAGTAGCGTGACTCTTAGCACAATTACTCACAAACTAATGAATATAATATTATGAAATTTTAACAGCTGTCTTTTGAAGGTTAGTATTAACTGAAAAAAAAGTGACTGCAATAAAACTAGCACCATCTATGTGTTAGGCCCTAGACTTTTCAGTCCATGTTATATGTGTGTATGATAGAGACCTCTAAGGGTCTATTATTAAAGTCAATCTGTAATATAATATACATTGCATTTTTTCAATTTTCGTGCATAAATAACTCAAAAAATAAATTATTATATTATATGGTACGCGTGAAAATTGAAAAAATGGAATTACATAATTTTAAGTAAGCGTGGAAGATTCAGTTTCACGCTTTCTAATTTGATTCCACCGCATTCGTAAAGACCATTATGCCACAAAAGTAAAGAACATTCTAATTTGAAATAAAATAAATAACAATAGGATATTTACGACTTAGTATAAAAGAAATATTTCGAATAAGAATTGAAAAATGGAATTTCCATTTTCTTCTCTCACTTTTACAATATTTGATACATATATGATTTTTTTATGAATTTTTGAATAAATCTCTTTTTCCAATTAAAATAAATTTAGAAAGAATATACAGTTAGAGTTAAGAGAAATTTCAAAATGAATAATATCAGCTAAGCTTTATCAAACTCATGGAAATTTTTCGACTCTAAAAATTAGTTCTAGATAGATGATATAGTAAGGTTCTTGATCATACACGGAAAAGGGTAAAAACAGACCATCCGACATCTAGATCAGATCGTACGTTATATTATTAAATAGATTGTATAATATGTAATATTTTGATAATGTTAATAATACATTTGTTTTTACAAGTCAAATTATGTGGTGTACAAAATTACTTATCAGTAACTTGTTACCATACATATACTATAAAATATATACGTAAAGTAATAACTAGGTTTGATCCTTGCTCCGTTGTATGATATAATAGGTACTATATGAGGAGTTTTATGCTACTAACCACTAGTAACAATATCTCTTCTATTCAATGATGTTAGTAATAATAATTTATTTTAACAAGGTGGTCTTTAGCATATACGAATGTTAGGGATGATAATAATGATAATAACAGTGATGATATAATGATACAATCTTATATGTGAAAATAGACTTTTATTCTATTTCTTTTAATTAGTATTAAAAATAATTTTTTGAATTATACTGTAACTTTGAATGATAAAATCGACACTTTTAATCTAGATGGAACGGCAGCGATGGAAATTCACAAAGTAAATAGATATTTATATTAGTATTTAGCGGAAACAATATAATCCAGAATACTTTTTCATAGGTTCGATATCAATACATTCAAAAAATAAAATTCGTAGTAAATTAAATCACAGCACAGGGCCAACTGAGTCCCTCCTCATCATGGATTGTTAGAGCCTTCTTATAGCTTTGCTTACTGGCGTTTAATGATTTGCATTAACAACACATCATCTACTTGTAATAATCACTATTTTATGATAGACGTTATTTATGTTAAAATTAAAATCAGCTATTTCATAAATTGATGGATATGAAAATAAATGTTGTTGGTTATATCTCAAATAATAATATAATAATAACAATAATAATAATAATAACAGTACACGTGAAAACATCATACATACACAATAATGACTTTCGAACAAAAGAATTTGATATAGACATAATAAAAACATATTGTTAACCATTGTTATTATTCTCATTATTATCAAATAAAATATTATAATACACTTGAATATTTATTTTTCTCTGTCTATCCATTTTTTTTTTTTTTGTATATATGTATATAAATTATTATATATACAACGGAATAACAATACAGACATATTATTTATATACAGTGATCAATTAATACAGAAATTGAAGAATATGGTAATTATTGAAAAATATATAAGTGAATTTCAGATAAATTGGAATATGCTATGAGATTAAAAAATTTAAAAATGTTGAGAAAAATCACTAAAAAATAAATTCAATAGGTATAAATAATTTCCATGTGAATAATTACGTGGTACGTTTTCACCGATTTTGAAAGATATTTATCGTCTTATTCTATTTACACATCTACCAGAAGATCAAGAAGACTCAAAACAGAAACAGAAAATTCATAAATTAGAAAAAATTATTATTGGTTTCTTGAAACCAATTTGTTTTTGGAATTTTTCTTTCTTAACTTTTTATTAAAAGTCCCGCTGAGGTGGTGAAAATTCGTTCATAATAAAAAGCTCTTAAATATGCATGTGTCATCGTGTGTGTAATGTTTTTTTTTTAATTTATGAAATGTATTTTTTATGCATAATTAAAAAAAAAATACATTAGCATAAGTATGCCAAATTCCATACTCCTCTGTCCGTCTAATTTTCGTAAAAGAAAGAAAAAGGGCCACAAATTTTTTTCTGCTAGTGTGACGAGATAAATAAATTTTATTTTCAATTTGAAACCGTTATTTTGAATTTTCCTCAAAAGTGCTACAAAATTTTTGCTTCACGTATTAAATATAGATGATTAAATTTAAATATTGAATAATGTGTCAAAGGCTTAAACAGTTTACAATGTTAGTTCATATATTTACGGATTTTATAAGTCATGTTATGTTTCGATGAATTTTACTGGCATAACAAATAAGACGTTCAACCAGTATAATAAAAATGTAATCTACAATAATTTTTGCTTTCTTTATTTATTATTATATTCTGTACGATGGTTACCTACACCGACCCTTGTCACATTGTCAGTTGTCACATCAGCCCACGTAAATATTTAATTTCTACTTGAAAATGTGTAAGAGTAAGGTACTTAGAATTTTTAGTTTTATTTCTTCGACGACGTATTTCCGTTTTATAATGTAATTAAAACATGTTGAATATATGACTCGCCTACGCTATCATTTTGGAAAGTAAGAATATTTATTATATAATATACCCACTAAATTATTTACTAAAATAGATACTAAATAAAAATTAAGTTATTGTGTCAAATATGTCTTTTTAAACATAAGGTTTTAAGTTTTTTTAATAAATTAAGTTTTCCAACACTATCTTATTATTTTGTATTCTATTCTGTCATTATAAAGTATGATCATACGATTTACATCTGTACACATAAGTTAAGCTTAACCGGAAACCGATAAGTCTGTTAATTTTAACTTAACAGCAAGATTTAATTTCAAGCAAGTCAGGGGACAGGTGAAACTAAATAAAGTAAATTGTAATAAATATTCTTTTTGATCAAGATATTTTCGTATTCAACATCATCAGGTTTACTTCTGAGTGAATGAGATGTATTTCATTAATTTTTTGGAAAATATTTAATAATTTAAACAATTGAAGCTTTAATGGCAAACAAAAATTATCTAGTCAAACGTAGGTTCTTATTTTTAGTAGTAAATTGAATATACGCTTCCAAAAATTATCCAGTCAATAGCATGTTAGTTATTAATTGCATAAAGAAGTATATATGCTTCGCAGATATCAAGGACATTTGGGTTTTAAAAATGACCTTTTGTTTTTAAGATCTATCCAAAAAAAAAAAAAAAAATCAAAAAAAAAAAACGAAAACTAAATCATCGTCGGCATAATAATTTACTGTCCAGTATTTCGTCCATCTATTCAAGCTTCAAATGTCTATTACTCGGTTCTTTTCAAAGGTGTCAAAGCAAGATTTGACACCTCAAAGTTCTCTGTTGTTTTAAGGAAATATTTACAAAACCTTAAGTTTAAACAAACATTTTTGAAAGTACGCATAGAAAGTTGGCAACAACCTGCTAGAATACTTCAAAAAGGTTTTTGAAACTTTTTTTTTGCTTTTGCTAGTTTTTTTTTTTTTACGAAATTAAAAAGATGATTTAACACAAATGCTTATTGAAACATTGGAATTAAGACAAGAGTCAATTTTAAGACACGATAAACTAGTGGAGAAGGAGGCTGTTTCATACAATATTTCGGTAGCTTTAATCTTTAGAAATTACTTGTCTGAAATTACTTAAACACTCCGTACAAATAAATTCAAGAAAAGGATAATATAAACTTAATAAAAATGATGAATGTTTATTTGTTTAAGTACTGAAATAATTATATGAAATAATATTTTATCATAAAATATTTAATATAATAATAATAGAAAAACAGCTTTTATTAAAATAATAATTATTTCAACGTTATCTACCACTTCGTTGCTTTTACATCAGCTTTTATAATTAACTTTTTTTTACGTATGACTTTTTTCTTCTCTTTCTTTTCGCAATTTGTTTTTCAAGGAAAATTATCTGTGAGGAGAATGCAATTTTTCTATTTATCTATTCTAGAAAATACATCGCCCCTTCGTGTCAATTAGAGGTAGAAAATGGCTTTGACTATTTAATCTGCATTTGAGCTGCATTGATATTGCTTGGGTCTCAACCTTTGCATAAGCTGTCATTAGAAATATATATTTTGCACCCAGATTTAAATTTCAAAATGTGTTATCTATAATAACAGTTAATAACAATTGTTATTACTAGATACAACAAAATAATTATACAACTCATACAAAATTCTCTGTAATATGTTGATCAACAAACGCCATTAATGTTTAGTTATAATACCACCAGTGCATATGATAGTGGTTGCCGCCATATTATAAACTGCATTTGGTATTTTAAATGATGGCTTTAAAAATATTGGAAGTGGAATGAACAGTCTGAGTTGGTACCTATATAAAATTTGAGGACTAGTAAAGTTCGTATAATCACTTTTAAATTTTAATATTTACGGGTTGGTGGTTGTGGCGTTAAGTATCGAAATAGACACTGAACCATTTAAAATTAAAAGGCTGATTTGACTTATATCTCCTGGTATGAATAACAACGGAATAAATAGCTTAGTTTGAGAAAAGTTTTTGGGAATTTGTCTTCGTAGGATCCATTCTAATATGTTTGAAAATTTAGACATCATTCTACATAAATAATTGATTGAAGCATAAAGATTAAAATTTAAAATTAATAATACTCTGATGAAATCTGAAGTAACAGTAAATCAGTATGTTTAAATTGGGGGAACGGTGCAGTTTAAAATCAAAATTTATGATTTTTTGGTTAATATAATGTAAATTGTTTGTATAAACCATGATTAAATTATAAAAATTACTGCATTTTATAGTGTTTCGATTTTCTGGTTAAATTTAACGCCTCGCGAA
Organism: Chrysopa pallens; assembly: GCA_020423425.1. Classification (NCBI taxonomy): domain Eukaryota; kingdom Metazoa; phylum Arthropoda; class Insecta; order Neuroptera; family Chrysopidae; genus Chrysopa; species Chrysopa pallens. The sequence goes on along the minus strand of CM035593.1, from coordinate 42,851,433 downwards.
CAGGCTTAAGTTGTGCTTCGTATTGCACTAGGCACAACTTTAATAGCTATGTATGTTATAGTCAAAGAGATTTAATATTCTTACAATAACGATTGCCTCCTTTAAAAATTGAGCCGTTTGTTCCCATTGCCAAATAGTACAAGCCGTTCACTAAAATAAGAAAGGTCGTATGTAATTACTTCGAATTTGTACTTTTTTTTCTCCCTTTGAAATATTAACTGAGCGTGTAGAATTAAAATGTATGGAGTTTATAAGATATTTGTGTCCATACTAGTTCTATTTAGCTAGAAATATATGGGTAGAACTATTTGAACTGAATTTCGCGGGAAAGGAGATCGCGGAGAAACAGCTGTTATTTACAAAAAGTGCAAAATTATTTCATGTTATTTTGGACTAAGCTCATTAAATGAAAAACAAAGAATTATTGTAGTGAAAAAAGTGAAGGTATACGCTACATGGAATATTTTAGAATAATTCCTGAACTGCCAAAATTCTAATGGAAGGAAAGCTGACTGACTTAAAGTCCTATAGATGAAATAATTAAATAATTGTCGACCCATCTGAAATTGTCCGATTTTAATAGCATTTTTATTAATTTTGGTTGGCACTTTCAAGCGTCATCCCACTAAATGGGATACATCAACCAAATTGATATCAAAATAAAGGTTTTCCACTGGAAGTAATATGCATGCAGACTAAATTGGAGGTGTCGACCTTTTGGTCTAAATTAATACTTTGCACACACAAATAACCAACACCAAATATTTCTTGTACCAGACCAACTTTTAATTGAACAGCTCGGCCAAATACGTAAATGGTTTTCATTGTATTATAAGTATTTCGTAAACTCATTGTACAGTGTACCTCTGCATGTACATATATTGTACTAGTTTGCAGTCGACTGAATTATATTATATGATACTAAACTATACGACATTTTCATTATTACATTTGTGAAACCTATGACTGTTGATATTTGCCACAAAATGAAAACCACAGTTGATTAACGCAGCAACAATAACAACAGCCAACCTGACCAGGTATATCCCGTGTTATATACAGGAATATAGCTATGTTGTAAGACTATAAACATGTACAGTGTCAACGAATACATCTTCAAATTGTAAATGAAAATTAATTATGTAAAAGGATATTTCATATTGATTCTTGAAATTGGCTTTCCAGCTAGAAAATTTATTACTAATATAGATAGAAATAATAATTTATAAAGAATTACTAGGAAATAACTAATGCCATGTTCATTTTGTTAGCCATAATTATAACTGTATCACTGTAAAATATCTTTATTGAACACAAATATTTTCAATAGTGCCAATTATATTTAATATTTTATTTCATATGATTAGTTTTAATTAAACATTATTCTTTCTGTCCTATTCTGATCAATTGTTTAGAAATATTTAAGCTTCAAGATTCGGTCGTTCGCAGTTGAGATTCGTAAAAAATATGCTGTCATTACATCCAATTCTTGAAAATGCATATTTTAATAAATTAAAAATATTATTTATATATCGTTGGTCAAAGAATATCTCTTACCAGACGAACTTTTCACACATTTAAACTATATAGGACTTTTGACAAATATGTTTTTAAGTTTGTTTCAAAATCTTGAAAAGGAAAGCTTTTTTAAATTATCATATTTTTTGAACACGATATTTTTTGAGCAAATTGTGTCACTTTTTTCAGTTTTTGGCCTGTACCTCAGAAAGTAAGCGTTTCTCGTTCATAATTTTGGGAGAACCATTGCTGCTAGAGCGCATCTAAAAAGGACCTTATTTGGTTGGAACAATTTATTACAGATAACAATTTATATAATATAAAAGTAAATTTCTCTTAAAAAACGAATATAGGATTCAGTAACAACAGTGAAGTATCACAGCAAGGGTGATTTCCGATTAAATGGTGAATTTCACAAGATATGGAAATATAGTCTTCTCTAGGATTGCTCTAGCGGCGATACGGTTAGTCTTCTAAATAAACGTTAAGTGTAAGAAATGTAGGAAAAAAAGTGCCAACATTTGATCAAAATGTTTCGAGAAAATAAAGGTCCGGACAAAATTAATACCCGTATTTTTAAATTCGTGTTATGTGCAATTATAAAACGCGAGAAAATCAGGACTATAGCAAAACTTTACTCTGAACTCACTGAGCGTCTAATTTCAAACCTTATTATAAAACTTTAAAAAAAACTTTGTATTTATTAAATCAAGACGCCTCAGTTTTTTATTATTGTCCTTTAGCAGTAACCATAAGATTTAAAATTCAATTTTCTCTTGCGTGGAATTTAAAATATAATAATTTATTTAATTAAAATAATAGCGTTGAATCAAATTCCACCCATTTTCCAATAAAAAGTGTTATTTTTCTTAGTTCTATTCTTAAATTACAAATTTTGCCGCAGTCTGTGTACATTGTTTGATATAAAAGACACTGTACTGTTTCAAATGCCTGCGCAAATTACATAGTCTTATCTCACTTTAATATAAACAAATAATTATTGTTGTAATATACCTAGCAATATACCAACCTCTAGAGTTGAGGTTAAGTTACGTTTGTAATGTATATTTAATATGTCATTTGTTGTTTCTAGTTGGTTTGTTTTTGAGATAGGTACACAACAACCTGTATGTAGGTAGGTAGTATACATATAGGTATTGCATTATGTACAAGTAGGTATCTATCTATCTGTTCTCTGTTTGGTACAGATATATACACATTTATATAGTGCACAATAAACATGAACATGATGTATTCCATTTAAAAATAACGAACAGTTTGTGATTTGACGACCCTGATAAAAAAAGTCTTATTCAATCCTATTTAATAGGTATGAATAGGAAATTTAAAAAAGTCATATTCAATTATATTCAATCATTGCATAAGAATGGATAGGAAATCAATAGGATTGAATAGGAAATTTCCTATTCAAATGATTTCCTATTCAATCCTATTGATTTCCTATTCATTCGTGTACAATTTCCATATGATTGAATAAGACTTTTTTATTAGTGTCGATCTGTGATCGTTATAAATGTATTTCAGATTTTAAATTATAGAACAAAAAATTTGATGAAGATGTTTAATATAAAAAATGCCTGAAACAACAGAAAATTTGTTATCTTCCGTTTTGAATCTTCTTTGTTATGCTCGTTAATTCATAAATTTTAAATAGCTTTTATGAAATAACAAAATAACTTCTGGATTCGAAACAAAAATTTCTTTTGGAACAAAAATCTCAATGTAAATCTTAAATTATAAAACTGTTTATTTCAATAACATTTTTCTATGAAATTATTATCTATGAACAAAAGCATTATTTACGATTGAAATAGAGTGTTTTTAAATCTTGTACATAATATATAAAGTAAAGTATAGTTGTTCGAATTAAACTAATTCTTAATCTTTTTTTAAATTAGTTGGTTTCAAAAAAAAAAGTTGACTCAAATCGGTCAACATTTGGCCAAGATATTGGGAAAATTAATTTTTTGATTCTTGTGACGTTAAAAAAAAAACAAACAAAATTTAGTTTTCCACTATAAGGCTCAATATTTATCCAATTTTGGCAAACAAAGTATCTAATTATACTAAATTTGGGTCGTTGTTTTCTAATTTTTGGTTAAATTAAACATGACTATAATATGTAACCAGATACGAATACACTGTTCTTGAAATTTCATATTTAGGTTAAAATTAGCGAATTAATAATATAAAAATTGAAAAATACGTCGTTAAATTAGTTGGTTTCAAAAATAATTTCTCTTAAATCGGTTAATATTTGGCCGATATTGGGAAATTTTTTTACAAAAAAAAAAAATTTGTAATAGTGGTTTTGAAAGTCGAATAGTGGTTTGGAAAGAAATAAAAGTATGTTACTTATAAATATTTCAGTTGCAGTTTTTTCGCATTTGATTTAACAATAATACTATCTGTCTATTGGGAAATCTCAAATTTTTGCAATATTCAAATTTATTACTAACTAATCGATTATGTTCTGGTTCGGTGTATTATTACTGGTTTGAAATATTATGATTTCTATTATTTAGATGTTCTAGCACAATGAAATATTTTGTATGGAACATAAATTATTGAAAAGTATTACTATATAATGATAGAAGTAAATTCGCATGTGTTAATTTTGACATATGAAAATTATAAAATTTAATAATCATATGATATGTAATGTAATTTATAATCATATAATATAAATTGTTTTCAAAGATTGTGATACTGATTATTAACAATTAAAAGATATTCACGATGAACAAAATTATGTATACATATTAAAATTTTTAAGTAGCTGGGCCTACTTGATTAAAAATTTATATATATTATTGAATATTAGTCATAATTATGATTATATAGTTTTAATATGATATTGATAATTATTTTAATTTAATATATGCTACGATAGCACGATTTTATTCAAAAACCATTTTTCATCTGTTTAACATTTAGGAATTAAACATGGTTGTTGTCACCAATCCTGGCAACATAATCAGGATGTCATCGATAGTCTACTAACTCAACAAGTGAAGAATACCAAAGACATAACTCATTTACTTTAGTTTTATCACACATTTTGTGGTAAATTTCATTTTTATTTCTTTGTTAAAAGTAATTGAACTCCTTATTCCAAAATATAATTAAGCTCATAAACTCTCTATTATAGGTATTATTGAAATTATTATGACATATTTGTGTATATTACTTAGCACTCTGTTATAGGACATAGCTCATGCCACGTCTTTATTTTAGTTTATTTTAGACAAACGATTTATAAGAACCAAAAGTTTTTAATAAATAATGCTGTAAGCTAATATATTGACAATTCCGGGTTTTTTTTTAATGGATGGCGACTCACTCCACAAATTATTTATATCTATATTAATAGTTAATAATATAACTAGTTACACCTAACAGTCAGCCGTTATATATCCGATTTAAAAATTTGTGTGTGATATAAATGTACAAGTTTTATATTATTTATTTACTACTTATTACCCTCCTATATATGAAAGATGACTTTTCTACTTATTACACTTCAATATGAACGATGAGTTTACTATTTATTAAAGTTCAACAAGAAAGATAACTTAAGGAAATATAAAATTGAAAATTTTATGCTTTTATTTTATAGTAGTATTTTAATTTAATTATGTTTAAAAATCATTTTTACATAAATTTTACTACAAATTATTGAGCCACAGCATCGCATAGCCAGTTCTGTATAAACCAAATCAAGTTCAAACATAAAAAACAGAATCATGCTTTCTTAAATTTCCATGACCATTTCAAAATTTGTGAATAAAAAAATAATCACATAGAATATTATATTCTGGGAATCATATCAAACGCAAATAACAACGTATAATAGAAATACATAAGTAATCCAATATTAAAACCGCATTCAATATGTTTCAAAATGTAATGTATAAACATAGATTTTCAAGATTGATATTTTCTTGGTACAACAACAAAAAATTGTATATCTACAACAGTCAAGAATAGATATAAAATGTTTCTATATATATGAGCAGTGTAATCTATTCGATATAAATAAAAATTGCGAATTATATTTATTCTTCATACGTCTATGTGTTGTACATATTATATACGTTCTACGAAAAGTCTTTTATATCTTCTAGAAACGTATTATTCACGTACAATATTATGTAAAGTAAGTTTGTTATACAATAAGGGAATCAATCATTATCTGATAAAACGCAATAGAGAAGGAACAATAAAAAAACTTTGCTATTTTACCCATCAAAATGTGAAACTAGGATCAATACCAAACAAAATTCGAAAATTAAATAAAAATTAATTGAAAAACGAATAAGTTATAATCTCTTAAACATTGTTTTCCATCTTTTTCTAGAAAAAAAAGGCGGCCATTTTGTATGGAAAAATTCTATTCCCCTGTCCTTTTTAAACCAACCATGGTAATATTTACTCCTGTCATCATTCTTATTTCTCATTAACACATGAGCCCGAAAATTATTTTAGTATTTTTCTTCGAAAAGTCTGAAACGCATGAGAGTAAAATTTCATGGAATCCATGTTATAGAAATACGTAGAAAGTGGCTCTATTCAAATTTAATATAAATGAAATTTAGTTCTAGGTAATTAGAAAAATATCACATATCTCTCATTCTACGGAAATAATATCGTTTTCTTCTACTTCTTAAGGGGTTCGAATTCAGCTTATATTACGATCTGAAAACCGAAAGTATCAAGCTGTATTCGAAACACTTATTATTATCCTTCAAAGTTTAAATTTGGCTTTTTGGTTCAGGTCCGATGGCAAAATATTTTTTCTTTCATAGCTCCGCGATATTTTGAGACGTTTAATCTAAAAATAATATTTAAAATTGTACTAAAATGAAAAAAACAAATTCTTGAAAGGTCTAGGAACTTATAAAGGAGAAAAGAGAATTTAAAATAAATTATGTTGCACATTTTACCCAAGCATTCAAGCCCTTTCCTGAAGTTATTATTTCCATTTTATTAAAATTGAAATATTGTATTGTAATTTGTTTCTAAAAGTTTATTTTTTATTAATAATTTTTGTCCAACTAAAGTTACAGTAAAATTTTTTTTCATTCCTTTTATATAAGCCGCAAATTTCAATTTTTTTTCTTTTTCATTTTTCTATAAAATTACATTCCCAACTAGCCTGATTGTCTCAAAAAAAAATTTTCACTCATATACCTTGCAAAATCACAAATTACCTACAGCCAAATATATCAAAACTAGCTTGTGTTTTATTTTCATGATCTATATTCAAATTTAAAAATCCAAAAAGAAGAAAAAAGATTCCAAAGAACATTTTCAAAAAAGTTCATAAACGATTACCAATCGAAATGATATTTGTTCAAAGGATATCAATTATGGAATGTTTTTGTCAATATTTTTGAAACCTACTTTCAGTTCGTATGTATTTGAACATACATAAAGTATATATGAACGTATGTACCATGTATTATGATTCTATTTTAACTAGCCCTAAGGTTTCTGAAATGAAATAATAAAAATATATTTATAGTATGAACTCAATAAAGAGCTATGATATTTGATTGTGTATGTATTGACTGTCTATCTGTAATACAATATGTGGCAGATAATACACCAGGATAATAGTGTTATACACAACACATATTAATTTTGTGAGGGTATACTAAATTTAGTATAAAATTTGTAACGATAGAAATATTGGAGGCACAAACAAAAATTTGGCATAGATGATTAAAAAACTAGCCTACTTTCGCGTGACTGTCTTAAATATAACATCATAAAAACGAAAAAAGATGGTGAGCTGAAATTTATTTTTTATTTTCTCATACATGGTCTTCATTACATTGCTCTAGCGGCCTTGCAGCTACCGGAATCTTAAGGATGTTTTTATTATGCCCATGCAAATGTGTATATTAAAAGTCATACTGTTAGTTGTTAACTTTATTGACGTTGTGTTTGTCAAATAAGATTCAGTTATAGCCTTGAAACCATTGAAATGCAGCTGCGATAAATGACAACATTTTTTTACAGGCACGTTAAACAAGCTTGCATACTTGACAAATACATTTGTCAAACATATATTTGACAAATAATTTGACTGTATTCATGGTACTAAATAAATTAATTTTATCTATTGGTTTGATCGTAGGTCCTTTTGTTTGAAAACATGAAGTTTGGCAAACAGAATTGAGACACATATTTGACCGTGTCCAGAGCCCTTTACACGTAATTATTCCTATCTACCCATTAATTTTCTACATTTAAAATAGTATAAGAGCACCATTTCCATCGAACCAAAATCAATATTTTTGCAAATAAAAAATCTGTGCACTTGTAGTATGTTACAATTTATCCAAAAATTTTCCGTTTTAAATTAGACGTTATCGATATCGTTTTTTTAAAGTAACTTTTCAACTACAAAAGTCATATAGTGACTACAGAGGGTATATTTTATACAACATCACACACCAATTCTTGGCGGTCACCTATTCAAGTAGTTTAAGTCAATAGGGGTTTTACTCGTATCATTAATTAAAATTTAAAATAGTTATGATTTAATGATGTCCATAAGTTTGCTTCGAAATAAATATTCTGTCTACGGCAAAGCCAAAAATAAGGCCTATGATTTTAGTAGTTTATGCATATGTACATATGTTTACCGTAGCATATAATCTGTCGATTCTAGTATGAGTAATCTCTTAAACTAAAATAAAGTTATATTCAGGGGTTAGTCGCATGCCACGTGTCTCTTTCGTTAAGGTTGCATGCGACCATGGTATGGATATGAATATTTTCTTGTTTTTACTTTTAAGAGCACTTTAACGTATGAGGGTTTTAGTTCTTTGAAACCTATAGATAAATCCGCCATTCTAAAACACCTTGTATTTTAACAATAGTACATTATACGAACTATCATAAAATTTGAATTTATATGATATAGAATTTTCAGTCTACATTTGCGGTATTCAATACAATATGATCCATTAAATATCAATATTTCTAAGAACTGCTTTCCATTTTCATACATGGTTACCTTTCTGCATGTATATGTACGAGTAAATAGAAATACATAGAGCTACTTAGAAATATTCGAATTTCTAGGAAGTTCTACTAAATCATCTAAATCAAAATATTTATATTATTATTGAAATGTGGAATAAGATTCTTCATAATATAAATCGTTAGGTATTATTTGTTTATTTTGTGTGATTAAAACAAGCGAAGAAAAGAAGTAACCGTAATAAAGCCAATAAGTAATTATGGCCAAAATTTCGGCATTTACAAAAATGATTTAAATAAAAGTTTTCTTCTGAAACAAACATAATATTTAGTTTAATTATGGCCAAAGTTTAGGAATTTACATGGCCTAATTAGGTGATTCTATGAACACCCATACCAAAATTAGAGTCTATTTTACTTACGGCGAGTATAAGAGTAATTCATTCCAGTTTCAAATTATCTCTTTCAAAAACAACGTACCATTTTTGACGTAAAATAGCATTCAGAAATTTAATCTAGACAAATTATATTTTGCACTTGGTACAATGGAACTAGCTTAATTTTAGGAAGTGTTTGGCTAGACTAAATTTCTGAAAGCTATTCTACATCAAAATGATTAGTTGCTTAATAAAGATACAATAAATTGACACAGAAATTTGTTTGAAACCATGAACTATGAACTTTTCGAACTTTTCTAGACAAGTGTCTTCTTACTTTGATCGTTAAAATTAAATTATACATATAATATTGACTGTACCTATCTTCATGGAACATGGAGTATTTTAACATATATCTTTCAATTTCTTTAGTTGTGTTCGAGTATATTATATTTTCAAGTAAAGTTTTTGTAATATATTGCAAAGGTTTATTGTTCGATATGTTTAAAAATGCATTATTAATATTTAAGATCTTTTATTATCTTCCATCTTCTATATATGCGAGATATATAAGTCTTTATGTGAATTCAATGGAATTGGAAAAGGTTTTCTATAAAAGGTAATATTCTATAATGGTTATTTCTATATTAATTCATAAATATATTTTTGATGACCACCAAACAAGTTTATTTGGAACCTATTCAAAGAGATAAGTATTTTATAAGAAGGAGAACACCATTAGGTTACTCAAAATTTAAATGATGCTGTTGATAAAAAATGAAGAAGTTAAAATATATAATAAATTAAACTATATTGGACTGTATTGGAATCAAATAAAATTCTAACTATATTTAACTAAAAAAAGTGTATTCATATTAAAAAACAGCGAATAATTTATTCTATATTAATAAGATGCTACGTATTACAATCAAAGAAATGATATTTTAGAATACTATTTTATTTTTCGTTGATACAACCATGAATTATTGCAGTTTTGGATGGGTGGAAAAAAACAGAAGCAAAAAACAAGTGATACATAATCGAAAATTATATTTTTTGAGAAATGCTGGAGGTAGAGGAAGATACCTTATGGAATTCAGACACTTATTTATACTTAGTTTATATTTAAGAGGTAATATTTGTATGAAATTAAACAAAATTTTGGCTTCGAAATTTATATAATTTTATTTTTATGTATTATTTTAATATTCCGTTCCAGGTTGTGGATGGAACAATTTTGTACAGTCTCGTCAAGAGACTGCCATTCCGTCTTGGTTGGCTTTCTCCTCCTTTTTATCTTTGGTGTTTGGTAGTGTTCGCAGTTTATGCTAGAGAAAAATATAAACTTGCAATTTATGAAGCGATGAAGCATATAAGTAGTTGAAATTAATAAAATAAAATTATTATTTCCTTAAATTAATGCTTTACAATATCTACAGTAAACAGTAAAACATCAACAGTAATCTCTACAGTAAAACTGTTGTCAAAATTTCCTATCGAAATCGATTATTTCAAATAATTTAACACCAGGAAAATTTCTATAAAAGCCTAGTTTGAATAATTCTAGCATTTACTATTTATGCAGAATTAAAGGATTTTCTAAATTGCACCATATTAGTTATATTCGAAAATAATCAGGAATTTTCAATAAATTACGATACGAAAACTAAACAAATTTTTTTCAAGCAGGTACACAATATTTCCGAGTTCGGAAGCAAGAAGCATTTTTAAATTTGTGTTATATGTAAATAAATTTAACTTGTAGAAATTAGAAACAAATTTCAAGAATTATACTATATATCTTTGAAATTTTGATTTCAATAACCATATCTGAAAATTAGAGATTTCCATTGTCTTTCTATACTATGAACAGTACGAAATACGTTGTTAAAAGAAACCCCTGTAACACTGTTACGTGAAATGCATCAAAATAATTAAATTGCAAAGCGAAATAGCACAAAAAAAAATTAATTAAAATATAAAATGATATTAATTTCCAAATAGACCGGTATCTATCCCTAAAATTGGATCAGGACTGTGATATGGATTTACATTTTATCAATGAAAACGCCAGCAAACGAATCAAAAAGAAATTTCAACATATTTTAAAATCATACAGATTGTTAAATCGTTTTAGTAGTCTTTTGTTAACTTTTTTTCTAATAGCTTGTGGAGGCAGGGGTATAACATAGAAGGAAGCACCGTTAAATAATTTTTTTTATACAAGGGTATAAAATTTCCTAATTACAAAACATGTTTAAGTGTTCGTAAATCACCGAGTAAAGGTTATTTGGGAAGAAAAATTTCGGAAAAACTTGTGTTTCCAGAGTGTAAGTTGTTTTTTCATATTTTATTACATACACATTATTTACTTCGATTTTAAATAGCATTAAACGGACTGCAAATTTTTTATAAAAATTAAAACAATTAGATTTCTGTAAAAGTCATTGTGAATTTGATTTTCAAGTGGGCTCTATGTAGATCCCACACCTTTTGAAAGATTCTTTAAAATTATAGGGAAAACTTAAATTAACCAAGATTTATTCATACACCATTTACCATGAATATAAAAATCGAAGAAATATAAATGTATAGTCATTAAAAAAACGCTAATACCAAACTTTTCTATAAAGAATTGAACATTTGAACGTCTAGAAAAGGCTGATAATTCGTTGGAAAGTGTCAATTACTTTGATACAAAAAAAAAAAAAAAAGAAAAAGAAAAAGAAAAGAAAAGAAAAAAATGAACGCACTTCCTTAAATTATTAATCATTTTGCCGCTTAGAAGTGGCTAAAAGTTCAGCTGAAAGGTTTTTATTACATTTAAAGATATATTAAAATCAAAGGTATAAAAGCGTGCTTATAAAAATTTTTGGATAATAATTTACTGTCATCATATTCTCAAAAGGGAATTTTAGTAACTCTTTATTATTAGCACAATAAAAATACATTCTGACTGCAGAACATAATGACAATATCCAAGAAAAAAATTCCACAAAGGTCAAGCAATAGGAAAAGTTACAGTTTTTGACAACCTAATCCATAGGATCACTAAGACCGATATAATTCCCGATACTTCACTATCAACTTTGTTAGAATAAGTATCAAAATAAATGGAAAATAATATTATAACAGTTCTAGTCCAATTTTCGTGCTAAATACTAGTCTAATACGCCAATTAATTTAGGAAGTATTATATCCATATTATTGAATAAAAATTTAAAAAAAAAAACTAACAAAAACATCCATATAGGCACATACAATTTAAATTCGTAAAGAGTCTATATCAATCGAAATATTTATGTACTTGTATTCACCAATACAGAATTTATCATAATCAACATTACATAAACATTTTTGTTTTTTATGATTAGAATTTAATGGAATTTTTTATATCTGCCATTTATTAGCAAAATATCCTCAAGTGTTGATTTTTGATTAAAAATTTTTCATAGGTAGAAAAATGTAAACATTTTTACCGATGATATGTTTTTTTATGGATATTTCATACACTGCATATCTATGTATTTCTACTACGTTGGTAACACTTGTTTTCGATAAAGTTTATTTTTTTATTTTTTGTTTGATATTTTTATGTTTTGTATGTTTTAAAATCTATTTTATATGTGTGGAAAAATGAATTCATAAATCTATTCATGAAATTGATATTTTTTTATTTTTTAATTCTATAGTATAATCGATTTTTGTCTAGCTCGTTCACAATATCATTTTGTGGGATCTGGTTTATCAATAGTGATATACCGAAGATTAATTTCTGATACTTAGATAGTATTTCGAAGCCATTATTTTGTTATATTACTTTTCCTCTTGACCTGCTTGAATTTATTTTTTCCTTGATTTTGTCTTTGTTCTGTAGTCAAAATGAAGTTTTATTGTAGTAATAATATACTTAATATTATTAGGAAATGGTTTCATCATGTTGAAACAAGATTGTAATTATCAGATTTTAAAGAATGAAAATGTAACGGCTTCGATAGAAAAAAAAACCTAAAAATAGTTTGTATATCGGAACTATCGGTACTCCAGAAATAATTTTTCCCATTGGAAAGCGAAGAAATGAGGAAAATTTTTTGAATTCAGTTTTCAAACTGTGTTAATTTCAAAAACCAAGAAATAATCACCCTGCATGATTCTTTATTTTTAAAAAACGAAACAGATTTGAAAAAATTAATATAAGAAAATTTTTAGGTAAAAAACATGGAGAAAATGAAGGAAATGACAAAAATTTTTAAACAATCAAATCAATTATAACAAAAGTCCTCAAACTACATGTTATCTTTTTGTATAGAGAAAGTAGAAAATGTTTGACTTAATGAAAAGAATAAAAGAAATTTTTAGAAAACAATATCCTTAATTGAAAGTTTTTTTTTCTATGCCTCTAAATATTTTAATAATAAAATAGCTTTATAATAAAAGAAGAAAAAAATAAAATAACATATTCGATCTGTTGATTCATACGGGTAGGTAGAAAAGGAATTTAATCAATGAAGCATGTTGGTAAATTGGATTAAATTTAATTCGAGGGGGAGCATAATACCAACGTAGTAATAACAAACATCACAAACTATGAAATGAAATTTTATTAGAAAAGGGGATGAATGATTTCCTTCGAATGATATTATTTTCTCATTTTGTTTTCGTTATAATCAAATCCTAAGCTAAATGGTAAGTGGGTGATCACATTTTTATTTCATACTCACACATGTGTACCTCATATTTGCTGTACTTCATTGCAATTTGAAGAAAAATATTTTTATTAACTTATATAATAAGCATATATAAGTTATAATATACAGATATTAGAATGTTCAGAAAAAGATAACAATAATACGAATAAAAGACGAAACAGTTAAACTATTGTTTCAAAAGCGAAGTTTCGCCAGTTTATACATAACTCAACTTTTCAAAAATTTTTCATTTCGAAACTAAATAAATTGTTTCTATAAACCGTGTGGTCAAAGTTTAGACTCGTTAAAATGATCTGACTTATAAACATTTTATTCTTGAATTAAAAAACGTTTATATTTAAAGCATCTAAAAATTTTTTACAAAAACAATTTAAAATATTCAAGTGTTGACTATTTACACTATTCGGGGTATAAGTGTCCGGCCATAAATGCGCTAAGATATTGCAAAAAGATGATTTATGCAAATTTTCATGGTTCCAGAACTACCTGTTCAGAATTGTCTACCAACTCTTTTACAATTTCATCATCTAGTATTTTTGGGGATACCTAAAAATATAATTTTGAACAGTGATTTATTAATGTATGTCGACTAATAATTCTGTCTTGTCAATATTTCAACAAGCAGTAATGAAGCGTAACAATTCTATATTGTTTTTACATTTTATAATAAAATTATTATGTAACTTATAGTAATTTTACCTCTATATACAGAAAGTAACACATATTACTGTATAAAAATAAAATTGAGATAAACCTTCGGAAAAATCGGAAGATGCTACTGATTATTGTATAATTTTTTACTTTTTCGGAGTTGAGTAATTACAATGTTTTTGTATCGTGTATTTTCAGAATGTCGTATTTCATTTAAAAAAAATATATACATATTCATTACTTCTTTTGCTTTTAGTATCTTAGCTCCGAGATCTGAAAAATAAACATTTTTTTTCACACGACTACTATTGTAAAAGAAGTCCTAAAAAACCTTATTATACGAATTTGGAGTTTTTTATTTCATTTTTTAACTAATTTTATTATTTTTAAACAGTATCTACTCATTTCCTAAATTCATAAATGTGTTTATAAAAATCAACACGGGTATTAAGTTTGTTGAGACCGAACAACAAAAAAGCCATAATTTACCATATCTTACAATTTTCTTTATTATTTTTTATTTCGCTTGTTGTCTCGATAATAATTATCGAAGGTGGTTGGTATTCTATATTCGAAATAATATTTTGTCATATTGAAATAGGCCATATTCGATTTGTCAGGAAAATTGCAACTACGGAAAAACGGTTTGTTCCATGAGACACATTTCTATGTTTATAATAGTTATAAAATATAATTCGAAATTAAAAAATGAACTTTTTATACTCAACTTATACTAAATGAATCTTTACGTTTATAACGTTAAAAATATTGAAGGGAATAACACATTTTTGGTAAATGTGTTCATAGAATTACCTAATTTATTACCTGTATCCGTAATCAAGATTACACAAAAACGAAAGGATATTGGCCAATGTATGCAATTTCCAACATTATATTTTGTATATTCTAAGGATCTATTAAAAAGTAGTTTTTCTAAAATTTTATTATAAATTAAACTTAAAAAATTATAAGGTATATTAACTTCAAAATATTGGAGCGCAATGAAACAAAAGAGGTAAGTTGTACAACGCTACCATCTTATTGCACTTTGAGTGCATTGTAGATAAAGAAGATGTGTTTTGGGCCAAATAGTCTGCCTGTGTGTATGCAAATTGTTGCTAGCCTTCACTGCGTTTCTCGATCCAATCAACTCGCGCATACGTAAAAATGAAATCTTTGGTAACTCAATATCTAAGGTTCTACTAATCAGATAAAATTCTTGCAATTTAACCAATGCAGTGGCGGTGCCTAAGGGTTAGTTAAGCAAGTAATGCTTGTTCATTTTTTTTTTGAGGATAATCTCCTTTTTCAATTTTAAGTACATAATAATATTATGCAATAAATCATTCAATAAATTCATTTTTTTAAATTTTCATTAGTATTTTTAATTGCCCGGTATAAATATTGGAAAGTTATTTTTTTCCCCAAGATTTTTGAAAACTAAGTTTTCGTTAGATCACAGCATTTTGAGATTTTAAAAAGTTACTTACGAGAAAGACTAGTAAGCATTGAGCCACACCCATTGGCTGATTATTTTTGTATTATGTTATATCATTAAATTTGTAATGTGATCCAAACTACATATGTAGGCTCCATTCCAGCTCATTTAGAACACGGGAACATAAACTTAGTAGATGCTTGTGAAAAAGGATGCTTATGTATGAAAGCCTTTATCAAATCATATGCCATCATTTATATAGAGGGTATATGGCATTTTTATATCAGACATTTTTAAACATATGAACACTCAATATAAACAATGTAAACTAAATGTCATATATTTAAAATATGTTGTCACTTACTGAAAAATATAAAATTATGTTACAAAAAAAAAATAAAAAATTTGAATGATTTATTAAACATTTTTAAAATTATTATTCCCAATAGTATAAAAAAGTAATATAAAAATATTGTGTATATTATGATGAACAGTATATTTAATATCAAGTAAGTATCATCAAAAGGAAGCAATGCACATACGTACTACCAGTGTTGAGTGAATGCTATTTTACCTCACCAATATCCACACAACAAACAACAAATACCTATCAACTTTACACACAAATCTAACGTCACGAATGTGATGAAAATAAGCTATAGATATGTGTATATGGTACGAAAGAAAAAGTGATGAGTTTAGAACAACTAAATACTGAGTTGACTACGAATGCTAGTATTATATAAGCGGTAGATTAGTATGAATGTAGTATTTGAAACCACTCGATTTGACATGTTAGTTTTGGAACTTCATCAAAATTGAGTTATAATATATAATCATATCCCTACCCTCTTACATAAAAGCATTTCTATTAAAAAATCAAAAAATATAAATTGTTTTTATCTAATAATACAAATTGTATTAACTAAACTTTACAAGCTTAACAAGTAAATTCTATAACTCCAGATATTTATTCTATAATTCCTTTTCGCATTATGAAATTAAATGCGTCTTCGTTATTATTATTATTATAATTATGAAATAATATTTATAATTCACAATTTTCAGATTTTTTTAAGTATGATATAATTCCAACCAACCAAGGTATTTTGTCTTTTTGCTTATCTTGAGTTCTTGGTCAAATTTTGACGTCACAGTTATGACAATTTTTTTTCTTCTTATATTAATTAATGTACGTACACTCTCTGTTATGTTATAATTCGACTCAAATATAGAAACACTTGCTTACTCGATCTCAAATATCAACAAGTTTCAAAAGTGAAAGGGGCGAAAATATTTTGGAAGAGGTGATATTTGAAATTGAGAAAACATGAGTTTACGTATTTGAGGTAAATATATTACAAGATTTTTTGATCATTACTATCACTTGTGGTATAAAACTTAGTTGATATTTATATAATACGAATTCACATATAATAAACATACTATTACCTATGTATAATTGGTATGCATTATTTAAGCAATACATACATTAATTAATTAACTTTTAATTTCTATATAAATAACTGAATTTAAACTTTAACTGTAACAAATTGCCTATAATTTTCTTAAATGAAGAAAAGTGCATTTTTGTATGAAAATTTAATAATGTTTTTTATCTACCATGAATGATATTTTTTTTTTTTGGAGCTTGCACTTAATTTGTAAGTCTAGAATGCTCCTCCAAAATTTTAGCTAATTCTGTTTTTTCGTTTTTGAGCCTTATAAGACTGCAAGATAACCAACTATACATAGAACTAAAAAAGTGATTCTATGAATACCCGTATGAATATTTCGAGACCTCTCGAAATTAATAATTATATACCCTCATATAAACAGATTCGTTTCATTCAAAAATTGTTATATAACATTTTTGAATTGTGCACATTTAGTATATGTGTTATAATATGAGCAAAGCTGTTAGTAAAAGAAAAGAAAGCCCATTAGTGGAAATTTCCCAAGTGACTCTACTACATAACTAAAGTACATCGACAATACACAACAACATATCATCTTATCATTGTCGCCGCTTTAGCTTCTTCTATAGCTCTTTCACATGATTACTTTCACGCTTCGTACTTATATCACCCATCACGCACCTTGATGATTGTTTCAAGTTAGTTTACTTTTCATCTTGTCACTACCGTCATAAATATTGACATTTTGAAAGTTTTGGTAAATTTGAAAATTTACGGAAAAAAATGCATCTTCCTTTTCATCAAATTTTTATCTAAGTCAAGGCAAAGGTCATGAAATTATTGTAATTTCTTCCATAGTACAATGAAATATCATTGTACTATATATGAAATATGAAATATCATTTTAATCATTTTACAACTCGATAACCGAATAAGTCTATAAGTTTTTTTAATCAATTTATATCTCGATATATTACTCCAATAACAAAAATATTTACTTATATATATCTCATCGTTCTGGTTTTTTCTTTATTTGAGTGTTTGTATATTTGGACAAAATCGGGCAATTGAATCCCATGCACCATGATTCAGATTTTTCCAAGACAAATTAACAGTCATAATAGTGTATTGTTAAAGGTGAACGGGATTCAAAGAAGGCAAATGAAAACAACGGGGAAGATTATATATTGTGTTTTGCAATGCACATGATATAATCTTCATTGACTATTTTAAAAAAGTACAGAGGGGAAATGAACAGTATTATGCGTCATTATAAGGGCAGCCAGATGAGAAAATTAAAGGATAATGCACGAGTGAATAAGTACGCAGTTTCACTGGCTAAAATTATTCAAAGTTTAAATTGATAAACCATTCGCAATATTAACCATATCTGGCCCCGCGTGACTTCTTTCTATTTTAAAATAACAACAGTTTTCATCGAAGGAGGAAGGTATTGCACACTTACTTTTTGGAAGGATCAAACAATTTGGAAGGATATCTGTCAAAGTGAATTGAACTAGAAGCAAAGTATGTTGAAACAAAAAAGAAAAAAAAAATTATTGACCTACCACTAAATTTTATTCGAATTTATGATTGAAATATTATTCATTCCCATTTCTAAAAACATAGCATGCGAATAGTTTCGATTACTAAAGTTGTACAAGTTGTATATTATAAGAATATGGAAGTAAAACATTGTACATTTTTTAAGTAAAGAAAGTAAATAAATAGATACATTTATATATTGTTTCTATATACAAGCTAGCAGGGCAAAGTATTTAAAATATAATATTAATATACCCAAAATTAGATACTTTTTTGGTGGTGTAAAATTAAATTAGGTGTAAATTTTAAATTAGAAAAATTGAGCCATTATGATACACTGTTGCCATGATATGACATTGGCTGAGCAATATGAAATTATTGTGAATACAATAATTGGGTGCTTTTATGCTGTACAATCAATAAATCAATTTAATCAAAATTACCCAAAAAACACTGCACACTAACATGAAACACTAACATCACTGCTAAAAAAAAAGTGTCTAGCTATCTGGGATATCATATTAACAACGCTCAAAATTAGGTACTTTTACGGTGCTTTTAAAATGCTGCAAAGTTATATTAAGAGCTCAAATTTTTAAATAAGAAATAGTCATTATGATACACAAGTGCCATGATAAAAGCACCTAGTTTTTAGCATAATTAAATTAAATTTTGAATACTGTGCTCTGCTAGCTTTACTAGTTTATATTATTCCGTAAAACATACTTTATATATGTAAGTACATATATTATTGTCATACTTAAGTCAACACTTATTTTAATTTATGAGAAATTCATTTATTTGGTTCTAAGCACCATGTGTCATTGGATATAGTTAATCATTATGATACGTTATGTTGTCAACATTTTACTATTAACAATACATATATTTTATTCTCATTGCGATTCTTACCAGAAAAATGATTTATAGAAACTGTTATTCGATATTTAGTAAAAAAAATTTTTATAGACTTAGTCTAAATTTTTAATTAAGAAGCTCAATATATCGCTTCATTCTTGATATACAGGTGCAGGCACATGTTACTTTGAAAGAATTTATTGGAGTCGTAATATAATAGGAAAAATAAAACTGCGAGGTGTTTACTCGGAATCTGTTTCAGGAACAATAATTAATTATTTCATTTACAATATTTTAAGTTGTCTAAATAGATATTCTTTTCAATTTCAATAAACTTTGCAGTCACATTTTATGCAGTATACACAGCTTTTTAACTTATTTACAAAATAGAAAATAGTATACTTTGATAATATTCCTAAAAATGTTAAATGTTGCTTAAACAATTTCGTTTTGAGAAAATTAAATTAAATAAAATATTTCTTAGACAAATGGAAATTTACAAAATAAAATTATTTTATTCAGATCCTCTTACATACATGTACAGGAACATTCATTAATGTAAATATTTCTCAAAAGAAAATTCCCGATATAAATTAAAGAAAGTTTTAACTCTAAGAAATGTAGGATAATTGGAGAAAAATAATAATTTTTTGAAGAATGTATCCATAATTTCGATTGAGTGGGTTGACAAAATTTTAAGTAATATTAATTAAATAAAAACCACTAATCCATAAATAGAAAATAAATTTATAGAAAATAGTTAAAAATTTAATTACTTTCTCATGTGTTTGGAATTTATATAAGCCTTTTAAACTTTGATTAGGCCATCATAAAATTTTTAAAAATTTAATGAAGTATCTCAGGCGTTAGAAAGTTCTTGAACTTTAAAATTGAATTGGTTTTTTATGTTTTGACGAAAATGAGATTATTTACTCATATTACGAGATTTAACTATTATTCATTAACAATTATTGTTGGTAAATTTTGACCATGGAATAATCGCAGCATGCCAGAGTAGATCATTTCCATGGTATTTTCTATTTATGGAAAGTTTTGATTTAATAGGGATGATAAAAGTTTGCAAATATTTCTATTTCTTGTACTTAATATCAAGCTCAAAAAACTAGTCAAAACAGAAATTTTAATTTACACTTTGTTTAAAGTTGATATATCTATAAAAGAGTAAATTAAATTCAAATAAAATATTCGCTGAGATTCTAGTCTTTCATACAACCCACCTTATTACGAATATAGCCAGGAATAAACTATATCCCTAACAAACGAGACCGATGACGAAAACTGCAAATAATCTGTCAAATGTCACACGGAATTCAAGCAAAAGCTCAAATCAATATGCTTAAGTGAAAGAAATGGGTTAACCTTAAATATATGAGTACGTAACCATGTAAGTTTCAGTTGGTGCAGCCGATTGTTCAACTTTATGTCATCTCCTATCCAAGTTAACGTCTGAAATAACGAATATCTAATATTAACAAACCAGCTACAAATAAACTACACTGAAAAACCATCCCATAAAAATATAAATCACCTTACACATGAGATTAATCCATATAGCCATACCATATTATTTATTCTTAATGTAATATTAATGTGTAACAAAATTTGTAAATGTTATTATGTTAAAAAATATATGTATAAATTTAATATACTGTAACGGTTTGTTTATTATTATAAGTAATAATTAGCTAATGCCACCATTGAGAGTAATTCATACTTTACGCGGAAGTATATATTTCCACACCGACCAATTAAATATTATCTTTGGTAGAATATAAAATGAAACACAATTATGTGTGAAATAAAATTATAATTTTATTACGCATTCAAAAATTTGTATTACTTGTCTGTCGTTCATTTGCATCATTATAAGACAATGTTATACCACTGTATCAATTATTTATTAATATTTTGGTCAAACTAGTATAGAATAATCACATTGAAGATTATAATGATCAAATTTTATTAAAATGATAAATGATAAAATTCTTCTCATTAGTTTTTTTTAATGGTTTTGTAAGGGATTATCCGGAATGTACCCATTAATTTTCAATTTTAGACGAAGGATAGATAAATTTTCTTTCGATTCTAGAGCACGATCCGATATCCATATTTGTTAAGATTCATTGATTACTTTATTGAGAATTTTTTGAAAAGTTTTCATTTTGTTCTGCAAAGATTTGCTTCGAGTTATTTTTATAATATATTTTAAATCATAAAAAGATTAGGTAGAAGTCCCTATACCAAGAAACAGCCACTTGGCTTTAAATATGTAAACAGTTTTACTATTTATATGGAACAACTATTATAAACATAAATTTACTAATTTCGACTTTATAACTTTTTGTTTGAGATAACACAATATATTATTATTATATATGTTTATAACTGTATGGAGTGCATATTTAGAGAATTTTGTAAATTCTTATCAATGAAAATACTTGATACGATTAAATTTTGTTTTATAACTGTATAAAACTCTTTAGTTTGGCATTTTAAAACAAACATGAAATAACATTGGCATGAAATAATTATCAAAACGTATCAACATTTTACACGTTAAACATTTCTAACACTTTAATCAAGTTTATGTTTTAATGTTAAAATAATAAATTTAAAAAAAAATCTATTTTAAATGTAGCAGAATGAAAATAAAAACTTTCCAGCTATAAAAGAATAAATTATTGCATTTTCAAAAATTATATTTTCCATATATGTAACAAAATATTACGTAAGTTACTCCATTAAACATTTTTATTGTCTTTAGTTTACATCATAAAAATATACTTAAAAGAATCTGTTCGCTCTCACAAAACTATTATATTAATAATTATATATAATATTTACCTCTATTACATTTAATATAAATTTTTTATTACTGGATACTATTTTTACAATATGTGAGTACTTTTAATTATAAAGGATAATGTTTATAAATACAATAATTTTTTAACATTTAATAAAAATTAATTGCATCATTTACACAATATTTAAAATACATACAATTATAATGTTTAATTCTATTAATAATTGTTTTTGGTAACATGTTTTGTTAAATACTTTACAAACTATTGTGATAATAGTTCATAAATTTTCTTATTGTAAGTACTTCAGAAAAAAAGATAACTTCATTCAAAATTATTTTCACAGTTCTGTCTACCAAATGAAATTAAATTCCTGTACTGTAGATACTGTTTAAAATTATAATTAGGCGTTAGATTTTGGTATTTATATCAATGTCGACAAACAAACTATAACGGAAAGACCCGAGTAGCTTGGTAAATCTTGAGTGACATATTCGATAGAAACTAAAAGGTGTGAAGCGCAAGTATACGTTTGTTTCGTAAATCTCTTGAGTATATAAAATAATATTAACTCAGTCACAAAAAAAAAGTGTTTCTATACCTGATAAGAATTCCCAAGTTGCAGGCTGGGACTCATATAGATGTGCGGATTGTTCGTGTCACATGACGAGACTTTACTGATTTTACCATTTTGAGATTTTACTGTCGCTTCGACACCAGGACTCTTCGTTATTTTGAAGTATGAGTTAACCATGAGAGTTTTCTATTGTGAACATGCCAGAAATGTGATTTTAAAAAAAAATTGTAATGCCGAGTTTGCTGTGGCAAATATTAAGCATATTATTTTGGTAACATGAATGAATATCCAAAAAAAAAAAATAATTAAAAAATAAAACGCTACAAAAATTTGAACTCGAAAGAAAAATTAATCTTAAATTCATTACGCCTATAAATAATCAACTTGTAACCAATTTCCTTTTGAAGTCGGCACAAACGAATTACTTTTTGATCGAAGAATATGGTTAGAGTCGACATCCAAACGCAATTGGTAAGGATATTATTTATACTTAGTATTCTTAAATTAATAGTTCATTTTTTAATAACATATTATTTTAATTAGTATTTAAAAACAGGCCTTTTTAAAAATCAATAGCATTTAAATCTAAAAAAAAAATAGTGGGTATAATAAATTAGTTGAAACGAATTAAAAACACAACAGCTGTTTTACAAACACTATCAAAAAATCAACAAAAGTTTACCCCACAAATTTACGGAGATTTCAAAGGCAAACGACAGATTAAATGTCATCGATAGGGTAAAAAAACAGTTAAATTTAAATATGCATTCAATTTTCGAATCATCGCTACTTTTAGCAATACCTTGAACTAGGTATATGATTCAATTCTTTCCAATACATGTATTCGAATGCCGTTCGTTTTAAATTCGTAAAAGACCATAAACTGTGCAGTTATAACTGCTAGACTTCAGATAATAAACTTATATGAAATGAAAAATATAGTTAGTTTATTTTTATATGGCATAATTTATCATCTTTTCAAAAGATAGTTTAAACATTCCTCATTGATCGAATATAAAACTCATTAATATAAGCTTTACACTACATAAAATTAACAAAAAAAAGTTCCATTGAATTTATTTATTCAAGGTTGTGAATAAATAAGTATTTCTCCATGTCTTCATTTATATTTTACTATTTTGTTTGAATTTTTTGTTATTCTTACTGTATTATCCGAATGTGTGGTCTTTATAAGGTATTCTATTTACATAACGACAAATTCAAAATGTGTTTTATGATTGTCAACTTCAAAACGGTTGATCTTTAAATTACCTAGTTTTTAAATTTTAGTTTTTAAATGTCCACGTTCATTAAGAATTTTGAAAATTTATAGTTAATTGTTGCTTGAATCATGAATGCATACAATTTAAAAAAAAATTAATAATTTATATTTTTTCATAAATATTAGAAAATATCATAGATATACTTTATTCGTACATAATCTGTTACCTCCAGTTTGATTATGGGTAACATCAAAGCTGTCGATGCTATTTCGAGACCATTTTGAAAATAGTTTCATTATCAAAACAAAAAATCGATCATACACGTAAGATTTTTGCAACTAAACAAAAAACAAAAAAGCAACTAAAAGTCACGACACGAAACGATCTATGCTGATGTTAACTGTGATGCCCATTTGCTTATTGACATTGTGTGCTTTCTCTACCCCAATTAAATTTTCAAAAATTTAACAATTGTGAAGTGATAATCTTTTATGACATATCGTTCATTATGAACGACACTTTAACATCGATGTTTAAAACTTGTACTATCATAAGTGTACGATGATAGTTTCAGATTTCTCTACACAAGACTAAACCGAATATAGCCGGACTGAAACTTAAGGCAATCCGTAATGTAAGCATTATGGATTGCTTGCATTTATATATACATTAAACTCAAATACATAAGGCTAGAAAAGAGTAAGCTTTAACTTTTGCGTTAAACCAAGCTATTTTTTTTTTTTCATATTGCATTAAAATATTGTTAAATAGTGTTATAAGAAATTAAATCTGGAAAACAGCTTACAAACCCTTAGAATCATTTAGTTCATAATATGAAATAATTATACAGGATTCAAGTGTTGCAATTGTATTGAGGCCACGTATACATATTTAAAATAATCCACTGAGTATTTTTTATATATTATTATTTCGATTACGTAGCCCAAAAGAATATTAAAAACTTCAAGTTCAAATTCATACGCTGAAGGCAACAAGCAGGGAAAAATAGGATTTTTAATAAAAATAGCGGGTTTGATATTTGTACAGCTTCGTACTTATGTATCGTTTCAAAAATATGTCGGTCTTTTATTAGTTCAATTAAATAAACATTCAAAATTTAATATTTAATTTTCACTATCATGTGTAACTATTTATCCTCTTCGAATTGTATACATTATATAAAATGTTGCAAAGTATCAAAGAATAAACTTAATAAAACAACATAAGTTTGTTTTTAGAAGAATGTGAGCTCGTGTGAGGTTGGTAAGAAATACACCGTCCGCGTGACAGGTGTCAGAGACTGAAATTGAAAAAATAACGGTACAAAATTGTCTCAACAAAATTTTATTTTTCTTGGATAAAACTTTTCAATTTTCTTGTCAGTTTACCTAAAACATAACATTGAGAGTTGCTACACATATTTTTAATGTTATTTTTTGTGTGTGTTTTTATACCTTTCTTTTTTTAAACACAATATAAGTACAGGCTGTTTCACAACAAGTATTGTAGAGTCCCAGTTTAACTATACACTAAATAATGCGTCAAAAACGGATTTATACTAAATTAACTCGAAGAAGCAAACTCTAGTTAGTAGCACTTGGCCATTTTTTTTAATGTTTTGAACTACAACTCTATTTTGCGATACTTCTTCATGTATTAAAACTTAAAGGTTGAATTCGAGTCTTCCAAAGCTGCTATAACATTAATATGTCAGATTATTTAAAATTGTGTTATTCGTTAAGGAATTTCACAGCTTGTTTATATTAAGCGTCAAAAACAAAATTATACAACATTGACAATCTATTCTATAAACTATACTCTGCACATCTATTAAAAAGTAAAAGCATTGAATTTGAAAACTAACCAAATTGGGTGGATCAGCCATCCCTATAACTAGGTGAAATCAATGACATAAATACGGTCGGTATACGAGCTCTCTTCTTCAAGACCAATTTTCAAGAGCTAAAATAGTCTAAGACGTAGATCTATGGGAAGGAAATATATAGACAGCTTAATTAAGTCTATTTAAGTTTAAAAAGTGATTTTTCACAAGTCACATTTTTTTATTAAAATTAACGAAAAATCTTTTAAAAATTTATAATGTTTTTTATCGCACGAAAAAGATTCTTCATTGCACTTAAAATTCATAATCAACGTTTTTTTTAATATTATACTGCTTAAACAGCATGCTAATTACAGAACCGTACTTGCAAAAATGTTATGCAACAAATTGAACATACCTTAACATATAAAATGAAATACATTTTGTATGTTTTTTCGTATTTATATTTATGGTATAATCGTTTGATTCGTCATGCTCTTCAAACCTTTGATAGAGGTACTACTCTGTATTGTCTATACCAATGTAACATACCTTTAGGGAATTTAAATATTCAATTAAATTTATATAAAAAAATCGAACGGTTTTGTATTTTTAAAATATATAAACTTCAAATTATTAATTAAAATTTGTATAAAAATACCTTAAAGATAAATTTTGTTCTTTTGTTTTATTTATTATTTATGTTTTCAAATATCATTAAAACTGAAAAACGAATCAATACCGAAATTGCCTGTTAATATTATTTGTCATCTTATTATCTATTATTATTTATTTATTTATGTTTTTATTAAATATCAAACATTAAATTTGATTGTTTTTTAATCGCTTGATGAAAATTTGTTTTGATTTGTTAATTACCAATAAAATGAATGTTCAACAATTTCATCAGGTTCTTTTTTACATCATTTTTGAATTATAGTATGCATTTAATATAAAATTTGATTATTCAAAAAAATTTTAATATATCTCTGGGCATTGTTTTATGTCTTCCTTCGAATTCAGTTCAAGCAATATCTAGAATAACCAAACAAGTAATAATCTGATACGAAATTCAATTTCCGTGTTTCGTTTCTTTAGAAGACATTTTTTTCTCTTTGGTTGCACTTCCTTACATAACAGTAATTAGCATTGAATCTTCCAAAGTTACCCTGTTAATTACGGGGAATCTAACGTCTCTCAACAGACAACATTGCTCTTTATTTTACTAACAACCGATATGATAGCAAAAAGAACTTAAAACTCAATTTTTACAATTATACTTTATTTAAAATTACTTTCACTAATAATTATAAAATATTCAAAAAATAAATATGGATTGTCGGTTTGAATTTCTGTTGTAATGGTGGTTGCGAATATTTATCCAGGTATATGGCATTACATTATATAAAGTAAATTTGATTATGCGTTTCAATATTGAATATGAAAATTAATATTCCACTCGCATTTTTCTTATGCTTTATACTTTTTTTCAAAACGTTTTTTGAATATATAAAAGTAAAATTTTTTAATATATTTTGAAATCCTACATGTAAAATTGGTATCTATTTTTTTGTCATCAACACTTTTATTTTTATGGGTAAATAATAACATGAAAAATATTCACTTTGTTAGTTAGGTAGAATGTTTTCTTTTATTAAAATTGGGTACGACAAATTTTGTTTAGCTATGTTGCAATACTTCGTTATGGTTTTCTTCAAATTACACTGAAATTGTACTTTAATTGTGCTTTAATAAACAGATGCTGAAGGTAAATAAATAAACCAAACCATTTAATAGAAGTATATATATCAAAAATAGAAAAACACTGGTTTAAAGAGAATCTAACTTAAAATAGAAAAATTTCAATTGTGGAACTGGATTGGGAAAGTTAAAAGCCTTCATTAGTCTTTAGAATAATAATTTGCGTTTGTTGTCCCAATTTTTTGTGAAAAAATATTTTCGGAAAACGAATATAATCAATCTGCATTTTTTATCGTTGGGGAGTCTAAACAGAAAACTGAATAAAGGATTTTGAACCACACCGGGTCCCGTTGATCTTCGGGTGATTGGACATACTTTTGATCCGTAAGGTATTAAAGAAAAGTTTAAGTACAACTAAGGTTAATTTTTTTTTTTTAACTATGAAATTTTAATTTACAAAATTTTGCATCGATAATTTAGATTCGACAAAAGTTTTGCTCTAATACTCCTAATTAACAGATTTATTTTAATGCAAAAAAAAATAAAAATAAAAACAATAAATTTAAATTTCTCATTAATTATTAGGTCGACATGTGCAAATGTACCTAAGACGTCACTTGACCTTAATCCGCCACTGCTTATAAGGATGGCCGTGACTTCATTGAGTCGCATCCATTACGGCTTGTAAACATCATCAATGTGTAGGATATCTGCTATTATTCGTACAAACAATATGTATGAATCAATAATGATTTTTTATGAATATTTACGTATTTATTTATTTTATTGAAGTCTTTGATCATATAAATGAAAGAAACGTAACAATGTACTGTTTACAAATAATACAAAACAAATAAATTGTTGAATTTATATAATAAAAGACGGAGCTATATCATACAGGCTTTTGTGTATGTAAATTTGGTCCGTAGGTAATAACAATCACACAAAGGTTGCAGTGTGTGAGCTAAGAGACTTATGCTTTGTTCACATTGATCAAGTACTTGACTCAAGTAGCAAGTATTTTAGTTCAATGACGTATGTGAACAGCAACATTTAAGTAAAGTATTTAGTAAAGTTGCCTAGTCAAGTTATTTAGTTAAATTATATTTTTTATACAAGTAGTACCTTTATCGTTCTTGCATGGCATAATATGACAACATTTGACAATAAATAAATGAAAGAATATGTTTGCCATTTAATTGTTGGTCCAGTCTCCATTATATAATAAACCACTATGTGATATGAAATTATATTGCATGACTGTGACTGTAAACAAATTTTAATAAATTATTTCTTACTTGACTAAATTATCAAATTGTAAGTGGGAACGATTTTTTATCAATTATCAGTGTTTAGAACTAAACTACTTGCTACTTGACAATTAATTACTTGATCAATGCGAACAAGCCTTAAGAGCAAAATTAGCGTTTATGTGGAAAATAACAAATAAAATGTTCAATTATTGAAAAATTGAATTAGATTTCGTTTCGTTTGAAGTTTTTTTTTTATCTTCACAATAAACAGATTTTGGTATAGAAAACAACGTACACGGATTTTGGTATAGAATCACCTAATTCGTCCAACTGTGATTATATTTTTCTCCAATCTATTTAACCCAAGAACGAAAATATTTTAGAGACGACAATTTTGATAAAATGTTCTAAATAGTTTCTCTTTCATAAATAACCCGGTGTTTTAAATTGGGTCCCATCGATTCATGACTCATGTCCTAGTCCATAAAAAGAATTCGAATGGAATGGAAACAAAATACAGTTCAATACATAAATTTGTTTGAAAACCAATAGTTTTATTTGAAAATATTTCTTTTAGATTTGCATTGATATTTAAGCTCAAAAACATCAAATTAACACATTCACAATTATAATAAATATTTTTATGTTATAAACTCCTAATTATTACTATTGAAAAAAAAACTCAGCTTTTCCATGAAAGTTATCTAAAAATATATCATTTAACCGACTTCGAAAAACGAGGACGTCATCAATTCGCCTATATCTCGTATTTTTTAATGTATACCTATATTCACTTATAATTTATTTCTTTTTGCATAAGGTTTAGTATAGCTTCAAAGGAGTTACTATGTTAATTTGAAAGAAAATTGCAGCCCCCAGAAGAAAGAGAATAGAAACAAATTTTTAGTAATTAAAATTCAATCTAATGACAAATTTTTCGTTATATATAACACTTAAAAATTTTTAATCGTTAGCGCCAAACTGTGAATGCTAAATGGCCACAAGGAAATTATTTAAAGAAATTTATTATAAAAAATTATTTTGTTAGTTCATTTTTTTAAATGGGATTCATTTTTTTAAGGTTTTATTCGTTAAATTCAAATTACTAAAATATAAATTCTATTCTTCTAAATATCAAGATAATATTTCTTAACTTTTTAAGCATTATAATACGATACTTAAATAATGACGTAAAATATCTTACTAGAAAAAATAAAAACAAAAACAAAAAATTCCGAGAAGTTATTATATTATTTACATATTTTATTAATGATCAAAGAAGCTTCTTTATCATTTTTCAAAATACAGTAGAATATTTTTCTGAGATCAAAGGTATATTTTTCTTATTTTCATATACATCTTTATTAATATAAATATAAGAAAAAGTTAAAAACATTGAACAAAAATAATAACTTCATCGTTTATTTCACCCTCTTTGTGTAACCCTTCTTGTTAAAAATATTAGGAGAAAACCAAATATAAAAAAATAATAATTTTGTAACATGAATTTTTAGTTCTTTAATAATAATACCAAGGTGAGATAGATTTGATCAACAGAGGAAACATCAATACTTTTCGGAGTACTTAAAGTTTTAATAATTATCGAATATACTAGTAATTGAATTCATTAAACTATAATATCATATAACATATAACAAGTTTTTCCTCGATCAGTTTACTTTTTCGAAACCAGTAAAATTGACGTCTGATATTTTATTTTTATTATTGGAAGAAATTTTCAAATTCTTAATGATTTTCCTAATAAAAATAAAAACAAATGGCTGCTAATTGAAATTTTTGGGGACAATCAAAAGCCTTACGGTCTCCGAAAAGGAAAGCGACTCATTTTCCAGAATTGGTCATTTTGGCAGGCCTATCTATTATATCAATGCTTCATACAGAAAGACATTGTAGCTTACTTCTTAGTGATAATGTATGTAATGTACTTTTATTATAAACACGGTCAATATAATGCAAACACCTTGACAAGACAATCTGTCGTCCGAAATTTTAAAATATTCGGCATTTATATTTGTTCAGCAATAATTGCGTTGAAAATATTCAACGACAAATATATAGGAACTCGTTTTCACAATCTTTTTTTTTACTTTCTCGTATTATTAATCGCCAAATAATGCATTTTGATAATCATTTTAATTATTTTCATAAGTTTGTAGATTTGAAAAGGGTTATATGTTTTTGACTGCAAAAGGTATTAAGAAAGTTAATGATCATATTATCATAAAAATTGGATAATTTTCTTAATACTTTCTTTTATCCAGTTGGCAACAGTAACTTTCTGTCAAAAAGTTAATAATTGATCAAAGAGAAACCTGACGAAGAGCATCATTCATTATTAAGTGTATATTGTTATATATACTTACTATACATACAAATGATGGTTGCTGTTTGATAACAATATTATGGAAAATTTTGGGTTGTTTTATTATTTATTAAGTGAGGTATAGAAATACTTTTGTAATATTTAACTTTTTAACCGACAAATACGCATGGTAAACTTTGTATATAAGATTATTTAGCAAAAGTAAGTATAAATTTTAACAAAATCATATTAAGCTTTACTAATTCTTAATTATACCAAACGTTAATTATTAATCATGAAGTAAAATTGATAAATTTTATCTTTTGTTATGAATTGTTTACATTCCGTTCAAATTTATATTACTGATTGGAATTTCTGTAGTTGCCTGACGCTAATATATTCTCGGTGAGTTTTTTATTTTATGGTTTTGTGCCATTGATTTTAAAAATACTATACGAAAATTGGCATCAAATCAGCTTTTTCAGTGAAATTTTACTTGTGTACTAACTTCATGTGTTATTGAAAGAGAAAAAATCATTATCTAAAATAACATACAAAAAAAACCATATTTCAGTTTTAATTAAGAAATTCTCAATAATTAATTAAAAAAGTAAACAGTTTGATTAAAAATTATAATATATTAGGAAATACCTTAATCAAATATTAAGAAATAAATGTGTTTATCAGCTGTATTTTAATTGAAAATGTGTCAAATTTGAACAGTTTACAAACAAATTTTTTTTTTAAACAATAATTTTATGTTTATGAATTTTTCTTCTATTTTTAATGGTTAAAAAGCTGGATCCATTGAACCCAATGGACCGATTAGGTTCAAACGAGAACTTGGACTTACTTTTTCGATCGATACGACACCACTAGAAATTCAGCTTACTATCTCTTTTTGAATTTGAGTTGTCTTGATAATAGACGGGCAAACATGCGGAAACGGACTAGTTAGGTGAATCTATGAACATCTACATCAAGATTTCCATTGTGGCTACTATATTTTTAACATAAGAAACTTATTATACGCAGATATTATATTTATGTTGAGTATAAAAATTCTAATTTTGCTAAAGGAACAACGTAATGATGAGAAAAAATAAATTGTTAAGAACTAGCAAAGCTCATAATCGATATAGAAATATAGTTTCAGTTATTTCAGAAAGCATTCGATAAAAATCATTTAAAAATAAACATCATTATAGAATTGCTATAATACGTTCAAAGTCAAGTGAATAGTGAATTTAGTTACCTGTAGCGTAAATATTACATATTACAATAATGACATTCTATATATGGGGTTATTGTGTGGAGTTATAGCATTTTACCTCATACTCAATATAGCTATCATCAAAAAGGAATGTATAGTGTATGGTATGGTATGTATTGCAATATCAAAATGCAAATGAATGGGTTTGTGGAAAAACATCGTTTGATTCGATTATTTGATATTCATTTATCTATATAAATATAGAGTGTGCATTTTTACCGTTGCAAGTTTATACAAATATACGTTCTTCATGTTTATCTCACACTTTAACAACACTTTAACAACAAATTATTCGAAAGTTTTCTATATAATACTTAATTTACTTTACTTTAAATAACTTTATGGCCAACAGAGATGAATCAGATATCAGATATCCGTATCCATTTCTTTTTCAGTAGATCTTTTACATTATTAAGTTTCATTAAATATAATAATATATAAAAAAACATAGCAACAAAATACTGTTAAATCCCATTAACATAATTTTTTTTCTCTTAAAAATAAAATTTTTGGTAGAAATTGAATATTTCTGTAAAAGACTCATTGCAAAACCTAAGTGATCATTCCTACAACTGACTACTTTATCATAAGATACTAATTAGTAATAACATTATATTTAATTTGAATTCAAATTTATTATATTTCAAATCACAAT
Organism: Chrysopa pallens; assembly: GCA_020423425.1. Taxonomy (NCBI): domain Eukaryota; kingdom Metazoa; phylum Arthropoda; class Insecta; order Neuroptera; family Chrysopidae; genus Chrysopa; species Chrysopa pallens. Next base: position 42,818,253 of record CM035593.1, on the reverse strand, counting down.
ACTGCTAAGTGATATAACAATCATATTTCAATTAGTAAACAAATACATTTTAAGGAAAATTATACCGATTGACAAAAAAGAACGAACAGTATCAAAAAACAAAAGAATATCTATCGTTTATGCTCAAACAATTGGAACCTGGATTTCAACCCTACCCCTTGGACCAATGGACCGATTTTGCACATCACGAACATAAACTCAGTATTTATGTTTAAAATATGTCACCAAAATTTCAACTCTCTGTTGTGAGTTATTTTGATGACAGTCTGACAGACGAACGGACATGCGGAATTGGACTGATTAGATGTTTCTATGAATACTTATATCAAAATTGTAAAGTAGGTAATTTAGACTAAAATTAATAAACTCTGGCATAAAGTAGGTAATTTGGACTAAAATTAATAAACTGCGACGCGACACGGAACATTCGTTTACTATTATTATATTGATAACATTTAATTTTGATTTTTGAACAAATATGCAAATCGAGAGGTAAAAACTATCATACAAAAGCAAAACTTAAGCACACACAAAAAAGTAATAAGTGAATTGGAGTAGGGATGTACCGAGAATTGTTTTTGGAGCAAAATAGGATTTTCCCAGAGAAATGTTCCAAATAAAAGTTATGGAGCTTAAAATAAGAATATTAAAACTACTAAAGTGGAAACACAATCGCACACACAGACCAATTTGTTAAAATCATTATTTGGACCTAGATGAACTCAATAATTGTATTTACGGCGAAAACTCAAAATCGAAATTTTTACACGATTACAATATTTCGTTAATCAAAAGAAGTATCAGTCGTAAAATAAAGTGAATATCATCAAAACATATTTGTTAGGCAAATTATTTGCAATGCACATTTTAACTGTTGCAATCAGTAAACCTATCAAAGCGCGTAGGTTTGTTTCCTTTATAATAAATATAATATTTGTTGCTGTTAGTTGATAAAATATGAAAACACTACACATAGGTGGGTTGAAATTACATTGATCTCGTTCCACTGTATCGACTGATTGTTGGTATGAGCATTGAATAAGAGAATACAAATGGATGTTTGATGTGTGTATGGACCCAATACATTGCTTACAGGGAGAGCTTTTAGTTTTATCACAGTAAAGTAGTAATATTATGTATTAAGTTTTTATCGAAAAATATAATTTTGTTTATATTTATTGTTTATTTATTAGAAACAAATTTTTTACTTTTTTTGAGAATCTTACTTTTATAAACGTAATTTAACTAAGAAATATAAATCACAGGTAAATATATCCCTTATAGTTTACATGAAATAAGCTTACGAAAAGAAAAAAATTTGATTATATTTACAAAAATTTCGAGAAAATATTTGAGAAGGAGTGATATGATCAAGTGAAATAATTTATAAAATAACAGCCTTTGATGAAATATGGATTTTCAAAGTTATTTCAATAAAATATTGTATTTGGATTGTAAGTTCCAACTAATGGTTATTGTCGATATCCCTTTTTGTGTATTCAACCTTTAAGGGGGTAAAAAAGAGGTGCAAATTTACTAGGTATACAAGTTTTTCATATTTACTCACATTATTACAAAGAGATTTTGTATTTAAGTGAAGAGTTTCTAATAATTATATGGCAGCCTTATAGAAGATATACTGTAGGCTAATATATAAACGTTAATATCGCAAACGAAGTATCGCGTAAAAGAAAGTCTGGATAATTATCAAGATAGTGAGAGTCAGGTTTTAACATTTTATATAATAGTTAAATTGACAAAAATTATAGTATTATAAAGTATGACCCAATATTAGTGGGTTTCAAAAAAAAATTTCATCAAATCGGTTAAAATTTGGCCAAGATCACGACAAAATCAATTTTTTTAACTTAATGACGTCATTAAAACCAAAAAATCAATTAATTTTTTGTGTACTTGTATTTGTGTTTGCAGTATCTCATTTGCACTAATGCTTCCAGGGAGAGCTTTTTGCATACAATAAAATTGACTCTGCGATCATACTACCTTGTATTCAAAAAATTTCTCCCTGTGGTTCAACTATATACCAAACATAGAATCATATATATTATGCATTGAAAGAGGAGGAATCAATAGGACCGCAATGTTATTATTATGCGATTGCAATCATTTTTTTTTCTCGATTTTGTATTCTTTTGAACGAAAGCACATACAACGCGCAACACACCAGCTTTATATGTTTTATAATCATATATGTATATTCCATGTTCGTATACCCATCATATGTATACGATTGAAATAATATTGAAACATATTTTGTATGATTCTTATTACCTTAAACACTTTGTGCTTAAATTCTATTACTAAAACTTTAATGAATAATTTGAGTTCCATAAAAATTAAACTATAATATCTTAGATAGACTAATATAATTACATTCTTACTTGAAAATACTTATGTTTGATGGTTGCTAATGTAAAATTAACGTTTGGGGATATAGGTGGTACAAGTATGAAACAAAAACACTCTTCTTCGTGTATCTTATCCCTAAAATATTTAATAGACCGGTTCTCCAACTGTAAGGTGCTATTTTGATAGCAAACCAATCAAAAATTAATGAGAATTAAACAGGCTATAAATATCACGATTTTTGTGTTGTATTTAAGTCGTATATATAATATTGGCTGAATTGTTTAGCTAATTTTATAATCATAATTCTATTTCAACATCTGTCTGAATATTAATACTCCGAAATAAATCTTCGACAAGAATTCCACAAGAAGACCTTGTTTTGAAATTTAACTTTGATGTGAAATATAGGAAGTTTTTAAAATGTGTTTATTTATCGTAAATTTAGCTATTTTCGGAAATATATTTTCGTAAACACAACCATATTGGAAGAAATCAACAGCCAAAATGTGTCAGAAAAAGTTATTTTAATCCTTACTTTTCAAAATAATAAATAGCCAAAAATCTATGGATTTTTTATTAAAATTTAATATTTAATAAATAATTATTTTTGCATTCAATTATTTAGATTTTCTTGAAATAAATTGTTTCCAACAAAATAACATTATCCTATAAAGTATACATGACTGAAAAAATTCCATATGTTCAAGGTGTCAAAACACTAAAGCTAGTAAAAACAGATCAAATGTTCTGCATTTAGTACAGGAAACTAAGAAATTTTACAAATTAATACATTGTTTCAAATAATTTTCCATCATTATCATCAAATAAGTTATTGCACAAGTAATTTGATGATTCAAAAAAAAAATTGTTTGCACTAACATGGGTAGCCGAAATTCAAAATGAGGATTTCAGTAAATTAATCGTTTTTGTTAAATCTACAAGCCAATATTTTTCTTTTACTTTGTACAAAGAAGTATAAACTCTTACAAATATAATAAAAGTTGCGTGCTCTTTTTTAAAACTCGCCTGTATAAAATAATGATATTCTACTATATAAAAGAGAAATAAGTATATGTGTATGTTTCACAGCATTATCTCCTTATGTCTAGAAAAACATATTGGAATTTCCAATAATATTATATACTGACAATAGATGGAAAAGAGGAACATTTATATTGTATATATATTATTTCTCCTCTGCTCGATATTATACTCCACTACGATGCTGTTTTTTTTTTTTTATCAAAATGAACTCAAAGTAAAATTCATAGTAACATATAATAATAATAACTGTTCACGAAGCCATGGATAGTATAACAATCATCAACAAATTTGAAATCATTATTTTCGTTTGATATTTATTGGAGTGAAGTGGTAAATTGGATTTTTTACTCTCTTATACTTTTTTTTATTATTTTTGTAAATTTGATTGTTATAATTGTAGTCGGTTGAAAACAATTCTGACATAATAGTAATTTTTGAAAACATATAATTATTGGAATGATAAAATTTTTACAATTAATTTATTCTTTATTTGCTGACCAACTATTACAGCTAATAAATTGGAAATAACATATTCAAATAACAAATAACAAAAATAGCAATAATTCAGATAATGTATAACAATAATTAAAATACAAACAAGTGAATATTACAACTAACAGAGTTATTTGTTTAAATTCTTTATGTTTAGAATACGTTATCTGGTAACATATTACAATCATGTTTAATTTTACCAATAATTTAAAAACTTAGCCCAAAATTAAGTAGGATTAGATACTTTGTTCGCCAAAGTTGGCTAAATATTGAGGCTCATAGAGCAAAACTAATTATTTTTATATTTTTGTGACATCACAAGAATCAAAAATTAATTATACCAATATCTTGGCCTAATATTGACCGATTTGAGCAAGATTTTTTTTGAAACCAACTAATTTCAGGTCGTACTTTTCAATTATATTATTATTAATTCGCTAATTTTAATCTATATATGAAATATCATGAACAGGGTCTACGTATCTGGTAACATATTATAGTCATGTTTAATTAAACCAAAAATTTGAAAACTACGGCCCAAATTTAGTAGAATTAGATACTTTGTTTGTCAAAATTGGATAAATACTGAGCCTCATATAGCAAAACTAATTCTTTTGGTTTTTGTGACGTCACAAGAATCAAAAATTAATTAAACCAATATCTTGGCCTAATATTGACCGATTTGAGCAAGATTTTTTTTGAAACCAACTAATTTTAGGTCGTACTTTTCAATTATATTATTATTAATTCGCTAATTTTAATCTATATATGAAATATCATGAACAGGGTCTACGTATCTGGTAACATATTATAGTCATGTTTAATTAAACCAAAAATTTGAAAACTACGGCCCAAATTTAGTAGAATTAGATACTTTGTTTGTCAAAATTGGATAAATACTGAGCCTCATATAGCAAAACTAATTCTTTTGGTTTTTGTGACGTCACAAGAATCAAAAATTAATTAAACCAATATCTTGGCCTAATATTGACCGATTTGAGCAAGATTTTTTTTGAAACCAACTAATTTTAGGTCGTACTTTTCAATTATATTATTATTAATTCGCTAATTTTAATCTATATATGAAATATCATGAACAGGGTCTACGTATCTGGTAACATATTATAGTCATGTTTAATTAAACCAAAAATTTGAAAACTACGGCCCAAATTTAGTAGAATTAGATCCTTTGTTTGTCAAAATTGGATAAATATTGAGCCTCATATAGCAAAACTAATTATTTTTGGTTTTTGTGACGTCACAAGAATCAAAAATTAATTAAACCAATATCCTGGCCTAATATTGACCGATTTGAGCAAGATTTTGTTTTGAAACCAACTAATTTTAGGTCGTACTTTTCAATTATATTATTATTAATTCGCTAATTTTAATCTATATATGAAATATCATGAACAGGGTCTACGTATCTGGTAACATATTATAGTCATGTTTAATTAAACCAAAAATTTGAAAACTACGGCCCAAATTTAGTAGAATTAGATTTTTTGTTTGTCGAAATTGGATAAATATTGAGCCTCATATAGCAAAACTAAATATTTTTGGTTTTTGTGACGTCACAAGAATCAAAAATTAATTAAACCAATATATTGGCCTAATATTGACCGATTTGAGCAAGATTTTTTTTGAAACCAACTAATTTTAGGTCGTACTTTTCAATTATATTATTATTAATTCGCTAATTTTAATCTATATATGAAATATCATGAACAGGGTCTACGTATCTGGTAACATATTATAGTCATGTTTAATTAAACCAAAAATTTGAAAACTACGACCCAAATTTAGTAGGATTAGATACTTTGTTTGCCAAAATTGGATAAATATTGAGCCTTATAGAGCAAAACTAATTTTTGTTTGTTTTTTTAACGTCACAAGAATCAAAAAATTAATTTTCCCAATATCTTGGCCAAATATTGACCGATTTGAGTGAAATTTTTTTGAAACCAACTAATTTTAGGTCGTTCTTTTCAATTTTAATATTATTAATTCGCTACTTTTAACCAATATATGAAATATCATGAACAGGGTCTTCGTATCTGGTAACATATTATAGTCATGTTTAATTTAACCAAAAATTTGAAAACTACTACCCAAATTTAGTAGGATTAGATACTTTGTTCGCCAAAATTGGATTAATATTGAGCCTCATAGAGGAAAACTAATTTTTTGTTTGTTTTTGTGACGTCACAAGAATCAAAAAATTAATTTTCCCAATATCTTGGCTAAATATTGACCGATTTGAGTGAACTTTTTTTTGAAACCAACTAATTTTAGGTTGTTCTTTTCAATTTTAATATTATTAATTCGCTAATTTCAACCTACATAAGAAATGTCGTAACGAGAGTCTTAGTATCTGTTAACATATTATAGTTATGTTTAATATAACCAAAGATTTGAAAACTTCGACTTTAAATCAGTTGGTTTCAATAAAAATTTGTTTGGTCAATTTGTGTAAGGTATGTAGGTAGCTTCCTCTACCTTAAATGTATTCTGATTGAAACAAATTCAGAGAAGACAAATACTTATGGTGGGTAGGTATGTTATCAATAAGCTCAGTAAGTTTTTGTACTCATTGAATAGCCTTTTTGAAAAATTTGGTAGAAAAGTGAATGATATAATAATGCAAGAATTTTCTAATGCCTGATAATTAAAATGAGCAAATCATAAAATCAAGTAGTCAGCCATCATAAAATGATTTTTTTTTTCGTCTCTAATCTCTCGGACTATATGGTTATGTATCAAAACTTTGCTGATATTCAAATATGAGTGAATTGCATTTTCTATATTTGTGAAGTAGTCAATATTCAAGAGTGGATATACATAGTCCTCATTCATTCAAATATCAATTACGATAATCTTTATAGATATCGTAAATCTCGTTATGTGTATAGTATCTAATAGCAACAGCAGCATATTCACTAACGCTAACAAAAATTATCAACTTCATATTCATTAAATCCAATTTATTTGTCGAAAATAAATATCTATATATTCTTGTCTTTTCAAAATTCTATATTTACATTACTGTTCACATGGATATATTTCCCATATGAATGGTGAGTTCATGAGAATATTTCCAATACAGAGAAAGAATGTTCCGAATTCGCTACAATTATTATCAGGGAGACAATAGTGTTTCTACCTAGCTGAGCGAAAGCAAACAAATAACAGATGCAATGACATAACATTATTTTATCGAAAAGCCATCCAAAACATTTTTGCAACTTCGTTGTAAATAAGACAAAATTTTTAGAAGCAAAGAGGATTTTTTAAAGCTGAGAATATTCCCGAATCGTAAATTTATACCTATGTATTAAAAGTAATTACCAGTTGAAAGTTTTCTATTTTGTTACTGACTACTGATCGGTTATCATGAAATTTTAACTTCAACGTTATTTTGTTCTCAACCTATCGGCACCGTGCAGATAGACGCGACAACTTTAGCCAATAACTTCTCATGCACTGTAAAACTCAGATATTATATTCACATAATTATTTTTCAAGTAACTTTGTGTTTAATGCTATTAACTCATTTTCTACACTGCGAAAACTTCCTGTTGAAAACTTGAATTTTATATTTATTTCTTCCAGTTTTTTAAGCTTAACTACATAACTATAAGATGTTCAAGGCCTAAACAAATATTTTATTTTACATATATGACCACTCGAGTCGCATTACGGGATTGAGCTTGTCCTTCCATATGGTTTGCACGGTGCCGATAAAAAAAATTATTTGTAAATAACATTCGTATGTTCATATGTGTGCTCTGAATTTTTCATTTTAGTTATGTATTTGAAAACCATTTATGAAGTGTGGGACCTATTCATTCATTTCACAATTACGTACCTTAGTAATTTAGTGCCTATACAAAAATTTTTTACACAAATAAATATTTGTGACTTTTAATGAAAATATTCTCTAAAAAAGGCATCTTTGTATGGTACACTTATTGGGATATTTTTGTTATATCTACAATATTTACACACTCAGCAGATATAGGGACTAAATAAATTCATCAATTTTATTTTCAGTCAATACAAATCAGTTAGAGAATTATTATCAAATAAAAAAAAAAAAAAAAAAAAGAATTGAATAAACGATTGATGATTTATTTACTTTCTAGATTGAAAATTTTTTTAAATTATTACATTTTAATTAATTACTCTACCATCAATTTACAATTATTTATATATCTCCATAAACTAAACAAATACAGAGATGTAGGCACCGCACTATAGTATGTATATTATATTGGAAATAATATATATACTATGGATAGAGTATTTACGGGCCTTCTTCATGCGTACTGTTTAATTACAATCATTCTGGTAATATTTATATTGAGGGCTCATGCTTACTATATTGATAAAAATAAAAACCCTAATGTTCGTCTATTTTTGGAATTATCATTATTCTATTCTGATGTTTTACCTATTGTATAAAATGAAAACCAAAAAGTGTCAATTTACAAAATCGCCTTAAATACAGTTTGGTTAGAAAATGTTTTAAAAACAACTTTATTAGTGGTATATAATGGATATTCGTTTCGACAAGCACAGCTTTATTATGAGATCGTGTTATATTCGCATCATATGGTACAAAGTTATTTTCAAAATATTTTATCGCATTATTATAAAATATCATATAAAGAAAAATGTTTATACAGGACATGTACCAAAATTCATAGGGTAAATTTAATCATAATCTTATAAAGCTTTAACATTTCGTTTATCCGGTAAAAACGCTGTCGGTCATTTTCTTGACGTAATACCGGTAAATAATATTGACTGATATAACTCATTGAAAACAAAACATAACATAGCCCTTTAAAATAATTTTTACGAATTTAGATTGAACTGACAGATGACAACAATAATTTTTACCAAAATAACGTCACACCACTCCAGCCTAGTAAATTTATGCTTCAGTTTTCACTATCGAAAATACCAATTATTTTGTAACATATAATTAATATTAGAAATTAATGTATTCATCGAAGTAAGATATAATCAAAAATATAATCATTTTAATTGAAATTATTGTATGCTTTAATAATAATCGAAATATTGAACAAATATTGTTTGCAATACACATTCATAATATAGAAAATACTTGTAAGTATTATGTAAGTATTTGGTTTTGATATAATCATTCAGGCGACAATGTCCCGCTGTGTTTTCATTTACGTTTACAAGTTGTTTTGTATAATGACATAACTTGAACATAAATTACATTTCAAATTCAATTATGAAGTCGTTTGTAAATATTTTCAATTTAAAATGATAATTTTTTTGTTGTACATAATATAATGTTGATCTGACATGAACATATTCATTTTAATTTCATTTTCAAGTGTGAGAACTCATAAATGAGGAAAACAACCACATTAGCTTGAATGTGACCTTATATTTTTGTCAAATGTATTTTGTCAAAAATAGAAAAACAGAATCGCGACAGAAATACGGAAATAGGCAATTTTAATTATTATACGATCACCAAAAATTTTTTTACGATGATTTTTAAGATTATTCAGTTCACGTTGTTAGGTAAGAGAGTTCTTTTTTTTTATGATATACTTAACAACAACAGGAGTTGAAATTTTTTTGTATAACAGACTAAATTTGTAAAATTTAAAATCAAACACTTTAAATGAACATCTCGAACAGTTAAAAGTGTTTTCTATTTTGTTGAAAACTTCTATGATCAAGGAAAATCGTATCTAGGGTAGAACACTTCAGTTAAATATTTCTGAATCTATTCTAATGAGCAGACTGAGGAAGGTAAAAGAGGGAAAGAATGGTCAACTTACCTGGTTTCCTCTTGCTCTCCAATAATACTTCTAGCTCTAGTATTTATTTTTTTCTAATACGATCCAGAACATTCCATTGAATGATTTTTCTTAAGTGAAAAAATACAAATTTTTTTACTTTGATGGTATGGTTTATTTTATTTAAAATTAACTTGAAAATTCCTGAATATGCAAAAAAATGATGAGCTTTTTTGAGTAAAAATTCTTCAAGAAATTAATGAATGTTCATATAAGTTTCTGGTGAAAATTTATTCCAAGCTTTGCAACAGGATAGGTTTTGATGTAGTTATTATATGAATTGCCTATCAAAATACCCTCCTGAAATATTAAAATTTATAAATATGGCAATCAATCCATATGGTACCACCCGTCATATGCAATAAACCAATATCATTTATCTCTCTTTATATCTAAAAAAAAAAAAACATTTAAATATGAATAAAAAGAATATATAAAATTGTTCACCATTTTGTAACAGTCACAAGAATATACAATACGCAGTTTCGTGAAAATATACTTTGAAATTGAAAATAAATAGTTCTTAAAAAAACCATCTGGATTAATTTGATATCTCGATATCGAGTACAACAAAGGATGTTAATGAACATTGTTTATTTTAATTTTCTTTTAAAAATATTTTGCTTTCTTTTCTGTTTTACTTTTCTTCATACACTTTTAATGGAAAGCTGACACCTAATATAACATGTTATTTACCAATTTAAATAAATTAATTAAAACATAAAATTTAATTAGAAATTATTTTAAAAGGTGTTGATGATTGTTGTTGATTCTTAAAAATTTCTATTAAAATAATCTTTTAATATTTCACTATCGTAGCGTACACATTCATTCGTCTTCAATTTAAAATAATGTTATAACATTTAATCACGAAACAAAAATAGTTCTCATACACGAAATTTTATAGTATCGTCATTACTATAGTGTATGAAAGTTTTTTAGATAGAAGACTACAGATAGAAATTACAAGAAATAATAGTTTGAACTACCACGAACACAAAAGAATAGGTAAAATTTTACCAGTCTATGTATGTACGTATGTATGTATGTTTTAATGTACATGTGATCCACCGTAAGGGCTAAACTACTGAACCGATTTAGATAAATGGGATTATTAATCGATTTTTATGGTCCGGATGACATGGTGTTTATATAATAAGAATATGGTAGGTGCTACAACGGAAAAAGTGTAGATCTTAAATATTTCTATTTTATACCCATTGAAATACAAGAAATCAAAAAAGCATTTGAAAGTTGAAAAATAAACAAAGAAAATAAAAGATATGTAGAAAGAAAATAAAAGATAAAGATATGTTTGTAGATACCGGACTTAAATGTCAATTATACGAGTTTTTGAAAGTTTAAAACTCGTATAATTGACATTTAAGTCCGGTATCTACAAACATATCTCATCATTTATAAATATAATTCCAAAAATTTTAAATGGCTTAAATAAAATCTGTATAAGAAGTATTTCTTCTACGAAAGTTCTACAATGTGGGGTGTCTTTTGTATCTGATACAACATCAAAATCTAGCATCCCCTACAACATCAAAATTTCAATTCATTTAAATTTTTAGGTTTTTAGGCATTAGACATCCAGTTTTTTCACCTTGCCTGCAAAACGGTTTTTACATATGTTATAAAATGTTATACTAGAGTAACAAAAAAAAAATTTGAAGCTTATGGAATCAATCAAAAATTTAACTGGCTTCAAAAAATCAAACGTCCAATTTTTCAGAATTTTTTTATATAAAAAAGTTAGAACTATAAGTGGAAATGCAGACTATTTTATATAAACCATAGTATGTCAATTTATATTTAAATTTTATTCTCATTTCAGATATATTTCTTGGAAAACTAGGTATATTTACACAGTGTGAAAAAAAAAGATAATTTAAGCTTTACTTTTGCAATAAATAACACTTCATAAATAGTATCTATACATTTTAAGTATATTAGAGGTATATTTGGTAAGTATATTAGAAAAATAAAATCAAACACAATATAAAATAGATTTAATTCAGATATTTACATAATATAAAATGTATATAAACTTCTAAAATGCATTAAATAGTAAATAAATATTTATTGATAAAACGTTACTAGAAAAACAAATTGAAGAATGTAGTATGGATGTTTTACATGTATATGATAGAAACTCGTTGATAATTCATGATATTCTCAATCTGTTGACTTGATTGTCTTTAAATTTAAATCACGTTGCAAAGGTGTCTGTGTGTTGTTTTGCCAACATGATTATCATACGTTTCTTGATACTCCACAATCAAAGGTGGCTCAGGTCAGGCTTAAAATTACAGCAAAATAATATTCATTTCCCTTTAAAAGCCTTTAGGCACGAGCTTAATATACTCCAAACACGGAAATGAATGTTGGCTTAACGTATCATGTGTTGCAGACCTGTGCAATTTTAAATCCAAAAGTGCAAAACTAACAATCTTCAAGTGGAAACTTTTATGAATATATTGGTCTAATAATGGCAACCTCTTTATTCGTATTGTTCTACCTTATTTTTTTCTGCGATTTTAAGCCAGCCGTTTTGTTAAACGTATTTCAATCTTATAGAAGCAATAAATTACTGTCTTAAATGTAAAATATCTTAAAAACATATTTTCTACAAACTTTATTTACAACTGACAACTATGTTTTCTATAGTGACCTTAATTAATTTATTCCTATGCTCTTATTCAAAGTGTAGTCTAAAAACATTTCTTAATTTTTCAATGTCATATTTTGTTGATTCTTTAAGCATACATTTTCAAAAATTCGTTTATGTAGTTTTGATGTGAACCCCCACTGTCGTAACGTAATTATTGATCTCAACCGATCAACAAAGTTTAGCAACATTAGACACAGTTAGTACTTGGATGGGTGACCACATTAAATTGCTGTGTGCTATTGTTGTATAGAATATCCCCAATGTAGGCACTATATGACAATAGTTGTTGAAAAGTGACTTGAAAAAAATAAAAATAAAAAATAGTTTTGATGTACAGAAAACATTTAGCTTTTGCAAAATTCCGAAATCCTTGGATTTAATGTAAGATACGACATTATGTTGATACGTAAGATATCGTATGACAGTGTGCATTGTACATCGAACAATCAAATACCGAATACATATGATAAACTAACTAGATTTCGAATAACGATAACCAAACTTTAATACTTTTAAGTATGATTGAAAATATTTCGTTATGGTATGCATGTGATACGAGAGTTTGATAGTTTTCGAAACTAAATAAAATCAAATTTGACACGATATGTGTGTTAGAGTAAATTGAAAAATTTTAATTTAATGTTTATATGCCGATTATTGTATAATAGAAATTTATAGTACCTATAGCTTCAATTATTTTTAGATACATGTTTGAGCAAAATAAATTTATTTTTCTTAAATCTAAAGTAAACATCAAATTATTTCTTTCTATATAAATCGTACAAAATTAATTTGTGGATATTCAAAATCAGATATTTCCAATGAGCTTACATATTTAAAGCTTTTTAACGAATGTTTAAAAGGAAATAGTATTTCATTTAATTTAAATTTTAAACAGAAAATAGTAAAAGATAATTTTCGAAATATATAATTACACTTTGTTTGATAGTAAAGTTATCAAATCATTATGAAAAAAGATATATATGTTCGCGAATTTTGAGGAAAAGTTTTAATAGCTTAAGCGTATTTAAAGTATTTCTCTATAACTGAGCTATATCCAAATATTTCTTAAAAATCATGTACATCAAGGGTACATCAAAATGAAAAAAATTAAAACAATCTTGTTTTAGAATTTATTACTGATTTATATACTTTTAGCATTAAGTGATTGTGTAACTAATCTTGCTCGATATGCATTTTACATAACATTGTAGATTGTATAAGACCAAAAAAAAAAAAAAAACATTTAAAAGTATTATACATAGTTATTTTTAAATGACAATAATAATAATATGTGAAATGACACTATTTTATAATCATAAAAATTATGATTATGCGAATAAAAATATTATACTTCTCTTTTGAAAGTTTGTATTATACAAGACAATGCATTCTAATTGGAAAGGAAAATTTATCGAATTTTCGTTGCATTATTCCTTTAAGGAAGAGTATCTATTATGTAAAGATCAAGGATGTTTTGCAATTTTATTTTAATCAATCCATTCATACTAGCGTTATTTCCGGAACAATCCTTGAAAACTAAAACAATAATGATTAAATCATGTAAGAATAAAACCTTGCGTACTTTTTCCTGTTGTTATTTCTTAAAGTCTTTATGTAATTTACAATGTATGTCATTTGTTCGGGTAACTCAATTTTGAAGCAGATATCTTCAACTGATTGACCTGAAATTTTTTATACACGTTCAGTATGGATGACCGTGTGCGGTTAACTATATACCCTAAACAGAAAAAAATAAAATTTTACTATCAACTTATAATTCAATTTATATCATATAGAAGTTTATTGCGATATTTACTTGTGTAGATAAAAATTAAATAACTTGATGTGATTGATTTTAACTCCTTTTTTATTCAAAATCGCCTTCGTCCGTTATATGTACTTGGTACTATTAATAATAATAAAAATCATAAGTTAGTTTAATAAATTTTTTTTGGAAAGTTCATTCAACGAATACTTATTTTGTTACAACTACTTTCATTTTTCTCTAAGCTTTTTAATGTTTACGGTTTTATATATTTGCTATTAAATTATTTTCTGCGATCGGGAGTGAAACCTATTTTGCATATCATAATTTTTTAATAATATTATATAATAGTTGTTAAGACCTGGTAGTCACAGAACTTAAAACAGCCAGTATTATCTAACATTGGAGAAATCAAAGGTCAATCCAAATAACATTTAAACAAATCTGTTGTATATATTTCTACACCCATTTCTCGAACAAATGAATATGCAGAAAGCAGGAAAATTAATGTGAATTTATCGCCTTGCCTATAAATGAAGTAAACGTAACCGTAGTAGTAACATCATTTCTCTACAATCTTTAAAACGTTTATTCATGACAGTTTATGATATATTACATCAGACATTAAAAAACTATAGATATTAGATAGAGATATTAGTATTATACCAGATGGAAAACCCGTTAAAATACTTTTATGTGATTCAAGTAAGGTTTACCACACTTCCCGCATTATATTTGTTTTAGACCTAAAGTTTTCATTATTAAAAAAATTATTAAATAGAAGATGTTGAAGAGTGTAAGCAAAAAAATGTAGAAAATCAGATGCAGAAAATAGTCAAATCGTTTTGATCACTATTATCTAATACAAAAATAACATGATATCTAGCTAGAATAAATTTCATTCTCTAGTAAAATGAAAATCAGTTATTGTGTTGAAAATAAACTCTTTAAAGAAATATAAAGATTTATTTAAGATGAACTCCATATTCAAAAGAATGTTTCAAAGTTCTTTACTACCATAAGATATGTCGTATGAAAAAGTAGCTTGTAAAATCAATGATTAAAAAATCACGAAGATACGCGATTTATAACATAAACTATTGAAAATTATCAATATTTCAAATATATTTCAATTTAACACTGAATAGCTATTGATATTCCAAATTTTGCATCTATTGTATAAAATTATGGAAAAGTGGATATTCAAAAAGTTCCAATAATTTTTAATTCTAGAAAAGTATGTTTGTTAGAAGAAAAGTTTTACATATCTTTAATGTCATTTTTAAAGTGATGTTCTCATAAATTGAATACTTTGTAAAATAAATTAATTTTAACATGACCAAAAATGTTGAAAGTTCTCTTTTTGGATAAAATTGTTTATTAACAAACCTAGTCCAACTACCTCCACTTTCACTTGTACGGAGAACGTTTTATACAATTTCTGAATGCTGCTATTATATTACATTAAAATATTTCTTGGCTAGCCATATGTATTTATGTTAATGGTGTCAAATGCATTATGGAAGTTAATAAACAAAATATAAGTTGTTTTTTATATATAAATATATATAATCAATTAATTTATTTTTTGATAGATTGGAGGTCGGGATTGAGAGTCTCATGCAAAATGCGGCGTGATCGGCTTGATGATTTTCATTCGTAGCTCTATCCATCAGCTCAAATAAACCCTTCGAAAGAAATTAGATTTTGATAGAGAAGCTAATTGGTCAATGGTAAGTTTATGGTTTGCTTAATCGCCTTTTTTTTAACGAATTCAAAAAATAGTTTTCTAAATTCGACAGCATACATATTTATTTAATGTGTGGTCGCAGATAACATCGTCGTTAATAAATCGATTTTGAGGTTTCTTTCTTTGTTAGAAAGGAGATATTCTAAGGGTAGTACCATGATAAAGAAACATGGATCCGATGTATTTAAAGTCAGAGAAGACATAAACAATTTTGAGTGATAAAATTTTATCTTAAAGAAAATGTTTTTGAGGTTGTATATTGGTTGGTGTCGACTTTGACATGTAATAAGAGCACATTATTTATAGAAGTTTTTAATTTAAAATTATTCTATTCTATTTTCCTATTTTTATTTAAATACGTTATAAATGCATGAAATCACTCCATGAATTAACTTTTAATAATAAAATTAACAAATTATGTTAATTATAAAATGATTCAATCACCACTAAATTTTTATATTAATTCCAAATTATTTCATTTTGGGCGCTTTTATCTTTTTTAACGTCATTAATTGCATATGCCACTTCAGTTGAATACACTGTTTGAGCAACATTTTAGAAAATTCAAAAATCCTCATTCAGCAAAAACAAAAACTCCATCACATAAAACAGCAGTTTGAAACTATTGATGTGGTCAAATTTAACAAAATAATTACCAACAACTACTGTTCAACTTCCAGAAAGTAGACTGAGATCTAATAAAAAGCATTCTTGAACTTTATTAAACTTATAGTTACGAGTGGATTGAAAAAAATGTAACACCCGTACGAATGTAATAAAACTATACGAAACCCCTCTATACGAAATTAGGGATTTAGAAACAAATTTACTTTCTGTCATAGGAATATTAAAATTGTGGATTATATTACGTTTACTGAAGAAATTTTCAGGAAAAATAATTTTTTTCATTTTTTGTGGCTACTGGATTGATAAAATTCATAAAGCACTAAAAAAACAGATCCAAGAAGAGATGATTCAAATTTTATAGGCAGATACGAAGCAGTACCAGATACAATTTATGTACTAATCATTATATTGTTTAAAATAAATAATTTATGATATAAATAAATAAAATAAATAATTTAATAATGAATTTCCTCGCCTGACAGTTACTTTGACATTTTTAAAATTGATAACCATCGAACATTATTTTTATAGTAAAGTTAAATTCAATCTTTCTAGAAATTGATAAATGATTTTGTGACTCTGTATATTGATATAAAGAAAACATAAGACAGACAGCACGTACTGTGTTTTTTCTCTGTATATATTTATAAAGTAATACAGGGTTGGGAATTCAAAAAGCTCTGTAAAATCTATGTACCCGCTTTGATTAGTACATATAGTACATGTATATACGTATGGATATGGTTTTAAATTAGTTGCCACTGATATAGTAGCAACTCAAATTTGTATATACTCTAAATAATAAAAATTTTAAAACATGGTAATTATGAAGAGAAACATTGTTTTCATAATTGCTTTATGACCTACTATCATTCGAAGTCGACGCCCTCGAATCGGTTTTTAGATACAAATATAGTCTGTTTAGACTTCGGAAGGTAATTGGTCGCAAGGTAATTAAATAGAGAAATATTTTATTTAAAAAAATTTTTAACTGATTATACTTTCATACATAAAAACGTACACATAAATAAACATACAATAAAATAATTCGGCATTCTTGATTATATATACTGTATACTTACAACAATAAGTGTCGAATTCATAGCCTCTTTTTTGTGGAAGCCAGGGAAAATATGTGTAAAAACAACCAAAAAATATTGAGATGAAAATAAGAAAGCTGATAACAAGTTACCGTCAATGTTGTATCAGATATTATCTGTTAATAAAATGAATGGAGAAGTTAGTAGTCTTTTTAATGCCTGTTTATGTGCTTTGTGTACCTGGTCAAAAATATTCTACCTGACTAATCAACATAAGTTGCATTGCAATACGGACATGATAATCTATATACACCACTTTTATTATCATGACCGCAATGCAATGTTGCGTATGTCGGTCAGTTAGGTAGATCAATTTTAAACAGGTAAAAAGTGCACATAAATCTTCTTTTAATTTCTCCATTCATCTTTCCAATACCGGTCATAAAATTGATATTGAATACTAGCCGGAGGTGTTACATATTTGCGACAAAAGTAAACAACTAAATTTGCTAAAAATAGCTTGACATCAATAAATTGAATAAAAACCCAAATTTTACAATTTTAAATAATCAAATTTTAACTTAATAAATCCGCGTTTATTAAATTTGAAATTATCAATATCGAAAAAATATTTATCAACTCCACCTACAGTTCCTGTACATTTTTAAAATAAAAGAATAATTATTCATTACTTGACCATAATGACTTCAAAAGTTGAAAATGAAATCCTAATTTAAAAAAAAAATTGCAGTGTAAATTAGACAAAGTTTTCCATCGATATTTTCTAAAATGGATTTTCGTAAAATCAATAATACGTCTATTAATTATCTGGTAAGTCTAGTATCAAATCGGATACGAATTGCATTCCTACGCGAAACAAATAATTATACTATTTAATAAAGTATAATTTATCTTGTTAAAATATAACTCGCATAGTATGTTTAAAATTTGTTCATCCCTAGACATTGTCGATTGTTCGAACATACACAATAGTGTTCAAAATTTTTCTATCCATTTGAAACTAAATAATGAAATATGAAAACCTTTACTTTTCATAAATTGATTATCCATTGAAGATGGAAACAGTATTTCGGTCGTATCTAAATGGAAAGCGTTTAATTCGTAATGAAGAATAAAATATCCGAATATAGCAATTGATTATTGCTAATCTAAAAAATTATTTATGGGACGTTTATAAATAAGGAAAGCAAGCCTGTTTCTGAGTTGTTTCAAACAGGCCTCAATCATTTTTTTTGCCATCGAACATCAACAGTTGGAATATCAATCGTAAAAATACAAAACAGTATAGTATTATTTAAAAAAATTTTAGAACTATGCCTAAATTATCCACGTTCCACGTCGTTCCTTTTCTCATAAACCCGTCCTCATATTATCTTCCTGTAAGCGAAGTGCCTCCATAGGATAAGAGTCGTTGGCGGTTTTAAGTGGTGTCTTAGTATTAATGTGAAAACTTTGTTCATTTCAATTTTACTCAATTTTAGTAACCATTAAAAGTAATGTAGTGAGTAACTTCTATTTTAGAATCTAGTATTCTAATAATAAACATACATTAAAATTGGTTGTTGTAATATTTAATCCATGAAATTTTTCGCGTTACGTCGTCTTGAACCTTACTCAAAATAGACGATACCATAATTATTGCTGATGAATTTATCTCACTACAAGATGTCGTTGTTGAATTCATGTTAGTATTATAACCAAAGGTTACTACATGATTAAATAGATAACATGTATATTATCCAAATTCATAGAAAATATGTAAAATAGTTATTTATAGAATATATGTCCATGTCGATTAATATTAGCACGTTACTCCTTGAGGATTAACATCTGTGAAACATTTTACAAGGTTCTCATGATGTAAATAACATTAATTGATGTTTTATATTCAACATCAATAATGGATATAAAGACATGGTATTGAAAATATTCTTCTTAAAGAGAAAATTTTTATACGTAATCTCTTTCTTAAATTAAATATTCCTAAATCGATTTTTCAATAAACTTCTTACGAGATATTTTCGAACCAGGCTAAAAAATTATTTTATGTTGCTAATGCTAAATTAAAGAATTCGATAACTCGATAACTAGGGCTTAGCAACCTTCAAAAATTTGTATATTTTGATGTCCTATGTAGATCTAACCAAAATTTTTCAATTCGAATCAAAAGTTTTTAATTTTAAGAATTTAAAAGCAAAAAATTTCTTTATAAATATAAATAAACAGTAATATTTATGGAAACAAAACTGGTACAGACAACTATAGGCATGGATAACAAAAATTTTGTAAACATTTATTGTGTCGTTAATTATGTCGATTCGACAAAAGCTGTAGTATACCTACTAAAGAGTGGTGGGGCAAATGAGACAATTTTAAATATTTTTATAGCATTCTGGGAGGTAAATTTACGTTTAAATAAGTTTTTCTTAATAAACGTTTTCGGAATTAGTTATATCTTTATTAAACCATTTTAAAATAAGGTACGTCACAGGCCCTGTTTAATTTATTTTGTAACCTAAGTTTCATTTGCGTGAAATACCTAAGTCTGTTTTAATGAACATATTCACCTATTTTTTTAAATTTTAATTGAAATTCACGGAATTCTTATTCACACTGAACTCAAATCGATCTGATATGTATTTTCCGGGATTAGGCGGAGTACAAACTGTCTGTAAAAAACACGTTTATTCTAAAAACTATGCTTCCCAAGTCAGTGACTCAGATTTCTAAAAAAGACTCAACCGATGAGTTTGAAATTTAAACACAACCTTCTCAGATATTTTCTTCAAGTATTAATAGAAGGAATAAGGTTTCGGATAAATATTTAAATTTTTTTTACTATACGTGACAGTTTTGGTCCAGAATTCAATTTATTTTAATTATGCCGCCAGTTTGTCAAAAAATGAAATTTTGATTATTCCTTCGATCAACACCTAGTTTAACATATCCATCAAGAGGTACTTTTTGAATTTGTATGAACTATTCTGGAGAACTAGTAGTTTCCGTCGAACACTTTTCTTTGGAAACCCATTCGGAAACCGTCTGCAGGAGCACACCAGATCAGTATTTTTAGAAATAATTAGTGGCATTATAAAGTTATCACTGAATGTATCAATAATTTTGATTTTTGTAAAATAGAATACATTTTCAAAAAAAATGTATACATGTAACGCCTTTTTTCAGCCTTCTAACTGCGAACAACCCCTTAACTTATGTGCTACGGAATCCTTATATAAACAAAGGTAGACAAAGATAGATGAGAAAATATCTGTATAGAATTCTCTACATGCTGTATCTATTGTTGCATATATTTCGAAATTAATGTGCTGTTTATACGTGCCTTGAATTTATATTTATTTATGCTTATACACCATTCAACAGGAATATCTATCCTAATTTGATTACAGGCTAGTTGATGTTTTGAAACATGATGGTTTTACTGGGCAGTAAGTTATGAAGTCATCAATATTCTATATGAGCCATTTTATATTTCATATTTGATGATACCAACAAATCTTGGTGCCCAGTAACCCGGGTAGAGTTTCGAAATACTGATGATGTGTGTCTACTTTATGTAATACCTCCAAATGAGGTTTTTAAATGTTATATATCAGAAATTTAAAAAATCGGTATTCCGTTTGCAACGTATAACGATTAGGAAATGGTTTAAAATATTTGACTCTACAGTTACAGTGCTAGTACAAAATTTATACACATACACTTTCATTTCAGTTTTCCAATTTCTGTCTTATTTAAAATATGAAATCTTACTTGAAAAAACATATAATAATAAAGTTAAACGTCTATTCTTCAATCACAATCCTAAATTTAATCAGTTAGATTGATTATTGTTTTTCTTATGCTAATTGAATATAACTTGTAAGTAACACTGATCTAAGAAGGGATGAGATACTTAAAATGTTTATCAATATCAATAATTTAATTAAATTATTTAAATTTAACTTGGTCTATTTATGAAATGTAAGCGAAATATGAAACGAAGCATGAGTTGTTCTTATGTTTCTATGATACTCTAGAATAAACTTTATCGATCACGTATATCATTTTATTTATACATACTATAATAAATATACCTTTAAGGCTTTATATTGGAGTAAGTCAAACGAATTAGGTTTTACAAGACTGAAATATTCATTTTTATTATATTATGTCATATTATTGTATAATGATCCAATTTACATATAGATGCTCAATTTCGAATCAATCGGAAACTAGTGTTCAATTTAAATGGCAGGTAATATTATAGACTAACACAGGGGCTGGTAAAATTAAATAGAAGCTTATAAAAACAACAACAAATAATCTTTTTTTCCAATAAATTCCATGTCAGGTGTCAATCTGAAACATATTGTACAATGTGAATGTTTATTTATATTTATTATAAAATTAATGGATGTTCTATAATATTATACTCCTAGTATTTTGTTTTTATTTTATTTTCGAAACGTACTTGCAAACCTATATATATATATATATATATATATATATATATATATATATATATATATATATATATATATATATATATATATATATATATATATATATATATATATATATATATATATATATATACTATAGAACATTGAAAAGAACTCTAAAGTGGTTACTCTTGTCACAAATTTCTTTCAATACACTCCATAATAATACGAAACATTATTTATTATAATGAAAGTATATTTTCAATTTAATTTTGAAGCACAAAACCAAAAATTTAACACTAATATCTCTTTACACAGCAAAAGTAAAGTTTTTCTGTACTTTTGCATACTTTATTTTTTTTTATAAAACCTAACAAAACGGTAAGTTTTATTATATATTCCCGAAATTTGGAATAAAAAGAAATTTTAACCTATAAACTTAAATTCTTTCAGCAACTGGATTACTTACAGCGATCTTGACTGTTAAATATGAGCGTTTTATAAGAATAATATTGCAAACGCAAGTACAACTGCCGAATTAAGGCAGGCCGTAAGCATAAATTGAAGGGGCCTTCGTTGTGAATATTATTGACTCGGTTGATTCAGGTCTGCCAAATTCTGCAGAAGACTGGCAATATCTAACACACAAAAAAAAGAAAGCACAGCATATGCGAAAAAAAATAATGACTATTATTACCGTAGGATATTATAAATGTAACAACGCTCTTCATTAACCAAAGTATTATTATTATGCCTCTTAACGGTCTCAATCTGACAATATATAGTAATCCTTGGAAATTTCGATAACATAAATTTTTTTTTTTTTTTAGAACTTGAGATTTAAATTTTAATTTATACACTTGTTCATTATTTATTTTTATACAATAAAAAAAAACTTTCTTGATCAAGTTATATAACATTTAATGGTGTTGGGACATAGGAATTTTCCAGCAAAATGCGAAGTAGTTCCAATATGTAACTACAATATGTATTTGAAAGGAAAAGTAACGTAGTACTTTTTATAATATTCTGTGTTTTTCAAAAGATTTTAAGACAGGCCTTAAAAGCTATCAATTATTTTCCCTATTCGTCGTTTTTCTAACGTTAACTCATTAAATTAAAATTAAAAAAAAAAAAACACTTTTAAAAACCAACTTTTATTACAATGACCCAAAAAGAAGAAAATTAAGTTTAAATTAATTCAAACCCATTTATATATAAGATTACACAATGTATATGCTATAAAAGCTGTGTATTATTCTCATTTGTAATCCAATAGGAGAAATTACATTTCATGTCATTAATATTGATTAACTGATAATGATCCAAAATTAAGTGGACATTTTGATTAAAACTCTAGCAAATAAATCAAATATCTCATGAGACATGAATCTGCAGAACAGTGCCACCATAAATATAATGAGACAGGTAATGTTTATATAAACATAGTCCAGGGATTCCTCAATACATATTCTGAACATGCTTATCCAAGGCATATATATATTAATTTTAGCATATAATTCTTCCCATGATCGAATGTTTGTGAGTATTTTCGATAAGATGAGAGTGTGAGAACACAATATAATCAGTGTAATGGCAATCTCAGGTGGTATCAAAACCAATAATGTTAAATCACATAACAAACTTACTCCGACTACGCCACACTTACAACAATTTTACTTAAAGCGTGTATGTTATAAAAACTCTGGCCTTAGTATAAAATTTTTGTTTTACTAAATAATACAGTATAATAAAAATAATAAGCCAATACGTCAAAGAGGACGTCAATACGTCCTTAACAAAAATTTTATAAAACGAATTATAATTTTTTAATCTGCTTTTATTCTCATATATATAGGCCAATTTAATTTACACATTGATATTTTTGATAACACTATTGGCCGGTGGTTCAATAATAAGTAGTTGGAGTACTTAGCAAGTGATACCCACAAGTTTCAATAGTACTTTCAAAAATTATAATAAAAAGTAGCAAAAAAGTTTCTAGATGATCAATAAATAGATATATATGGACAATAAAATGCAAATCCACTAAAATGATCAATGATTGGGAAAAATTAACTTGGTAGAGTGAAGTGCTGACCACACTTCCTCCAAATGTGCGACAGATCACTATGTGCTAGAGCGGTCCAAAGTACATTCTGTGTAAATGCAAAATCTTTAAGAATTAATAGTGTTCAACCGATTTTAATATCAAAGAACTTATTCTCTAAAGGCATTTTCTCAATTTTTTTTTATTGGAAATTTTATCGGAAAAAAACTAAGCATACGTTATATACATATCATGAATATGTGTCGTTTAACCTTATATCAAAAATCCAGCTGGCTTTGTTATTATTATGCGTCTTTAACAATTCACCTGACGTTGATATTATATAGTGCGGAGAACTAATCTTGATACGGAAACAATGTTCGTTCGTTCATATACGGTGCAACTGCCTGTATTTATTTGTTCAATCAACAATTAATGTTAGACGTAGTCAGTGAAAGTCAAATGAAACACAACATACAAATACTCATTTTATTTGATGGTCTGATTAAATGGATTGGAGGAGGAAAATGTATTTACCGATAAAGATAATTGTTTTTCAATTTAATTGTTTAAACAAAGATGAATTACTTTTTTACGTTTATTTTTCTTATATCCGTTTTATTTATTATGTTTTAGTTTTATTCAGTCTAATATATTGCGTTTGTGAAATAGAGATTTATGTTTACGATCACGGTTTTATTTATTAATAGTTGAATAGGATATTCATTTAAATTTCAAGTAAATAGTTATTTCAAGATAAAATATTTGTAATTGTTTTGTCATTTTTATATCATATATCAAGTTTGTCAAATTCACACCAAAATTATATTCTAAATCATTGGGACTACTTCAAAAAACTCAATTCATACAAATACACGATAGAGTAGATAAATTTTCAGTATCAATTTAACAAGGTTATGAAAATCAATTTCGTAACCTTTTGAAAGTTTTTTTTTAAATCCAACGAAAAGTGCAAAAATGTTCATGATATTGATCTATAAACATTTCAACAGAAAATTTTTTTCGTTGATTATTTTCTCCACTTTTACTTCTATCTCATCCAAGGCCAGCCAAAATTCCCAGTGAGATTATACATTTTTCTCGAATTATTGGCATCGAACTTTCAAAATATCATGCAAACTTCTACCTGGATTATACTAGACAACTCTTCAATTTTCGGAAATAAAGTGTATTTACAGAACACGCTTGTCATAAATGTCACTGTTCAACCCCCATTAATAGGTTCATAAAGTATTTGGTCTTATTATAAAGTCATTGTTCTTAAGGAAAAGAGAATGTACGTTTAATGTAATATCTTTTTAACATTAAATAAATTATGAGATTAAAATCCTGGCAAAATGTTTTGCATAGGGCTACCTATAACAAAAATTAGCAATCGTAAAGAAAATGGCGTCTATTTAAATACACTTCCTGTTAAAATTCACAATCAGATAGTTAATTTGTTCATAATTCCATATCAGCGGACTTCTTATTAAAATAACTTGGACAAATTTCAATATATTTATCTGATATTTTACATACGGCCTCAATAGAAATGTAATACTCGCTACTGTTTTGTCAAAGACAAATCGATCGGTGCAGCGACATATAAGAATCTATGACAAATTTTATTTGCTTTCTACAGTAACGTATTAGGACTCATTAAGATTATAAAATAATATTAACAGGTATCAAATAATTATAAAATGTAGACACGCTAAAGAAACAATAAACACAGTCCAAATTTAACAAAAAAAAGCTGTATTATAAGTTTTATTACTAGTGTATTTTTTTGTGAATGTGTTTCATATCTTTTTATTCTTTATTTTCATTTCTTTTATTCCTTAAAGAATATTATGAAAGAACAAATAATACAAGGTGGCATGATATTTTACAATTAGCAAAAGCGTTTTCTTTTATGAAATATAATTTAGCTTTTGTGTTATAAGAAGAAAAAAAAAACTTAAAAAATAAGAATTCATATAATAGTAATAATAGTAATAACTATAATCATAATACTGATGTTTGAAAAAGAAAAAACAAGTTGATGACTTAGGTAAAACATTAACTTCTTTTATTTTTGTTTATTTATAAATTTTTAAGATTATATCTCATATATTATTAATACGTCATGTTTTACTAATTATTACGTGATCATTGAAAACTTAGGTACGTACTTTTTATTTAAGATTTGAGAAAAACAGAAAAGGCATTTAAGGGATTAAATGTAGCCAAATTTTTTATAATTATTTTTGAAAACATCGATATGTAAGCAATGAACTTATGGTTTATTGCATCAATGTCAGCTTTCAGAAGTCCTTATTTTAAAAATATTCACATACAAAACAGCGTCAACTTGTGATTCCATTGATTTCAAGAAAACTGTAATATGCTCTTTTCAGTCAGGATAATTCGCAACTTAATAAAAAATCGAAATATATGGAAACATAGGCAGAATTTTACATCTTTGCATTAAAATAACGTTCTTCTGTAAAAGGTATTTAATGTGTTAATACAACAAGAGTTGTGATGTACAATCGGACAATGCTCACGAAATGAATCAATTCGCTTGTGTTAATAATAGTATCCCAAATGATAACTTTCTATTGATAAAAGTTGCAATATTATGTAAGCAGGATGGAACACTAAATAACTTAAATGCATTATTGAATAAAAGCGGATTGAGTGGTACAGATAAATAAGAAATCTGAGAAAATTACTATTCGATAGTAATTGAAGGGCAAAAGCTAGCGATGAATGAGATTTGAAAGACATAAAAACAAAAGAGAGACTTTGTATCGTTATCTATCTAGATGATTATAAGCAAGGTATTTGAGTTTGAGTTATAGAAATGAAGGAAAGGTACGTAAGTGAAAATTTTGGAATATATAGATTATTCTCGAAAGGTAGAAAATGGATAGTTCGTGAAAATGTGTGGAATACGCGAACTTGAGATATTTGGTGGAAGTCTATTCAGGAACAAAATGTATAGAGAAATAAACTTCAGCTACCAAGTATGTAATGATTTATGCCAAATTAAGTGAAAACTTATACAATGAAACACAACAAAACAGAAGGAAATGGACTCTTTCCAAAAGCATTAAGTCAAAGAAATGATCAAAATAAAAAACTCTATAAATACTATACCCAAATCCCAATAACTGGCAGCCTATTAGTTGAAATAAATATAGATCCGTAATCTATTTTCACTGTAAAAATTTTGAGCTGGACAATTTTCAATTTTAAAACAATTTACTACGTTTTAATTGTAATATTTAAATTGTCGTCCACATGTGCATTAATCAATCTAAAAATAGATAAAGCAGTTCGCCAACTTATTATTTTATATTGAAAGTTTTCCACCATTTATAAATAAAACTAAATCAACATATCTTATTTACTTGCAAATAAGTGTTACCAAAGCCTCTTCTCTTAGAATTACAATTTTCAACGCAACAACAACAATTTTCTTAGGTTACAATATTTACAAATGTAATTGAAAGCTTAAACTATTATTTTTACATTAATAGTATATTACGAATCAATCGAGGCTAATTGTATGTCGACACTTATACAGATTCAGTTTCCTCTTATATACAA
This sequence comes from Chrysopa pallens, assembly GCA_020423425.1. Classification (NCBI taxonomy): domain Eukaryota; kingdom Metazoa; phylum Arthropoda; class Insecta; order Neuroptera; family Chrysopidae; genus Chrysopa; species Chrysopa pallens. The sequence continues at coordinate 42,790,520 of CM035593.1, read as the reverse complement.
CTTGTATAGTAAATTGAAAGACTTGCATAGTAAGTTGAGTTTATGACGTAAAAGTTTAAATAATATAAACGTATTATATAAGCAAGAAACAGGTATAAATAAAAATCAGATTGCATGTTCGACTGTTGTAAATTTAAATGGTTATTACTTGATAAACACTTGTAAGATAAGAAATATACGAAGTACACAAATCAACCTTTTTCAAAACTAGATGACTGATTAATTTTTCTTTTTATTTATTACATTTTTTTTGTTTTTTATTATTTAAAATTAACGCAAGAAATACACGACAATAAATGAAGTATAGAGGGCGGACATATTGTAACCATAAATAAACAAATAAATGACCATACTCTGTAAGTTTTACACTATTATTCAGCCATGATACATATCAAGTACTGTTTTGCTTACAGTGTGTACAATAAATTTTCGCCAAATAATGTGTAGTATACATGGTGTACATAGTAACTGACTGAAAGTTAATTGAAAATATTGAATAATTCAGATAAGTAGCCGAATATTCACAGTCTAGAATTTTCAATAATATAAATTTTCAAAAATAATTAATATTACTAGAGTACTAGAGTAATTTTTATAAACACTCAGTGAGTATGCATTTATAAAACCTTCAAATATTTGAGTAAAATTTTAGCCTAAAATTTTATTAGTCTCCAACGAAGTAAAAAAATAATTTATACTAAAAAAAATCCACATGATGACATTTCAACGGAAATATTCTTTTTAGTATTCCTCAATCAATTTATTTTTTGCCAAAAATTACGTTGGAACTTTTGTGCACACCTGCAGGGGTTAAAAGCCTTTTAAATCCATTGATCAAAGATTTAAATATTTATTAATTAAAGACAATACCGGTACAAGATTAATTAATATAACCCAAATATTTTTATATTGAACGAAAGAAATGTTATACAATACTCGTATACTAGGCTAATATTTTCATGATAAAGCTATATTTTCTTGCAGTCTCTTGCTTTATTTTACCTTTATGTTACAAACATCACCATTCTTATACACACAAGTGAATAAAGCAACGTTGTATGGGCTTAAACACCATGCCATAATAAAACTACTTAACAAAAATGATACTTATGACTCGTCGATATGGTTCTATGTTTAATGGTAATTATTCCATCTATAACTGAACTGAATTATTAACTCCCACGTTAAAACTCTTAGATTAAAACAGGAATGTTGATTTTAAATAATTCTGCTTGAATATTTCTTGTTTTGGCTTGACTATTTATTTGCGATATAGGAAAACTAATTTCATTTATGTGCTGTTCAAATATTACTGATTACCGAACACAAATTCCAGAAAAGTATTTTCTTAATATAATATCATTGATTGGTTCAGAGAAAATTGAACGTTAATTAAGAATTAACAGTGATGGAAGTCGGCAAAGAAATGAAAAAAAAAATTGTTTTACTTCATGATTGCTAGTACCTATATTACGGAATATTGTAGGTACGAATCTATTTCGTATCGTATTTTATAGTTATTCAATACGGAAACAGAATGATTGTTCGAAAATTTTTCAATCTCTTCGTACTGTTTTTATATTTAGTTAATACGATAAAGGTAATATAAAGTAAATCTCAGAAAACTCGTAAACTATTTACATTGTTATCGTTGTAGCTTTTTGGCCTATCATTAGTTTTATGAGGTCGAAAGTTGGTTGCTTCTTTATTACATTATTATTGTAGTATCAACACGTTCACATATTCTATACATTATTAAAGGTTCACAGCATTTTACCTTACAGTTTGTTTTTATTTTGTTTTGTTTTTCAATGATAATAAATAAAAGATATTCAATACATATTACGGGTCAAAACAAATAAAAATTGTTGAACGTTCAACCGCAAGTTATTGTTTTCCAATAATAATATTTGTAGTAATAATATTTCTAATGCGTGTCACATATCTAATATGTTCATCAACAAATTTATTAATAAAATTGTGAAATATTCTGTCATTTATTTCATAGTTCCTATATCAGTTCGATTTCGATTATTCTTATTTTATTTGAAAATATACATCGAAAAGAGAGTTCCTTTCATCCTTAAGACAGAAAGGACTTAATGTTTTTATTTTTTGAACGCAACACTTAAAAAAATAAGATATTTTAAATACATTGCTAAGACAAAAATATTTAAAAAAAAAAAATAGAGCAAACGGCCTTCAAAAAAATCTATTAAAAAAAAAAAAATTATTTATTAAAAACTTTCCTTATGACCAATGACCTCTCAAAGTTGACACCAATCGTATTCTTAGCTATGTCTGTGTGTATGTAGGGATATGCTTTCTTAAATAACTAATAGTTAAAAAAAACGTAAAATATATGGCTTTATACTTTTTTTTTTTTTAATTAAATTGCACACACTCCATTAATATTTTCAAATTTTTTCCGTCAAAATTAACTGTTATATGACAATTGCGATTATCTTTAAATAGACGGTCAATAATGTGGCCAGAACTTTTTCGTGATGTATGTTAAGGCTTCCATAAATATTTTATTTTTAATTAATTAATCATTACTATATTTATTTTCATAAGTTTAATTGTTTGGGTCATTTTATACTTAAAACCAATTCACTTGTATATATACTATTTGCCTGTAAAAATTCTTCTAGTAGAGCTATGATGTACAACAATCGTAATATATTGTAAAATTTCTTAATAAAATATGACACTAATGATAACTGACAATAATTTTCTTGAAAATAATATTACAAAATTTCTTTTCAAGTTCTTAAGCTACTACAATGTAATTTGAAATATTAAATTTTATTATTATTTGATACATTTGAAAGCATTAAAGCGTATAAAAATGGATAACGAGTAAAAACGAGAAATTTATTATAACATTGTGTAATATAAAATAGTCAGGGGAATAAACAGAATAGATTTTGCAATAGTATAGATTTTATATTCTAAGCTTTTCGTTATGTTTATTTCAATTAATAACTACGGGCTTAACAAACTTTAATATAGAACAAAGGGAAAATGAACACTAACAGAGTAATTGTTTAAATACTCATATAGTTTCTAATTAGTAATATTAACGAAATATGCTAGCAATATAAACATGGATTTGCAAGACAAAATTGAGTTCCATGATTTCACTCGAACACTAAACATTGATAAATAAAATCTTTTAAAAAGAAATTTTTCTTTCATGACTCTTTTGATTAAAAAAATGGGTCGCAGATCCAGTGAACTGATTTTAGTCATTTTGAACATAAATTCGTCAAAATCTTCTTAATCTATATTTATTAATTAGAAATGCACTTTTGAAGCCAAAAAATTTATAAAATCAAAAATGGTATACATAAAACATAAACAAAATCAAGAGTCAAAAATTTTAATTCCATTACAATCTCGCTTTACCATCATTAAAAATTTCAATTTTATTATTATTTGATACATTTGAAAGCATTAAAGAGATAATTTTCAACCTTCTCGAACATCTTCAATATTGCTCACCACAAATATCCGTTCTGCAGTTTTCGAATTATTCGAGTTTATCTGAAAGAGTGTTACAGATCGATACACAGCCACACCGAGAGCCACGAAATGCAAATTAATTGGGAGGTTCCATACTTCTGACATCGAATTATATGTATCTTTTAATAATTATTTACATTTTACCTATTACTGAATAAATAAAAAAAAGAAAAAAAAAAAAAACTGATAAAATATTGATAAGATTCAAAACATTTATATCAAATTGTATGTTTAATCTCAAGGCTTCATCATTTCCATACAAACGAGCATTAAACTTATCCTTCTTATTGGAATGAACATTATTTTTGAACAAAAAATATTTAAAGGAAGTTAAAATTACCGACACTATTTCAGTGAATACAAAAATGCTTGAAATTTTCAACATAAAAATCTACCAATATGAATATCATGTCGTTTATTACACGTAAAAACACAATTTTACAATACACTATGTATGAATGCAACACAATTTTTTCCGACGAATATTTTCTCAACATCTATTCCAACACAAAAATACTGGTACAAAAGAACTTGAAGTGTTCGGCACATAATAACAACAGGTATTTGTAAATATGAATGAAAATGTAATATCATTTATATAGAGTTTTCAAAATACTGATGGTGTACACTTTTTTTTATTATTAAAACATCACTTTAATATTTTACTCGTTCTTCAAAATATTATTCAAAATTAAAGTAAAGAACGAATATATAAAAATTGTTCAATATATAGACTTATACACAATATATAGACTGCTATCTGTCCAAGGCAAACATTTACAGCGATGCATAACAGCCCCATGACTTTAATAATACTCATCCATGTGCACAAGCTTGGTACTAATAGCATTATGAGAAAATAAATAAAAGCAAAACGTTAATTGACTAACCCAGAAAGTAGAAATCGGCTAAGTTGCCAAATGAGTAAATGCATTAATTTATTTAAACGTACAGAATATTAATTTCCAAATGTTTAAGATATTTCTTACGTTGAAATTTCATATTAGTAGTAAAAATATTTTTGAATAAAATTTTCAGAGGATGTTTTCAACGATATAAGGTTGTTAAGAAAAGTATTAACCGTCTCTGTTAGCTGCAATAAATTTTTTAATAAATAAGAAATGTTTTGAGTCTAGAGAAAATATAATTTACCGTACCGTTTACAAAAACATTAATTTCCACAAATATTTAATGTAATCAAGCAGTGAATTGTATATACAAGCGGCATCGTCTCTTTTACGATTTGTATGTAAACAATATAAAGAGCCAAGTGTACTATTATTAGTTACAGTGCTAGTGCTATTATAGTGCTATTATAGTATACTATTATTAGTGCAGTGCTGTAGAGCTACTCCACCAATACATCTTTTATTAAAAACGTTGTCTTGTCTCTTTTTTTAAACACCACGTTCTCTCTCATAAAGTAAGAAATGCCTCAAGATCCCAGTATTTAAATTTCACAAAATTTAAAATTGCATTATAATTTAAAAAATAAAATCTTAACAATTATTTAACTCCAAGTGTAAAAAAAACCCGAATTATTTTGTTTTGTCATTTTTATTTATGCGAATAAATTGTTTATGTTATTCGTAGTTGATGCCGATATAATCATAAGCTAATTTAGATTTGGCAAGTTATAAAACCGTATCGTTGCTTGTTGTTTACTTAAACGTATGTATAAAATGAGTATTTTTGTGGGTAAAATGTTCAAATAAACTTTCTGTCGAAACAAAATAAGAAGATTTTTTTGTTTTTTTTTTTTTAATTAATGTAAATTGTACAGAAAAATTAGGAAAACTTGAATCAAAGTACAAAAATGAGGTTTTTTGTAATCGGTTTAAAATGATGGGGGTATAGATGGTGTATAAGGGGTTTTGAGGGGTACCTACTAAGAAGATAGGATTTTTCCCAATCGATAGGAAAGTAAATGATCAAGAAAATAAGCAGAATTTTATTGTTTTCTATAAATTACCCTTATGTTAAATCATATGTGGTTTTCCGTGTATTTGTAAGTGAGATCTACAGTACGCAGAGCTACTTATTTTCTACACCAATATATTAATTTGCATTTTAAGGTGAAAACAAATTCAATGTTTTAAGAACTCTTTATATAAACACAACTACAGAAAGATTCACCTATTCATATGAGAAGCGAGTTCTACAAAAACTCTCTAGAGATTCTTGTTACTTCTTATTATAATAATAAGAAAATATTTTTGACATGAAAAGCTTTTTACTGTTATACACTATTCTATTTTGTTTTAATGTAAATAAATTTTTGCGTTTCTTTTTGTAATATTTCTATAGAATATAATTTTTTTTTATTACGGTAGTCGTCAGACTTACTTGCTTGCATTCATACGTAGGAATAATACAATAAAAACTGCACATTTTATGCTTTTTGTAAAAATATAAAGCAAAACAATATTATATGTATATTTCTTAACCTTTATTATCTAAGAGAAGCAGGAAAGCTCATCTAACTGTTATGCAGAGCGTTAATTAAATTAATTGACTTCTTTTATATATTTTTTACAATGACATAATGAATTCATATTTATAATTAAAACGCATAGTTTCTGAACTACTTATTTTTGTTTTGAAAAGAAAATGTATAGTGTATTACATTACATTTATCCATTTCTATTCCCAATATATATATGAGGGTGTATAAATATAGAGGTATTGATGTTCATAGATTGATTAAATTAGTCCACTTTTGTGTGTTCGCCTGTCTACATGTCCATCCAGCGATAAAAGATAACGAGTTTGTAACTTTGTAACTGATTCTAAATTTCAAATGTGAATTTTAGATTGTGAATAAGCAGAATCAGTCCATCAAAAACTAATACATTTTTTTGTTTTTTTTTTTCATTTGCATATATGTATGTATATATATATATATATATATATATATATATATATATATATATATATATATATATATATATATATATATATATATATATATATATATATATATATATATATATATATATATATATATATATGTATATATTTGAATTAAAATTGTTTAATTACTGGAAGTGAATTACTTTCTGGCATGCACCAAGGAGTCTCAGTTGCTTAAAATAGTTTGTGATAAAATAAGGACCTAAGCAAATAAATGTTCGTAAAGTACACAAATATAAAATATGTCGTGGAAAAACCATTCTACTTTTGGGTTAACCAGCAAGAGATACAATCCAGAGAAAAGCTGAAGAATAGCGAAAGACCTATAAAGAAGTGCATATCATTATAGAAACCATAGAACAAAGATTCCTGTAGATAATCATAAGCGCAATTTTACCCAGGTAACTTTAGTATCTACCCTGACCACCAGATAGGAATAGCCAGGTCATGTCGATGAATGTTATTATCAGCAGATTTTCTGGGTTCACTTAAATTGGATTAATGAGCTTTTATACGAGTCGGTATGTAATGTAGAGACTATGGAATAAGAAAAGCAAAAAGTAAAATCAATGCATTTCTAAATGCACTCTCTAACGAATCAAATATAGTAAACCGATTATAGTTGATCAACAAATGGAATGGTTGGTAAGATTCATTGTTTTAATAAAGTTTATCAAGTTTTTACTGGATACAGAAAATATTGACTCAGTCAAACTTTATCGCCCAAGGGCACCATTTTTTTCAAGTCGAATCTATCTTGAACTTGTGCTATTAGTTCAATTCGCAAATTTGCTTTCAACTGGTTACCCATATTGAATCAATTTCTATTATTATGTATGAATCGGTTAACTTAACTTAATTCCTGAGAACGCGATTAAAGACAACACTTACATTGAAATATTGCTAATGCATTTCCCATGGAAAGTGGAAAGAATTAGGAGGGGATTTTATTTTTTAGTAGAGGGGTGTAAATTTTACACTATTCAAGACGATGTTTTATAAATGATTTTGGTTCCTTAAAGAAAAATAAAAACTTATGTTACAGTGAGATAATATTTTGACCAATTTTGAAAAGAGCAGTAAGGGCAAAGAAGAGCGTTTTTTTTTACAAAGAGAACTTATCGTGTAATAAATAATACTATAATCTTCAATGTTTAATGTTTAACATAAGAACAACTCAGTTTTCTTTTTTTTTTTTTAAGTGAATATATTTTTCGTTCACAAAAAAAAAAAACTTTTACCAAGAAACATAAAAGTATTTTTTAAAATGATAAAATACAAAATAAACTTTTTTTACAACTTTACATTTTCTTCCAAAATGGACCATGTTAATGCACAACTTCTATTAAATGAAGTTTATATGTATATATAATATAATAATATACATACCATATATATTGTAAGTTGTTGATACTGAAAGAAACATATCCATCTAGAAACAACAAAACTCTTCTACATCGACATATTCAAAACATAAAATAGACATGGTTTCGCACTTTTCTTAAAAGTAAAGTAAAATGAATAAAATAAAATAAAGCTTAGATATACGTATAATATGTGTATGTAAGTATATATATACATTACACATATATCTGTATATACCGCTAGGTAGGTTGGTAGTGCCTATATACATACAAGATGTCGTCAAACTTCAAACAAAACAACATGTTACAAAAACACCTTTATGGATGGAAAAGAATGAACCAAAAGTTTTAACTTAGTAAATATTCACTTATTTTATATAGAAGCCATAAACTGTATATCTATGGTATGGTGCTTTTGTATTGTGTTGAATATCTTGGCAGTACAATTCAGCTTTGGGTAAATTGTCATTTGATTAGACTTGGTGTCACAACTTCATTTCATCAAAGCAGATGTTTCAACATGCTGGCTTCCTGGTTTACTATCCACTGAATGCTGCAGCCGCTGAGTCAATTTGTGATCTGAATAATCCTATAAGAGGGCTACATAATTATCAAGACTACTAGTATAGTTGAACAGTTTTCTTTTATCAGTGTAATGTGGTCGCTATTAAACCGAAAATATGAGAAAGTTTTCCTAACCAGATTACTCACATAAAAAGCATTAAATAGAAAACACCAATCCGTTAAAATTGCGTTTCGCATATATAACGTCAGTGTAGAAAATGCAGGACAAACAATTAACAAATTTTCCCATAATTTAATAATCTAATTGATATACTGACGACCTGTCAATCATTTATTGGAAGTGTCGTCCGTTTATAAAAAATCGCGTATAGTCAAAATATTTCTATCTAAATTTTACTTATTCTTTCAACATCAAATTATGTATCATTACACATACAGTGTGGCCAGTTCCAAGTCGCCGCGGTAGTATTTTAAAGAAGATCAAACACCCATAATGATTATTTTTGGCCTCATCCGACTAAATCGCATAGACTACAGTATGTATTAATTTTATTTAAATAATTTACTCTACACAAAGCTTAGCTTGGTTTACGATTTTAAGTTATCTTGATGACATAAACGGAAATGGATTAAATAAGAGATGAACACAAATACCAAACTTTTATTGGTTCTCCGTTTATTGGTTGCGTACCAGTCACGTAATAGAGACAAAGCTGGTCAACTTACAAACTACTTACTTATTCGAAGTAAGGCATTTGTTTAAATACTTAAAATAGATCTTAACAGGTAGTGAATAACTTCTTCGTTTAATACTGTAACTTTTATTCACATTTAAGGCTTAATTAATCCGAATATACTAATTTTTTCAATAAGTCTTTGCTTTCAATAATAGGTTTATCTTATAAAGTCAATTATAGGCCAATAAACGATAATTCAAAACTAATTCTTACGTCATTTGATAAAGCTGTTCGAGTAGACTATTACTATATATACGAGAATTTGTAGTGACACGCTGTACATGAATGGATGGTGATACGAATATATGTAATGTCAAAGTGTCAGGTTAAAGAAGCAGTAATCGTGTGTAGTATCATAAGGTAATTTTATTTTATACGAATTTTAGGAGCTATCACCGAAAAACACATAAAAATGATGGTTTGAAAAGCAATATTTCTACATTCAAGTTGTAAAATTTTCAATTGTATTCGTTGAAAATTATTACTATGATTATTATACCTACATTTTTTGTTTTTTGAAATAGATATTATTTGTTAAGTTGTAACGACATGCTAATATGGAATTATCGATCGATATTTGAATTATAATCAAAATCGATCATAAGAATCACCTTGGTTGCAATTTAAAAAAAATTAATGGTACTACTAAAACTATATTTTAGTTTTTTAATATTTAATTTTTACATAATTTTATCATACAATAGTAAAAGGAACTAATGTTTTCGGGTCTTTTTTTCGATATCGAGTTCTTATTGGAAATACACGTTTTGAGAACATTTGAGTCCGAAAAAATGATTTTTAGTCATTGGTCTGGTTTGTCTATCTGTCTAAGATCACGAAATCATCCGGACTGAAAGGGGTACAATTACAAAATTTTATATTTAGGCTTTGGTTATTTGGCTCTCAAAAAAGGCTTCAACGATTCTATTCTTTCTAATTATATTTTAAACTTTTATTTGAAACATTTCTCTGGAATAATGCATATAATGAGGGGGGAGGGGATGTGGGTGAAATCAAGTAATCACATTCACCTTCACACATATTACGGTATTTACTCTAAGTGATTAATTTATTAGTTTTTTAAATGGTCGTCAAATAAATGGTTGCTTACTAAGAGGATTTTATGATTAAAAATTGTTTAAATATTAAAGGAATTTCTCTGATTCGAAACTCTGATCAGAAAATCAGATGGTCAAGGCACAACATCAGACAGTACGATAAGAAATTCGTATAAAAAATTCTGATCGGATATCATCGAATATGCTACTCTGATGCTACTTTCATATTAGAATATCTGATCAGACTATCTGCTGTCATATGTAGAATTCTTATCTTGTGCAGGTTCTACTATAAAATGCCTATGCGACTGGCATACTAGTCAATCATATGTCAAGTGTTTAAACAATTTACTCTCTTATTTGTTATTTCCACATGTTTTTATTATTAAGTTCCTTTCTCGTTTTATTTATTTAAAAAAGAAAAATAATAACTACTAGTAAAACATATATTAGTAAAAGAAAGTTTTATAACGAGCCGTTTTCTTAATTTAGTCTTCCATGTGAGACAAAATAAAGATATATATGTTGAAAATAAACATCTCCTATTGTAGATTTAAGATTATCTAAACGAATTTTAAAAAAATGAATAATTAATTATGAGAGTAATTAGGTTTGACGTATCGGTATAAATTTTTGTTTTACTGCCTTGAACATTAATCAATATATTTATGTATATCACAACGCGTTAATAAGTATATTATTTGTTCAAATCTAGTACAAATTATATTTTCCTAAACTTATCAAAATAAAAATAAAAATTGAATAACAAATTCATCCAAACAATTCTTTTAACTAAAGTTGTTTCTTCAAACAAACGGAAACGAAATAAAATTGAATTTGTCTTCAGTAAATTTAGTTTTTTTTTTTAATGCAATAATTTTTTGTCATTTTCAATTTTATAACAAGTAACATTTTTATTATTGTGTGTATAGATAGTTATTGTATTTTAAAAAAAATTGTTTTGTTTAAATATATACGACATTTCACCATTTGATTTTGTTATTGTTAAGAGGTTTGATTGTACCGTACCACTGAACAACAGAAAACTAAACACAAATACAGGAAACAGTATCATAATATTTATTTGCAAATATACATACAGTCAAAACAAAATATGGCCTCTTCGTTCATACTGAATATAAAAAGCAGGAAGTATGTTAAGTGGAGTACATGTTACATGGTATATTGTATATTATAGAATTTTAAAAAATATATTGAAAAACTCATGTGAACTCAATATACAGATACAAGACATACAATTTTCCAAAGTAAATCTAAGAATTGAAAAGGTTCGCTAGAAAATTATTTTCATTTGATTAAGATTCGTAATTATACTTGTATTGAATGAAAATCGTACTTGATCACTATAGTCGGGCCAGTTTCAATAACTCGAATTAATTGTTCATGGTATACTTATGCTTAAGTTAAATAGTATTTGATCAAGCAATGCGTGATCACATAAGGCTGGATTTATCGATATTATATTTTTGTTAACACATATTATTTTATAAATATGTTATATGTACTGTGTCGTATTGCATACAATAAATAATAGTGAAGAATTAATTATAAATGACTATAATAACCTACAAAGAACCAATCAAATTGTGGAATATAAATGTTCATATGAATCTTTTGTTTCCAAACAATAGACTAACAAAAACGATTTAACTATACATGCGTCACTCTTACAACATGACATCAACACTGATCCGCTGGCCAGCACGATATGATGTAACCAATATTGTATATAAGCAACGTTAAATATTAAATTTTGATGATGTCACATTCTGCTGGCCAACATGCCGGTAAGTATTTTGAAATATGAAGATTCTATCAGATGCGCAAACAAAGAGTATTCTTAATTAATAATTTTAAATAAAAATATTACATTAAATATTTAGAAAGTAAATAATTTTTATACAGCTTCAATTTTAAATTTTGTGTGGAATATTATGTGTAATTCAAGTTAAATTTGATTTCTTTTGCTAATTAAAAATCTACGATGTACTTAATACTCTTGTATAAAATTTCTAAACTGTATGTCATATCTTCTCCGAAACCCCTTTTGAAAAATTGAATTTCATCTAGATCCGATTTTTCCTCTCAAGAATTCGTCTCTTCTAATTGAAATCTTTTCCAGGATCAATTGTAATCGAAATTTGATATGTTATGGTCTTAAAAGTTTATACAGGGTTTTTTGGTGTATTAATTTTATATGTTTTTACACTCTCATTAAAGGGCATTTTTCAAAATAATTTGAAAATTATGAATAAAGTGTGTTTATATTTTATGCCACTATTTTATTTATATTATTATATGTCGAAAACATACTATTTTCATGCGTGTATTCAGCATACTCCTACGTGTTTTGTATCAAGGATATAATGTAGTTTTTTAAATTTTTTTTTTATAACGATTAAAGATTTGGTATTTTAAATTTATAGTTTATTCAATCGATTTTTCTATTAAAATTTGAACACATCGGGTTTTAAGTTTTTGAGCTACCATCGAAAATCTATACATATATTTAATAGACTTAATTTATTAAACAATATCGTGTATCGATTTTTGCTCTATCAACATTATTTGAATAATTATAAAACTATATAAAATATCTACATTTCATCGAATATTAATAATACTTTCAATATGCGGGAGTCAATAGTAAAAAATGTCTATGGTTTTATGTATTTTGTTTCAACATATTCTTGGTTTTCTCAAGAAGTTAAAGACTCAAAAAATCTTTCTCAAAAAATAGGTTTTGATATCGATTTAAAACCTATACATAGAAGTTAAAAAATAAAATACTAACTTTCAAAAACTCTGTAACTACATGCATTCTTTACAAATAAATATCTAGAAAAGAAACACAACATACCAGTAGTTATTCGTTGACACTATGGCATCCCACAATATAAATATATACAAAATATATGAATATACGATCACATAATTTTACGAGAAGCGCAGTACTACAACTACCAACATTATAAAAACAAACAAAAACAAAAAGAAACTAAACACATTTTATGTGTGTTGTGAAAATTTGTTTTATTCGTAACGGATAGATCAATGATATAAAAATGGATGCGAGAAAAGTTTTGGCACGTTTTGAAGTGGAAAATTGAATTTATTCTTTTTGGGATGTTTTCACATTGAATAATACTTCGCTAGTTTTTTTTCTATCCATATATGTATTCTTGTTCTCTCTGTAAGTACATTTTTATTCTAGATAGTAAAACTAAGTTTTGTATTTCATGTTGATTATAGTTCTTAGTATGTATACTTACTTATGAACAGGACTTGTTCCTAATTGAATGAAAAAAGGTTTGGATGAATATTTTGTGAATAAAAGGAACAAAAACACAGACACATATATATATATTGGTGGAACCATTTCGTAAGTTAAAAGTTTTATTGATCACGATTCACTTTAGAGAGAAAATAAAAACAATAAAGGTTATTACTTTAATAAAATACATAATTATAATATAATACCGAGAACATAAATTACATTTTTATATAAATGCGAAACAATTTTTCATCTCTAACTTAATTTAGAGAGGCTGTGCGCCTGCACAAACCCTACAAATCCGGAAAAAAAATTTTATATCAAGAGATGAGAAGGAGTCGAGAAGATTCACACTAATTTAAAATATTGACCAATTTTTGATAGTAGATTTTGCATTATGGCTTTTCTCTCATCTGTTCACTTAAGAAATTTTGGCGTTCTTACTCTTTCTTGATCTTCTTTTATCAGTCCAATTTTAGGATATACTCAAAGCAGGAATAAGTATTTTGTTATAAAGATGATTTAAAAAAAATTTATAAAATACAAAAGCAATTAAATTACCTATAATAGTAAAACAAGACCAAAAACAGGAACAAGAAATGAATGACATAAAAACAACACATATACAATTGTTATTAATAATGTAAATTTATGACTTTCAAAATCATTAGGTGTATATTTTATGATATCGTTTTCATAAATAATACCAATAAGAGTAAACTACAAAATTCTGGCTACATTTGTTTTATGACAACGTGTGTATCTTATAAATGTAATATTATAGAAAATAAGTGAATAATAGCAGGAAAAAATATTAATAGTTAAGGGAAAATGAAATACACGCATTACGTATATATACGTAGGTAGACTTGGCGCATAATGTGAAGCGTGTGGCACAGCACGACGCGATATGGTAAAGGAAGATTATTTGTAACAGACACAAATGAATGGATCAGCGCAAATTGATGACATGAGGCTATGCAGCGCGAGTGGCTAGACACGACAAACGTGAGGCAAATTATCTGAGTTATATTTTCTCGCGCCACGTTTCACGAGCCTATCAATAGTAACAGGATTTGAAATCAAATAACGAATCCGGATAATTGCTATTATATAATTTTAACTAATAACTGCAAGAAAAAGCTCTTAAAATTGAATTTCGAGTTTTATTTCAAGTACTGATAGATAAGAAGTATTTAAGCAGTTAAATATTTGAGTTAATATTTACAAATGTTTCTATAGTTTTAAAAGGGATAAGTTTGATTTGTTTCTCACTTAGTATAACAATAAATTTCTTACAGCACTAAGGCCTGGCGACTATTGCGGCGCGTGTGACAAGTTGAGATCACGCCACACGCATCGTGTTGAGAAACGCATATTGCTACTAAATAGACACGTGTTTTTTTATGGACCATTTTTGCTGTTTAGTGTTAAATTTTTGTTAATTAGGTTTAAAACTAATCTCGTGATCTCAACTTGTCACACGCGCCGCAATAGTCGCCAGGCCTTGGTGCTGTAAGAAATTTATTGTTATACTAAGTAAGAAACAAATCAAACTTATCCTTATTAAAACTATAGAAACATTTGTAAATATTAACTCAAATATTTAACTGCTTAAATACTTCTTATCAATCATTACTTGAAATAAAACCTTGCTGCATTTTTCCATTCAAGATTATATAGGAAATGAAATAGGAAAAACGTATCTGATACAATCTAACTAACAATATATCGTCCAAAAAATAATCCATATCATTGGAAAAACATGACTTGAGAATAAGAGATATTCCCACATAAAGAGCCCTAAAGACTAGTACATCAAAACACCTAGAAAGCAAGCAACAACTAGTCTCTCGGGAAACTTATTTCTGTTTGTTTGTCCATTCACCTGTATGGACACATTCATACGTACATATTTATAATTTTACTTCTGTATGTGTAGAATAAAAAATAATTTAAAAAAACTAAAACACTTCTAATATCGTAGTAATTAATAGCCATATAAATCCATTAAATACAGTCAAAATTTTTTTGTGTCTTGATGTCAAAACTTTTAGAAATTAAATTAAGTGATAAAAATAAATAAATTGTATACTTCCTAATTCATTTAAATAAAAACTGTTTGATGATTTCGAGTTGATGATGTGTGTGCTTATCTTTGCAATATTATAAATAAAGCAACCACTAAGTATTCCAGTTTTGCCCCACAGGCAGAAATGATTTGTTCACATTGATAAATTAATTTAGTCAAGTAGTAAGTGTTTTAGTTACTTGAATTACATTACTATAGTCAAGAATAAGTTAAATTATTTAGTGAAGTAGTTTAGTTAAAGTTTTTAAGTAGTTCCCCCAGCATTTTTGTATCTCAAAAATATAATAATAAACAAACGAAGAAATATGTGACATTAAATTGTAGTTCCAGTCATATAATATAAACAGTTTGGCGGTATGAAAATTTATTACATGACTGTGATTGTTTACATATTTTTAATAAATTATTTATTACTTTACTGGATTATCCAATTATAAGTGTGAACGAATTTGATCAAGTGTTACGTGTTTATAACTAAACTACTTGCTACTTGACTAAATTACTTGATCAATTTGGGCATGTCTTTAGTCTGAATCATCGCGCCGGAATCGTCAGGGAAGTTTATCAATTAGAATTAAAGGAACGATTAATTTATTAACTGACGAAGAAGGAGAACGATGTAATTAGCTGTGTTTATTTAACACTTCCACAGTTTTCTTATCAGAAACTTAATTCACTAAGTTGATTTCAAATTCGACTGCTTACGTTTACTATTTAATTTTATTGAACTGTGAAGATAATCAATTACGTTGCACGTATACAGACGTCGTATGGCGTTCATACAAGTGTTTTTTTCTTAGAGATTCTTCATTCACATCTTCTTCTAACTGGTCGTATTCCACAACAATCTTGTTTACTTGAAGATTGCAATAAGCACGTACTACATAGTACATACATGTTAACGTTAGAATAGAAATCTAACCACATTCGACTAAAAATACATTTTGAGAAATTCAATATAAGGAAACCGAGATGACGATGGTGTTTTGAACCGTTGTATATATAAAATGTTGTTACTGCAATCTAATAGCAATATTTGTGGCAATGACATTATTTAACACTATTATTTTGTACTATTCCTAAGCAAAGTGTAAAATAATAAATAGACTGGTCACAAAAATTTCTCAAAGGACCAACCTGTCTTGATGCAAATCTGTTTTATGTATATATTACTTTGTAAAAAAATTATCAACTCGAAAATTATTTAATACAGACAGGTAAAACTAATCTCAATCGATCCATTGGAATTCTCGAAAAATGATAGGCATCATGATTACATCTTCGCTGCGTTGTTTTCGAGTGATCAAGTTATTTAAAAATAAATGTGCTATGTGAGCAGTCAGATTACTATTTCGCTCCTACTCTCTCTCTCGCTGTAATTGTAGAGAAATAGAAATATTGACTACCGGATTCTTGTTACGCACAGTTTTTTTTCGGCGAGATCTGTGTTAATGCAGGATATGAAACTTTGTTCCAATATTTTTCCCTCTGACTAGCTCACTTGAAGCACTCAGGATAATCCTGAACATTTTAAAATGCGTCAAACTTTTACATGTAAGCAAAGTGTATTTATTATTTTAAATTAAAATACGTGCTTATATTAGGAGCTATTATAAAAAGAGTGTTTATAAGCAATAGAAAAGTTGATATCGAGTTTCTAAATTTAAAAATATCAAGACAATCAACAGAAAAATTTCAAGTAATCATCACTTCTATTGATAAGGAGTAGATATAATCGTTATTATTTCGTAATTCTGTTTTTTTTTTTATTGGAAAGGGTATACTCCAAAGTTGGTCCCACATGTATTTGGAAAAAAATTTCAACCCAAAGGGTAAGAAACAGGGGATGATTGATTATTCACTCACTGATTGTAATATATGACCAGGAATAACGTTTTACAGAGTGGTCCCAATTTTGAGATTTCATTTTTAATTGGAGAGGATATACCTCGAAGTTGTTCTCATATATATTTTGAAACCAATTCCTACCCTAAATGGAAATTAGGGGTGATTTATTGTTGACTTACAGATTTAAATGCTGAGTTATGTTAATCAAACTGAAAAGCAAAAACTAATTAACTTTTAATTTAACCATAATAACTAAGTTCGTAAACTAATGAAAGTATATCTAAGTTATTTTTAGTCGGCCCCAAATAAAAGAATTAAATAAAGCCTGGTGCGTAGCCGCCGACTCAAAATTACTTACATTATTTTTTGTTTTTCAGTTTTTCGGCGGTTTATTTATTTTATTAAAATGTTATAATCTTTCAATTTCTGGAATATTTTCTGGACATTTCACAGATGGACTGGTTTTGGTGGTGCTTTCAAATAAATGTAACACATACGCCTGTAATAAACACAATAGTCGATGCCAATAATGACCTCTTGAGAATAGTGTAATTGTATTACAAACACATGTCATATTTTAAAAATGGATAATTGTAAAAAAATTATATTGCCTTTTTTCACCTATTTTCTCCATTCTATACATACGAAAAATAACCCATCTGCTATAATATATTTTTTATTACCTAAAAATAATTGTTATAGGGTTTTGTGTGCATTTCAAAAAAAAAAAAAATATATATATATAGGTATTTTATATAATAATTTTAGTCACGTAGAAAATAAATATATTTTTTCATAATATATAAATTTTTCACTGTACATCTTAATTACGAAAAATATGTTACCATTTCAAAATTTTAGTATTCTCATTAAGAATTATTCTTTCACAATTGCTAATTTAATAAATTTTACTTTATAAAGCATTATTAAACAAAAATGTGTATTTTATTTTCTTTATGTATTTATTTATTTATTTTTTTTTTTAATTTAAAGAAAAAAAATTAAAATAATTAATCAAAATTTTATTATAACATCGTGAAAAGTATATTTAAGAGGTACGTTCTTTGAGAAAATTTAATGATTTTATCGTATTACCGTACAAACGCCAAATAGACTCAATTCACATCATCTGTTTGAATTTCGTATTTATAAACGTGTTACAATGATAATGTGAAACGGTAAGAGTATAAAGGATTGAGGTCACCTGAACGAAACGAAATATTCAGCGATCGTGTTATTTTGTCTCTGAGATTGATGACCAGAATGTTACAAATACAAATTGAACATATTTATTTTTTAAGCTGTAAATGAAACTTGTTGCAAAATATAATCAAAATTAAATTGACACAAAATTTTATATCCTATAAAATGGAAAATTGTGGACAGTCTATGAACCAAATTTTCAGTCAAATTTGTGTGTATGTTTTTACATCCAGTTGAGCAATTCACAAACACGGTCGAATTTATTTTTATTAATATTTTGATGACTAGCTAAATTGTTTCATTTTATGTTTCTTTTGGGTGAATGTATAATGCTTCTTGAGGTCTTTTCACCAGATGTGTAATGTGATTTTCAGCAGATGTTATTAAATAGCCAATGATTCCATCTTTCTATAAAATGACTTAATTGTCTGCGTCTGTGAAACCGATAAAGTGCGCTGATAAGCGGATACAACAAAAGTTGTTAAAAGCATCTAACTATCGCAAACAAAATGAAAAAAATCGCTTATGTTCATAATAATAATTAATAAGACTAATTGGATTATATTTATATATAAACCACACTATTTATATATATATTTACTCCCCGTAACCGACTGTTAGCCTTCCATACTAAAATGGAATTATTTAAATAGGATACGAATTTTTGTATGAAATGGATACAATTTTAATATTACTGACAATATTATTAAATGAAGCATAGAAAAATAAAAACCTCAACTTGAAAGAAAACGTTGACCATTAGATAGGAAGGTTTTTGAACTTTGGAATAAAAATAACTTTTAAAAAGAAATTTTGTATCCAAAAGCAAAAATTCATTTTTAATATTTTTGAATCAACCATTTTGTTTTTGTACATCTTTATAAATTTGATTTTTCAATTTATTTTTAATATGATAACATCTTGTCCATCTTTAAAAGTATAAAGTGTATAGACAAGTGAATTGCAATACAACAATTCACGTTCAAATATCCTTAGGGAATTATTCTCTACGTATTTCTCGACCAACCATGTTTATATCACACTGGTGCTAAACATGTTGCTTATATTTCTCGTATATAAAATTTATTCACATCAATTTTCAGTCTGTTTTGCAATACCAGGCTATAGGTGTCACCTAAATACATATCACTTGTCATAAAAATAACAAGAAAGTTCAAGAACTGTAGAGAAAATCATTTTTGGAAAACATTTTCAAACAAAATTAAGGTAAAGTCGCCAAATATCGTCACTATTTTGATAAATGAATATAAAAATGATAAATTTCATGTCAATTTTTAAATAACACGTCTAACATTATGAACATTACACTTATCACGGCTTTGAATATCACAATAATCAGGGCTTGACTTCTCATGCATTCATTTGAAACTTTTGATTAATTTTCCCAATTTGTAAAGTTTATAGGATAAACTAAATATTCAGCGACATTATTGGCACTATTGTCTTTATCGATAGATCCGATAGAAATTAAGGTAGTCTCTCTTGTTGGTTTTACATTTTTTGCGTTCAATATTTATACGGTGAATCGGTGATTACTATGACCTTGCGTCGGATCCTACAGTTATGGTTACCTAAGCTTTCAGTTAAAATTAAGAATAGACTAATTAATGTTACCTTTTTTCCGAGAACGATATTTGATCCATGAAAGAGAGGGCAGTTTTGAGTTTGATATTTGTATGAACCAACATGTATGCAACAAAAATTACATGCTTTAATTAAAACTTCTTTCATCATTTTCTAACATATGAAATAATAAAGTTCAAAAATATGACAACAAAAAATTCACTTGTACCATATTTTTTTTCGTTAACTATTTTGAAAATGGTGGAACATTTCGCATGCTTTTGTTTTGTATAATAAAATTTGACGGCGTAGGTTATTGGGAACGGAATAAAGCTCGGGGTAATTTTTGAGGACTTAGCCATAACAATGTTCAAAACAATCCATTAATAGGTATTCTTTAAACATATTAAACAAATAACTTCTTTGTGTACATTATATTCGACATGCATTTTAAATAGTATATTGCATACTTTAAAGTTAACAGAACTTCTTCGTATTCATTTTACAGTTTAATATAGTTTCGTGGAACACCGCAATAGCATTGTACATTTTGTTGAACAAATGTATAAATATGTATTTGAATACAATTTGACACTCACCAACATTTCGAATGTTATCTTCTAAATTTAAATTAATTTTAATTAAGTAAAATATATGGCAAAAAAATTAAATGTATTTTCTGAATGAAAATTTGGTCCTCAATTTTTTGTCTACTTTTTAAAACTCATTTTAATGTATTCTTTAATAGTCATTTTAAGGTTTACCGTTTTGAAGCCAAATTTAGCCGATAAAAGAATGCGTAATATCAATTTGAATGGTGGAGTTGCGAATCTGTTCTCAGTAAGCGTTAGAAGTTATTGTTTAATTTCAAAAATATAATGCTCTCTGAGAGCTAAACACTTTTTTTTTTAAATTGTATATTTAAACTACACTTGTAGTTTTCTAGTTTTCTGGGCACATACCAAGAAAATAGAATCTTTGGCTAAGACAATATATAAAAATTTTCCATGAAAACCATCACACTCAATTCTAGTACTTCATTCTAATTTCTTCGTATGTGTTTTACATATGAAATTAATATTATATTTCAAACCATATTTTCAACTTATATCATCAATTTCTAACATGAATGTATAATTGAGAAAATGTATAATTAACATGAATATATAATATAATTTAGTATTTATTAGTAACATAATCAATGGATAATTATATTTATAAGTAGTAAGCTAATAATTATTTTTAAAATGCATTGTAGTAGTTAAAATAGTTTTTAAACAACCATACAATATAACAAAAAAACGTCATTAAAATATATTGAAAGTAGTATAGCTCCTACCGTGTATACTTTAAAGCGTAGCACGTACTTTTATATTATTTTTATTTACATATAAATTAGTGCTGAAAGTGTAGCAACACAAATTAATTTTTAATTTATTTGACTGTTTCATTTGTAGCGTTTATAATATAATAAATTTAAGTATTTTCTATATAGTCGGTAAGAGAAACAGCTTAAAGCTTAAAGAAAACTAAATGAAAACTTTAATATTAATCTTAGCAATGAATTAATTGTAAAATGTGTTCTTAAATGTGTATAAATAGGTATTACATAATTTAGTGTGGTTATTCTTTGTTGATAATATTCAAATATCTATAAGCTGCCAGCATATTTGATGTAATA
Organism: Chrysopa pallens; assembly: GCA_020423425.1. Taxonomy (NCBI): domain Eukaryota; kingdom Metazoa; phylum Arthropoda; class Insecta; order Neuroptera; family Chrysopidae; genus Chrysopa; species Chrysopa pallens. The sequence goes on along the minus strand of CM035593.1, from coordinate 42,768,692 downwards.
TGTAGTGCAATAGACTATGTTGGACTGTAGAAGAGTGAATGTAGATAATTTATCCTAGCACGTAAATATAGAACGTATAATAATAGATACGCGATTAATGTCATCTTTTTGTTTCACTAAGATCATCATTTTTAGAAATTCGTCACGTAACTAACATACATAAATAATTATAAACTCTTTGAAATAAATAATTTAGTTTATCTTGAAATTTTTAACAGTTTTTGTAAATTAAGGTCAAAAAAATGATGACCACTAAGCAAATCCTATTAATATTATAATAAGGAAGTTCACAACTACGCTGGTAGTGGTTTAAGAGTGAAACTGAGAGTTTATACATCATCGTCATATTTAGAGACAGAGGAAAATCATATACTGAACATTTCTCTTCTTTTGTGTCGTCATTAATTGGCATCTGTGGAATTCCAGTACAAACGCCACATATTTAACTATTCACATTGGATATTTCATCAACCCATATCACCCACGATTGTGATGGTATATGTGTATCTGAGTTTTTTTTTTACATTTAAGCTTTTATAAATAACTTGTTTTAGTACAGTACCAACAAATGGGCTATATGATTACTCTTATATAGGAGCTAAATATTACCTTCCAATCCATATTTAAGTTTGGATTATATTTATTTTCTTAATAAATCCTCGTTTAATGGGCATCTTTAATGAAATAATATTAAGAGCTTAATGTTTACTGGCATATAGTTGTTGATTTATTCATTTTTCGACTTCATATTCTAAATAAAACCCTTTTTGAATAATAAATGTTTATTTTCAGTACAAAAAATACAATGGCGAAATGCAAATTGTTGATATTGGTCGGTACTTAAGTGCGACGTGCTGGAACAATTTTTATTTGACGAGTTATACATTTTATATTCTGAATCAAAACGGCCGGGCTATCTTCATGGTGGTCCCAAAATAGTTAATAAATCCTAACACATGGTTGAAAAACAAATTGCATAAGTTTTAGAAAAGCATGAGAACTTATTAGTTTTATACCTTTAAATGAACTCAAACGAAAACAATATTACCTCAAAATGAAATGAATAAATTTCTGGAAATTAAAGAAATGAAATAATGAAGTTAAAACGTTGAAATGGCATCCTCAAATTTATCGAACATATCTAATTAATTTATTAGCATATTAATAAGCCAACTTTTAATTAAAATATAGACTTATTTGAGAAGGCATCATGATTTTCCATTTTTGGATGACTAAATAGTAATCCAGGTGAGTAAATTATATTTGCTAGTATTTAATAAAGAAATCGGAAATGTAAATAATAAGAAAAACCGAAGAGTTACAAGAATAACTTCAATTCCGGAATCGAAGTTTCTCAATCCAACACTACTCACAACTAGCGCCAACATTCTATAGATACATGAATGTACCTAATATCTACCTCTAAGTATACATAAATATACATATAATATTTAACTTTCGTAAATATGAAATAGGGTATTATCAGAACCACTTCAAAGTGAATTTTAACACCCTAATTACTATTTAAATAAACTACATATATATATATATATATATATATATATATATATATATATATACATAAAAATTTGTTATAAGTTTCAGAAAATTTCCTTTAGGCATACAATAAACTTACTGTTTGTTAGGTGAAAACTCTCAAATGTCGTTTTATCAGAATGCCCTTTTGGCAATTTTCTTATTTTCTAACTTGAAAATCAAATATTCTCATCTTACACTATAAACTGCTAACTGGTGTTATGGTATATGTTCGTATCAAATATACAACAATTTTTACAAAGTGGTACATAAGAATTACGTATTGTTAAACTGTAAACCATCTTTTATTATTTTTTATCATCGTTTATGCAAAGTGTTTTTATTTAATAATCGATTTGTACCTCATCTGACAAAATTATTGAAACCTTAGAATGAATTTGATCAGTGAAGATTAATTTACAACCAAAAGACAGTTTTAACACACTAGATGTGATAAAACGAAATTGTAACATTATCCATAAAAATTTGCAAATAATAGAATCGAATTAAAACTATCAATATTTCAAGGTATCGAGTTCTTTTCGATAACTTAAGATATTGACACTTTTTCCTACTGATTTTTTACCTAAAACAAAGTACCTAGTTGTTAAGTACCTACCGATATTTTTCCAATAGGTTTTACTTATATGAGTAATCTTTAACAAGTACTTTTATAGTCGGTGCTTTTACATGATTATTTTTTGCAAGTATTCTTATATTCGATACTTTTACTTTTATGATAATGTTTTAACAAAACCTATCGGTAGTAATCGATTTTTTTCAATAGTTGCCAGAAATTTATCCAACAAGTAATAAATATCGAGTACAAAGGAATCGAAATGAAAATGGAAGTACTCGAAACTAAATATTTATATGTTATCGCTCCTGTAGATGTAATATTGTAGTAAATCAAAAGATTTTAAAAACATCAATTCGTATAACTGATTTTGTTGTTTCTAAACAAAAATTAGAAAAACAGCCTTTTTTTGTACACCAATTTGTATAATGTTTATTACAAGTACCATCTCACATTCTTACTTTACTTACCACGTCGTCTGTCCGTCGACGTAATGTTTAAAATTATATTACAGTACTGAACTTTAACTTCCCTTCAAGTAAAATATAAATAATTTTACATAAAAACTTTTCTTCTTGAGAAGAAACTGTTAACAATTGTAAATCAAAAACTTTTTGTAATTGAATTTATTATTATGGTATATTATGTATATTGAAATTGAAATATTTAATTTTAATTTTTTAACAAATTTACTTCAAAATATATATATATATATATATATATATATATATATATATATATATATATATATATATATATATATATATATATGCAAATATAAATTTATATCATAGAAAGTATAATTTCTCTTCCAAAAAAAAAACTTATTTAAAAAAAAGAAATATGTTTGGAAAAGCATTTATTATAAAAACTTAACTTTTTCCAACCTGTCTGTTAAATTTCAACTTGCAATGAATGTATACTATACTATACCTACGCATATGATTTTAATTTTTTTGAATAACTCTCTCGTACCTTTAAGAAAAACTTTTCATAATGAACATTGTGTTTTAGAACTTTAAACTTGATGTATACATTGAAATAACAAAAATTTTTAAACAAAATTGAACCGCCATCAAAAAAATGAACTAAAAATTAAAAAATAATTTAAAATTTTTCCTTGTGATCAATTACCTTTCTCAGTCGATTAATGGTAGAGAGCTTTAATTTGTGGTATTCCATAGTATTAATTATGTTAGGTGAATAAATAAATTTACACACTTCAATTTTTTTATTTTGCTTAACCACTTTATTTTATTCTAATTATGCGACATGTGTCGGATGTTACTCCATATTCAACTGACGTCAAACAATCAATTTTTCAGTTAAGGATAAGATTGGATTGGATTTTTTTGTTTAAAAATTTTAATTTTTTACTTTTGAGTGTTGTATACAATCCCAGATAGATAGACTCCATTAGTTTCCTAATTAAACCAAAACTACGTATAACTAAGTCACCAAAACTTTTAAAGTAGTAAAATACATAAAATACATATTACTTTTAGCGTCCCAAATTCAACTTACTGGTATATATTCTCAAATTTGTTAATCTAATCGAATACCCCAAGTCCATAACTAGTAAATCAATATGTCAAAGCCGTCTCCAATTTCGACATCACCTTTTTTTATATATCAATAATATCTTAAGAAAGATATTCTGCAGACCACAAGTTGATGATTATCTAATTCAGTTGTTTGCATGATTGTATTTTCATTAAGTTTTTTTTTTTTGTGTGACTAATCTAAACATTTTAGTTAAATCTTAAATATCACAATGCATTTTTAAATTAATTTTTAATTTTTTTACATGATGTAAACAGATTTGATGATTCTATTTAACTAGATAATACGCTCAAATTATTATAAACAAAGCTCAGGCTAGATACTACAGTTGAATTATCTTTTTGTAAAATTGATTTCGTAAATAAACTTATGCATGAATACAGGTAGGACCATTTTAATTGCGTTATACAAATAAATTTTTCTTATAATAGTTATGCAAGGCAATAGAGCTTCCTTCAAATTTTAAGGTTCTTCGAAGATCAAGGCGATTTATCAAATACTGAAAATAAACAGTCCTATTTATTCTGAATAACTTTTTTATAAACAATTTTTTTCAAACGATGCTTTTCGAGAATTTGGATAACCAATCTGTACATAACTTTAATGTTCTGTCTATCGCTTTATTTAAGTGCCTAAACAATCTAGGCATATCCTTTAGTAAAAAGATATATTGTAAATTACTTGCTTGAGTTATATAAGTCATTTTGGTAAGTTTCATTCAACCTGTGTCATGTAATATCCATATCAACTGAATGGTAATAAAAGACATTACAAAACATAATATCTATTATATACGATAGAAGTTCTAAAATGAAAATAGAATGAATGAAAATCATAAATAAGAGACACCTACTTGATTTTCTTCAAGACATAACAAATAAAATACAAAGCGAAGATGATCATGTGAATAAACCAAAGTTGCAACAAGAAAACACACCATCTCAAACAACGTAAAAGTATTGTTGTGTTTGTTACATATTATAGTTTTTCTTCGTATGTACAACAACAAAATTCGCATTGCTGCAGTAGAAGAGTGACTTGTTTGTTGTTAAATAAAATAATATATATAGAAAATATACTCAATTTCCCTTTATTTAACTACTAAATTATCTTCTTTACTTACCTTACTTGAATGAGTTTTGTAAAAATATGAAAATGAATACAGTTATTTCTAGTGGAGAAGTAAATGTGAGTATTGTTGGCGAATTTTGATTTAGAAACTATAACTAAGCTTATTGTTTTGTTTTTAAACAAGATAATAAAATTGTTGATTTTAGATAGGTAGTATAGAAATTATTGTAGCAAAGTAAGTAACGAAATACCTATAAAAAGCCCCTCACAACGGAATATTTCAAAAGTTGTTAATTTTTTGGAAAATAATTATTATATTTATTTTTATGCAAAAATGGAGGTGGTTGTGTCATTAGTTGGTCATTGATTTGTGAAATTGTGAACAATTTCTTAACTCTGTAACAAACAATTTTGATACGAGTAAGGTTTCACAAGAGTCCCAAATCATTAATATTATCTCATTAGATATTATCAGTGTCTAGTCTAGTCTAGTAGTCTTTCGTTTTTTAGAGTTATTAAAATTTAGAACCACCTCCATAGTATTAAAAAATGATTCTGAAATAAATTTTTTGAACATTTTTCTGTAGGTTATGAGAATCTATAACCTACAGAAAAAACATTGTTATCTCTTTTGACTCTTAAAAAATATTTAAGTTATTAATTGGATTTTCAAGCAAGCCTAATTTTATTCACAGTTGCAATCAGATATGCATGGTTTTTTTACTTTTAACTTATATATTATTAACTTCTCCCTGGGAAGTTCAAATACTGGACTCGACTTCGTGAATATCGAATTTTGACATAAGTCCCGCTTTGTAAGTAACACACGACTCCTTTTATATGTTACAAAAGCACAATGTTTGGAACTTGAAAGACCAATACAAAAGGAGTTTTTAATTTTTGATACTGGGTAAGTTTTGTATAATCTGTTTAATTGTTTATAATTTTAAATTCTTTAAATTTTCATTAAAAATTCGCTTATCTTACACAGCTCTTTCACTGAAACTATCTTATTATTGTTTTCAACTACGAAATCATTTTATATTATTATGAAGAGCAACGCTTGAAAATTTAAATTTGATTTCAAAGATTTGTTGATATTTTTATTAATAAAAGGAAAATGGTATGTTTGATAGAAAATATGCAAAGTTGAAAATGTAACGATCTTATGAAAACACTGCGGGCAAAAATTGTAACCCATAAAACAATATGGCTTCTGGAAAAATAATTATTATTTATGATTTGGACTAGAATTGTCTTCACATAGAGCCCTTTTTGAAGTCTTTAAGATGTCGAATGGCCCACTTATTGATCACCTTGAGATTTTATAAATAAGAATCCTTTTAAAATTTTCAGGGAAAACAAATTCGTGTCTTAGACTACTCAAACATTAGATATTGTATTTACATGAATTGATAAATATTTAATTTTTTTCTAATTTTTCTAACACTTAGGTTAGACGAATTTATGGTAAAACTAATCCGTTTATATGCTGTCTTACTTAATCTTTGATTTTTAGTTTTATGATTATCCTTCAAATTAATTTTTAATTAAAAAAAAGAGAAAAACAAACGACATGTAGGTTATACTCGAAAACAGTAGATATAATTAATGTGAAATGCACATCAGAATAATTTAATCTAATCGAGTTCTAAAAGAGACGTCATATTTCTGACTTCATACAAATCACTTTTTTTGTAAGTCTTGTTTTTAAGTCTTACTGATTTGGATGTTTGCTTGGACATTTATTAGTTTCAAAAAATATTTCATCCACTGGAATATACTTATTATATTCGAAAAAATTAAACCTAAATTTCTTTATAAATACTTATAATGTAAAGTAGTAGTTCGTTTAGAGTTCGTTTATCGTCATTAATCTGGAATTTTTTATTATACATTATTCGTAGTATTGTTTACCAATTTCGAAATACAATTGTCCTCATTTTCAGCCACACCCTATGAGAATTTCATGGTTTAATGGTAGGATATCTGCCACAACATCTATCAAATTTATTATTATTCCTGTGCAATGGCGCATTATTAGTCATTCGTATTGAATTTAGCAATTTATCCAATATATACTAAAGCCTGTGCATCATGCATATAATAATACAGTATAGTAAACAATACACATAACTTCACTTAACAATAGCAGTTAAAGACATTGAATCGAAGAATGTGTATATTGTAGGTATACACTGTATGGACGTTTCAAAAAAATCAACAAATTTTTTAGAGTAGTAATAATATTGGAGGATAGATATGCAAACCTTTTCAACCTTTGTTTCACCAGTCTATCGTCACATCAAATTTATGTGGATACGCACTGGGGTGTGAATGTAACCAAAAGTCTACATATCTTACAGGAAATGTGTTTTTACGCCTATATACTGATTTAGAATTTTTTTGGTAATTTAAGCGACACAAGTAGACTTAATTTTATATAACCTGTTAGCTAAATGATTATACTTTTTAAATGACGATTGAAAAATGGGTGCGATTCAATAAAAACTGTTTGCGATGAGAATAAAAATAAATTAATGAAATAAATCGTTGAGCTTAAAACAACGTGTATTATCACAATTGTAAGTAAAGTAAACGTAATTTTCATAGCAAACTGTTTATACCAAATATTCTTTGCAATAAAAATTATCGCAATTAGTGCCAACACGCATTAGTTTAACGGTTTATTGATGCGTGAACAACCAAATAAAATAAATGAAGTTAGTATATAGATGTGTTTCAAGAAGCTGAATTGGAAGAATGTTGGAATGGCGGAGAGATATGGTTTCAACTTTCAATGGGAAGTATTGGAAATATTTTTTATAGTTTAGAAAAAATTTTTATGCAGTCGTATTTATCTAGTAGTTTTATGTACTCACTCTTTTATGTAAGCTTTTTTTGCACCTACCCGGGTGTCTGATGGAAATCAAATCTTGCAAGCTAAATTTGACCAGCATTCTGGTTTCTGATTGACCTGGTATAATATTATACAAAATGAGAACCTTTATTTTTATTTTCACAATAAAAATTCAAGGAAAATTCCTTTTTCATGGGTCAATTAATTTCCATAAAAGCTTGTAATAAAAAATGTTTAAGTATTTTACTTGTAACCTGTCAATACCATTTTGCATTATAAGTGATTTTTCAATTTCAATTGAAACATTCCGGAATACCCATCACTGAATAAATTCCTCCCAAATGTAATTTCGTTATTTCTAAATCGACTAAGGCTTCTTATGTTGAACAATACATGCACATATTACCCAATATATTACACTAAATGTAGTCAACTCCATAGTATTATTATTACAATGGTAATGGTAAATATCAAGAAGCGATATTTGCCACTATGAACATGGTAGATAGAAAGTATACTAATGTTACTACTATTAACCTACAATATCACCAAATATATTTGTGATGTTTACTTGTACTTCAATGCTATAGGAATAGCTAGGTACACATGCATATAGTTTTATACACAGTTAGTAGATAAAAAAACTTCATAAAAAGCAATTATTCAGAGAAGCAGTTAAGCTAGTTTCCAGACAAACTATTTAGTATTGCATTATTAAGCCAATCCCTTATAGGAATATGACTTCTGGAAAAATTTCTAAGGCTTTCTTATTTATAATATGGGCCTCTGAATTGTTTTCAAGAAGAAACTTTTAGGAAGTTTATAAGACGTCGAGTGCGCCACTTTATAAAGAATTAAGGATACACATAAAGTCGAACATCGATACCATTACGTGTAAGTCCGTTATTATATCCATTATTCCACAATGGCTATAGGCATCATGCTCAAACATTATAGACTATATTTAAAAGAATTGATTTTATATAAGAATTGATATAAGTATTAATTTTTTTAATGATTTGATGATCTCAAAAATGAATTTCAATCCAGTCGTTTGAGGAATATGTGGTAACTAATCAGTTATTATACTGCCTTAATCTTAATTATTGCTTTAATTATAAGTGATTTTTCAACCTTAACTAAGCCGATTGAAATGTTCTATTAAGTAATTGATACATTAGGAAGACATCGCCAATTTAAATACGGTAATGAATCTTAATAAGAACTCCAATTATCAATAATCTGCTGCAACGTCAAGGAACTACAAGAATTCCGAATTGTGAAATATATTTGTACATGTTGGGTAATGTCCGAAAGTTGGGTAAAGTCCGTAAAGAATAGATAATAAAGTTATATAATACCAAAACCAGGTAACAATAGGGAATAAGAACGTCTAATAACTTTAAATTAATGAGTATAGCTTATTAAATTAAATGTCGAAACTAAATGAATTGGCAGTATATATGTACAAAATTTATGTATGAGTTAGGTTGGTTGCATATATAACTTTAATAAAAATGAAATCTATGAAATTAATTTGCTAATCTTTAACTGATATCATGAGTTAAATAGAAGATAAACCGTTACAAAATTGGGACCAAAAACCAATGAGCCAAAAGGAGGGCCTCCAGAGAATGTTATCTACTTATCTAAACTCCGGGCTCTGTTTATTATCTTTAATATTTTAATGTGTTCAACAGTTTCTTCTATAAATGGTTTCCAAATTAAAAACAAATCGTTAACATAGGAAATTTTACAATCTATAACAACTATGAATATAATTTTTAGTTGGAACTTCTTTGATAATTTTATATTTTCCATTCTTTGTATTCATTTTTATTTCTTTGAATTATTTTATGTGTAATTAAAAAAAAATTAAACTTTAATATTTAATAAAGAACAAATATACATACTAGCAGTAAACAATAAATATATATCCAAATAGTTTCATAAAATAAGATAATGTTTATTTTACTTTACAGAAAATCAAATTTAAATCTACGATTAATTTGCAATTAATTAGGTTTTATTAGCTCTCTTTAACATAAAAAGTGTGGAAACTCACATAATATTAGTCAGGTATATACGTATGTTTATCTTCCCTACTCAAGATAGGAAGTAAATGAGGCACTTTTTATTTTCACTCAGATTAAGTAATATAATTATCATTATCGTAAATACCGTATTCATGTTCAGTAGCAAAATAATAAATGTATTGCGTGTCAGATCCAAGTCACCATGAAAGGTATGTATTTATCATTGCAAGTACCGTTATAGACTTATATTACAAGTAGTTTTTTCCAATTCTCTAAAATATAAAAAAAAACCGCTTTATTAACGAATTAATCAATACATATCTGATTTGTATATTTAATTAAAAATAAAAGTAAGGCTTATGTTATTCGTTCAAACTTTGTTGGGACTTGCTGCAATCACTGATATCGAGAATTTAACAATGAAAATTTAATTTTATTAACCTTAAACCAATTACATTGCTACATTTGTACTACTACCTACGTACAAGACAAAATGGGGTCCTCCAGTTCAACTAGCTTCTACATTTCTGTGTACTACGAATAACGTCCAGCAGTAATTTTCAAAAACAACAAAAATGGAGACCAAAAATTATTGACGGCTTTTTTGAGAATTTGAGAAACTGAAATATAAATTTTTATCACACTCTTCTATCTCGATTAAGAAGTTCACTATAAGGCTGGTAAACAGCGTTGCCAGATAGATATAAGAAATTGCTTTTTTGAGACGTTCAAGTTATTTGGAGCTAAATGATAAAATTATGTTTCCTAAGTTAACGATTAGTACCCAGAGAGGCAATAAATCGCCATATCTGTACTGGTGGTTATCATGCTAAAATTAATCTGGTTTCTATTTTAGGTATCTTAACCTATAATCATTCGTTGCAAACATATCGTTTCAAAATAATATGATCTTGATTCTTAGGCTACGTCAACAACTGCAATTTACTGAGCTTATCTAAGTTACATGCTCAATTCATACCGCTGCGACAAAATATAAATTTTACAATGGGTTGGCACAAAAAAAAATCGATAAAAAGAACCAAGAAAGGACTCTACTTACCAAGTATATGCCTCCCCTTCATTACTGGAATATTAGATAGTAACTGTAAACACTTCTCAGTTTACATATCGGTACACGAAGCATTTCTATTTATATTGCTTGGCTGCACAACTTTTATGTAATACGAAAAAACATGTAGAGGTTATAACTTATATACTATCACACATTTTATTCTTCTTAATGCTACCATTAAAGCTCGTTAATGTAATGTGCTTTATCAGCGGTCGTTATCCTATGGGACAAAAAATAACCTACCTACTTACCAAATTAGTTGTTAGTTTATTATATGTGTGATTTTACTAGAAGATTATAATGTGATTCATAAAATAGTTAAAAACTTAAGAATTGAACCCAAAGAATATAATTAAACTTTGTTGATGTCACATGCTCATGTCATATACACTTCTTTATACTAAGTAACCTTCGTTTCGTCTATATTAAAACCTATTATGAGTATCTTCGCGCAGAATGATGAAAATTGTTTTTATTGTTAATAGATTTTATATTTTCTATTATTTTAAATAATTTTGAAGTTTTTCCACATTTTGACTCAATAAACAAAACGAATGCAGCCTTAGTCTGTATAAAAAGCTAGACTGAGTATCTTCAAATACATCCTTAATGGTGGATATCGCATACACAAAGTTATTTCGATAATCGCTTTCCCCGTGTAAGCCTGCTGGGTTAAAAAATAATATTGTTCTTCAATTCAAAATCTTTCACTATGACGATCAAATCATGAGTTGTATATAAAATAGTTACAATGTTAATTAGATTGACTCTTTGGTAATTATAACCATTTCGAATTCTCAGAAATTTGTAGTTTGTTTTATCGAAACGACAACTATTTTAAAACACAAAGTTTCCACTTTCGTTATATATTTCGATATGCTTCGTTCCCACTTACTTTTTGTGAATAATGAATTCATACTCTGGTAGATATTATCACAATTTCAATGGATATAAGTAGCAAGATATTCTATTTTACTACATTTTGAAATTTTTTATATATACATACAATACTTACCTTTAAAAATTTTAGTTTTATATTATTGACTACATCACATTTTGTTTAGTTTTGTTCAAAAGTTGACATTTAATTTTTCCACAATATTACTATCAATTTCATATCACAAATATCAAATTAATTTCCAAATAATTAACCCAGCCGCAAGATAATTGCGAATATTCAACAAATGTAATCGAATATCATTGATATCCATTAATGATAACAAATTAAATTTTTAAAACAATTCCTATCAAATTAATAACATGATCAGGAACATACAGGATGTTTTATTACCATTAGTTGCTAAAAATTGTTGGTTTTTTGTTATGTTTGATTGATAGTGTTCAGGTGTATACGAGGTTAATTTCAATAAAAACCATGGCACGAGATTTTGAAGTGGTATAAATTATATAGAAGTTTTTGCATTGAGTATTTCTGTATTTCTGTAATTTTGTATATAATTATAATAATATCATGCATTTTCTTTAAATGTCTGTTAAGAAAGTAACCTTCATCTATTACACCGGTTTCATTTGAATAGTCTTGTTTAATAAATGCTTTGAAGGTAATTACTCGATGATAAACAAGTTCACATTATAAATTGCGAAACACTGACCGGACTTTTGTCTACTATTGAAAACAATATTAAGCTATGATGGCCCAGCAGAAAATATGGATACGTAACTTCGAAAAACAATAATAATTGATTTCGAGTGTAGTATAAAAATAAGATAAAAAATGAGACCAAAAATAATATTGCATTTCGATTCATTTGGAGATCTTTATTTTTTGTTTGAACTTTTTTTAGTATGAATATTGTCATTATAGATGTTTTTTATGCAAATTCCAGTTGTGGAAAATATAAAAATCCAGAAAACTGTCATTCATATGAACGACCATAGATGTTTGTAATAAATAGTTTGAAAAATAGGCTAGGTATAAAATCTCAATTTATCTCAGTCTTCTTTTTTTCAAATCTGTAAATAATCACCTTATATAATCTTTTTCCAAATATACATTATTTCGCCGGTCATCACTCAAAATCGTTAGAGACATAATGAGTTGAAATATTTGTGATGAATTTTGAACCAAAAGGTAAAATGCGTTTGTAAATCAGCAAAATCGTTGCATTAACAATAAGAGATAAACACAAAAATGTTTTTTCTTATTAAAAATAGTTTAAATAATGTTAAAAATAGTTAAAAACAACTCTATCATATGTCCTAAATCTAAACAATGAATTGTGCTAGTTATCTTCACTTGTTTCTGGAATTTTTTGATAGCACACTCAATAAATTGGTGTAATGAAGATACTTTTATTGCTGGAAGTGAAAGATCTGTTAAAACAGCTCTTAGGTGGCAATGGGTCGTTTAATAACTGTTGTCATGTATGATATTTATTGATCCGGAATCTCAAACAATAATATAATCTTTTTAAGCTTTTACCTGATCATATTCTATAGAAAACTTATGCATCCTGTATGTATTTTTATTAATATAGCATAAACATTAGCTATACAAAGTATATGTATGTGCATTGCAGTATATTCACTATATATAAATTAATACATTTATCATGATTGTAATCTGTTATTATAAATAACTATTGTTCAAAATAATATCAAACAATATTTATACATAAACAGAGAAAAGAGAAATTCTAAATTCATATATTATAGAAAATAAATAGATGATTATCATCTATATATTTTAAAATTAATAGAATCTATAGATTGTATCAATAAATAAATGTAGACATATTCCAAATGCAATCTTTCTTGTCTATGAATAAATCTGAAAGTTTTCTAGTATGTGTTTCCTTTTTTATAAAAGTAATATAAACTGTACATCCAGTTGTAGCTGATCATGGCGAAATTTTTATATTGTGCTATGGTAGCAAAATTTTTCAGAAAAAAATATAAATTCATAATTAATCTAATTTTGAAGTAAACATTAATGATTTTATCGTATTAGTGAAGAAATGTTGTTTCAGGAAAATCAGTTGGTGTGACATTCTTCAGGGTAAAAATTTAAGCTTATTTTCGGGAGGAAAAATTAGTGTATTTTTACTCTCTTTCACCATACAATAGTAAAAATTTGTAATTTATTCGAGTCAAATTTCCGGTTATACTGAAAATACACGTTTTTCTTCGATTCTTGAGCTATGTGTACAAGATAAAATTACTTGTACAATTTACAAAATCATTATAAAACCTGACATAATGATGTAAAACATGAAACAAGTTATTTAAGATAAATTGAATATGATGAGTAAAACATACATTATAATTATGTTAAAAACAGTTTTAGATGTATTACAACTTTATATTAAAACTTAATTTACAGAAGAAACAAACTGTTTATAAAATAATTAAACATTCATAAAAGATTGATTTAGCTTAAAATTATATACATAAATTGATAAATTTATGTTTAATTTTCTAACAATATTAATGATATTTATAAAACAGTTATACAAAGCATTATGTACGTGCACGTCAAATGTTGTTTTAGATTTTACAACAATGTTACAATAAATTTTACAATACAATATCATTTATATTTTTGATATGTGTAGAACTATCTCTAAAGTATGATATATACAGAGTGTAAAAATGATTAAAATTGTATCATTTTCGTCGATATGTCGATCCATTATCCATATAGCCCTAAGATGTGAGTAATGAAACCAAAGAGCTACATAAACACATAAAATAAATGGCATTTTTATTTAAAACTTTTTAGTAGATGAATGAACATTTGGACCTTTTTTATGAAACCTCTTAGTTAAAATATAAAAAAAGTCGACTCATCAGAATCCACCATATTCCGAATTAAAGGGTATCTTAGGCAGTACTCCGACAAATCAGACAAATTCGATAGTCAGACACTGCCCTGCAAAACGCTTATCGGATAATCGGGGGTCCACTGTATATAATATATTAATATCCATATATTTAATATCCTATTGTAGCCTATAGCGTTTTGAATTAATTTTAATCGAATATTCAAATGTTGTTATGATATTGAATCTCGTCTCATAAGTAAAATGGCAAATTCATACAAGAAAACTGCCAATTTCTGTAATTATTACCCACCACAGATTCCATCCGCAAAAACCTCTTATTTAAAGAATCTTTTTTCCAAATAATTATTTTACAATTTGCCTGTTGCTCGACAAATTCCGTTTATACTATATTTGAATTTTTATGTTTAATTTTCAACTATCTTCCTATTAGTATATGCCGCCTTTTACATTACCCTCGCATCTATTTTAAATCATATTTATTGTTAAATCGTATTCGCTTCGTATTTATTATTTTGTACAATTATTTAATTTCATTGAGAAAATAGAAGTCTCACCAAGGTTAAACCAAGTGTACATTATATAAGACACGTTCTATTTCTTTTTTATATATTAAAAGTTTATATAAATGATTAAAAAAAAAAAAACAATTAATTATAGGCAGAAATTTTCAATTACACTCAATATTATTATATAACATAGACATTATAATAGACTATAATTTTCAATAACATACATATTTTCTATATTGGGTTGTATTTATACGTAACATATTAAACATATTAAATTTTATAAATACCAGTATCAATTTTGGTCAAATATGCAAACATTAATACATCGATACAATTATTGTTATTCAAAATAGTATAATTTATTTTATTTAGGATTTCAAATTTCCTACTACACGTTCTCAATACTGTATTCAGCGAAAATTGTAAATGTGTCTAAATTTACATATTTTACTAATTTATTTGATATAAACTAGAGTGATTTATTTGATATAAACTATTGAAAATAATCCAAGAAAAATATAACACTAAAGTATGGGTTGAATACTGCCCAAAGTACTCTTCAAACAGTCCAAAGTCCACTTTTAGAAGCGTTTTGGAATACGTTTTTTATGACTTTTGTGATAACTAGGTAATGAAAAGCTATTTCTTTTTTAGAAAAATGTTATTTTTGTTTAATAATTATAAACTTTTTTAACTAACTAAGCGATTAAAGAAGAAGATATTCCTATTCTAAAGTAAATGACTATATGCGAAACTTTTGTTTGTACATTTTTCGAGAAAATGTATTTACATATACATATAGTATGAAATATGAAGCGCGTATGAACAGTTACTACAAAACTTTATATCTATTTTAAAAGATATATCCTTAAATTATTCTCAAATTTATATTTTACCGGGTACATATGAAATTTCTTCTTTTGCTTCATTAGATTCCTTCATACCGACATGGGCTTTAAAACCCCAAAATTAAATAAGCTTGAAAAAGTATATATAGATTTGATTTAAAAGAGATGTGATCCAGTTTTTCAATAAATGAAAATATATATATAGTTTAGATCAATATTCATTTATTGAACACAAATCAACACCTCACGGATAATCCAACACGACAGAATGATTGAAGTGTATAACAGAATAAATAAATAGATGTGTTTATTTGATGTAATTATATCCGTTATTAGCTCCTGGTGCGTGCTATCCATCGAATAATACCCATCACCAATACAGTAAACCGATCACCTCCACATGAAGTCAGCTAGCCACCTATCTGATCGGACTCGAAAATCTAAAAGTGTATATACAAAATGATCTTTCATCATTCCAATCTAGTAAATATACAGAATTCTGAACAATGTACGAAAATTAAGAGTACCCAATGAAATTTCCACTAGGTATATTAGTTATAATAAACAAAATTTAACTTGTAATTACATTAAATACTATTTTGTCTAAAGTTTATATTTCTAAATTGTTGTAGTTTTTTCCGTGTTTTGAATATTACACTTGATAATTAAAAATCTGAAGGTTAAATTTTAAGTTAATGAGAAAATAAGATCTGACCGAATTATAACAATCTGCGATTAACTGTATTATATTTAGTGAAATAAATATATTAATAACTAGAGCAATTTTCTTTTTTATTTTCTTTTTATAGACTCAGAGTGTGCCGTTAATTTTTTTCGTGAATCATAGAATATGTACTAAGTACAGAGCTTTTATACGTTTGAAAGGGGTGGTCGTTCAGTTCGGTAAAAAATGGTAAAATAAAAAGTTTCAAATAAGAACATAATTATTTACAAAAAACAGGTCTTTTGACTTTTTAGACAAGACAAAACTATGAATTTTGAAGTATCCAGAAACCAAACAAACCAAAATAATTGTTGTAGAGATCCAAGTATATCTTACAAAATTAAAAATAAAAACAAACTTCAATCTGCAAAGGTTTCCAAAATATTTATTATTATTAAATTTATCTATTTATGAATTTAAAAAAAAGGAAATTTAAAAACAAATATACAAATCGTTTCTTTGCAATTGAAATAGTTTTTCTATTGATATAGGAAAAAACATGTTACAATATTCATATATAGATTAATATTTGTATAAATACATAAAAGTATATTTCACAAATACGTACAATTAAATGCTATATGTGAGTCAACACATATCTGTATTATACTTTTTTTTAAACTACCCATAGTGGAAATCTCTATTTTTTCGTCCTTGCAGACTATGAAAACCAGATTTTTTTTTAATTGATGTGAAATGAATAGGAATAATTTTCGTTATATTTTGAATACTTTCGGCTATTGTGCTATTCGGCTAAGATGCAGTTTTTAGTTTATTTTTCAGTGAGGTATACCTATAGCTCCCAAAGGTATACTTTATTTGGTACTCCATTAGATTAAAAACATCATTACGATAGTGATATCAGTATATATAATTATTATATGTATGTCGAGATATCTACCACCATAAACTTGAGTTGATATTATTATATAGGGTGTTATCTTAATATATGTTCATTCATTGTATTATTTGAACTGTGGAGTAATCAACGCTAACATCTAATGAATAAAAATGAGGTGTTTATGATACACATACGTTCACACAATACTACATTTGGGTTATATATTTATACACATTATACTATTTGTCGTATATATTAGGAATTATTTGTTTATATATTCACACACATTTCTATATTTGAACTGTATGTGTATATTTGTCTTCATTTTTATGAATTATTCCCCATATCCACAAAGAGCTATTGTTTCTGTTTATTTTGTTTGTTGTATTTTTTTTATTTATTTATCTTTATGAATCCTTTGATACTTCTGTGTGCGGTGTATGTTGTTTTATGATCATTTATAAAAGGTATATCTTGCCAAAAAACCGACAATTTTATATATTTTTGAATTGAAAAAAAAAAAAAAACAATTTTATCTATTTCAAAGTGGTCTTTTGAGAAATTTAGTTCCAACGCCATAGTATGTAAATTAATAAACTTGTAGATATTATCAGAAATTACTCGATAATTTTCACGAATCCGAGAAGACACAGCAGGTAACTATGGCCTAATATTGCGCCGAAAAATTGCGGGACTTACTTCCACATTGCAAACTTTATAAGTGGAGGACTTATTAAGAACCAAACACTTGATATTTTTATGCTTGAAAATTTGGAATATTACAATTAGAAACGAAATATACATAGACAAAATAAATATGTATATCATATAAATTGTATAGAAAATTGAAAAAAGTTATTTATGTTTTTAAATTAAAATAAATATGATTGTTTTGCTTTATTTATTATGTCATTTTACAAAGCACAAAAAGGGAACTAAATAAAAATTGAAATATAAATATTTCATTTGAAAATAACGACATAATGAATAAGTTCTACTACAAAATAGGCATCAATAATATATGAACATACGTACTGTCGTTTTACGTCTACAAGGAACATGTTTAAGTGCATCTATATTTCACAGTTTCATTACTTACTTTAAAAACACATATGAATCGGCGTATATTTTTAAAACTAGATTTTAACCAAAATATAGATTATGACTGTCAATATACCTGTCCAATATTAATTTGAAAATTGTATTTAATATTTCAGTAGTACACGCGACGAAGAGTGACATCAGGCTTTGAAACCATATGGCTATGAGATATTTCGACTTTAAATTAGACGCGTGTATTATTCATACACACACTTTAGAAAATTTATAATTAATAAATTTCATAAAAAAATTGTTATCATTAAATTTATTAAAAAAATTAAAATAATACTGGTTTAGAAGAGTGCTGTGTATTTTGATACCATACAACAATTTTCCTTTTTGCAACACAAGCCCAAATTTGAATTTTAAGAACATTTAAAATTCTATAATTTAAAGATAATTTAATATTTATTTATACAACCAAAATACATAATCGTAGCCTTTTGAATCGACTTCTAAAAAAGAGGAAAGGTTATCAATTCGTCTGTATATATAATTTTTTGTTTTTTTGTGGTTGTATAACAATTAAACGACAATAGCAACATTTTCAAAAATATTGAAATAAACAATTGTTTTTTGGTAAATATTCAATACATTTTCAATGTATACCCCAGGCAAATTTTAACAAAAAGGTACTGCCCTTAATACTAGAAAAGCAAAAACACATATTTGGTAGCTGAACAAAAAATTTTAAAAAAACCTCGAATTCGATTCCCATATTGCGTGTCGACATCGAATGGAATTTTATCACAAGTAAACAACTCGTAGAAATAATTAAGTTAAAATTATTTTTTAGTTTAAAGTTAATTTTCTTGAATAAAATAAACATTCTATAGAGCGATACAGGCACTTAAAACAACTACACAAAAGAAACATAATAAACTAAAATGTACAGAAACAATTTATATTCAAGATAGAAACAACTAAGAGATACCTTACAAAAGTCGCTCAAAGTTGTTCCCAACCTATTTCGTTTGGAGACAAATAAATACAAACATATAAGTATATGTTCATAAATATACATATAGGTGTATATAAAGTCGGAAATTTTAAAAAAATGACAAGTACACATAAGATCAAAACATTTAAATTTTCATCCAATTTGTTTTTATTGCAATCGTATGAGTAAAGTGTCCAATAACGCTAGATACAATCGAACAAAATCGATATAATTGAACACTATAATCTAAAAAGTTCATTTACTCATTATTAGATAAAAGTGAATTGAAAATGGAATTATTTATAAATATTTAAAATTTAAATTACCAATAAGCTTTGGCTGAGACGATAATATTTTAAAATAATCGAAGACTTAAAGAACATCCCGTACGTGTAGGTAGTTATATCATATATAAAATTCAACGCAGCCCAAAGTCACAAAGGTATATATTTTTTCGAAATAAAAGCACACATTATTATTTCAGGGAAATAAATTGAACTATAGAGACAGGGTATACTAATTTATATTATTCTTTTTGCCATTTATATTTGAATCAACTCATATGAAGTAATGTCCTGAATTCATTGTAAGTGTTCAAGAAAACGGTGGTTTTCAACGAATTTTAGAAATTATTTTCTATGATGATTTTTGAAATTGGTCTCTAATAATTGGTCTTGAAAAGACGAGAAATATAAGTTAAATAATAATTCAAGGTCGATGGAGACTCTTATTTTGAAAAAACAGCTATCTTCTAGATTAGAAATTAAATTTTTTTTAAAGAAGTCTTTATGGGCATAATTTGTTCTGCAAATGTATTAGACGTATAGTTTATAAGATATTTAAAAAAATTCATTTCATCGCTTTCAGTCTATATTTTAAAAACTAAACACCAGCTAGATTCATTGATTTTAACTAAATCGTTTTTGAATAAAATCACAAAAAACTCGTCGGCAAGGTTTTCATACTGTATCTGTCAACACTAGTGGTTTATCCAAGTTTACGATATTGATATTAACTAATTTTGTTTTATGCTAGATAAAATCGGACAAATTTTATTAAAACTCGGCTATTTTAAGCCCGTCATAAACAACTTTTTTAATTAAGCATCGAAATTATGATCGGTGACCTCGAAACATTCCGAGCGTGATATTTTATTTCTTTTTATATTTTATTTTCCAAGATTTTAAATTTTGAATGAATGATAAATAATTACTGAAAAGAAATAGGAAATAAAAAACGTAATTTTTGTTTCTATATTTTAGGATAATAAGATAATTTAGATTTAATTGGTATAACGTCATTAACAGTTATTCTCTTTTTCAAAAACTTTTACTGAGGGGTTACAATCTACTAAAAATATCGTCCATTTTACTGTCCGATTAAAAGCTAATTTTGAATTACATGAACACCTTATTTTGAACAATCTAGGTTCTAAAACTATTTGTTATGGACTTATCTGTGAATAACCGAAGTACCGATGGCTCTATCTGTATACACCTCCCTGACGAGTAGTGTTAAAACTCTGCATGTTTATGGTCATGATTGATATTACATATTCCACTTAATATTATTTTACTGAATTATGATGTAAACAACAAACTTTTCACAAATAACACCACAACAGAATCAGTGTAAACAACAATTTTTGTTTAATACAATTATTCAAATATCTATCTATACCTACATATACCTGCATATACTAGGTACTATCTACATTTTAATTACTAAATATAAAAGAATCTGTACATGAAATATTTTAATTACAAGTGGAATCTGCGTGTAATATAAATTACACAGTTATCATAGTGCGTCCGACTTGTGCGTCTATTGTGAGAAATCAGTGTTGGTACCAGATTTTGAATTATGTGAATAGCTAGATGTTAACGGTTTTTTTTTTTTTTGGAAAAATTAATTCTAAACTATTTTAAGTTGTATTTAGCCTTAGCAACTCAAACACAAAAAAATTTTATTTTTAAGTTTTTATATGTTTATTTGTCGGTTTGTCGGTTTTCATGTTTGCAAATCACGTCTAAGAGACTTATTAAATGTTAATGCGGATTGCATGAAAATATAAGTAATTATCCAGAGCAGGAGTGGCATTATTTTGACACCCATGAGCGCGTGTTACATTACAAATTATACAATTATAAATTTTAAACGGTAAGAAACATAAATAATATGTAAAAACAGAACATATTAAACCAATAATTAACATACGAATTTTGAATTAAAACAAAATTATTCGAGCGAGATTAGATACCAGAATATTTTATATTTACGCACAATTCTAAATTTCAGGATTTTTTGTGGAGTATATTATAATTTAAGTTAAAATGGACTTACTTCAATAGAGATAATTAAACATGGAAAACAGTTTCTAACCTCATAAAAATCGTATGTTTTATAATTTTAAATAGCTAGGATTCTGTGTGTGACACTTTATATGTTAAAAAAAATTTTATTTTTAAATGATACTCTTTTAGTTACACAAATTAAATTTCTAGGTGCAAAGCCTTCGGTACTGCGCGCACACATTAAAAGTTATGAATACCGCGTATGAAGTTGCAGGTATCCACTAGTACATAATAAAATGAAAATTTACCATTGAAACCAAAACGAACTACGAACACCATAGTATACTGATTCACTTTAGTTTAATTTAATTAAAATTTTCTAGGTATAAATAATTGTACGTAGATGACAGTCTCAACTAACATGCCCTATATTAGTTGCGACTGTCATATTAATAAATTTATTTACACATTTACACAAAAATGCGACTACTGCCTTACCCAAACAGGTTCTTTACTTTTGAAATAAAAATAATAATGGATATTTTAAGTATAGAATGGATTTTAAATACGATTTAAAAACTAATTATTTGTGTGCCGTGCAAATTTACATGATAATTTGTATCAAAATTATCTTAAAAAGGTACAAAATTCGAAGAATTGGTTTTAACTGGAACAATAAAAAAATGTTTGATAATGGCTGTACTGGTCGAAACAATTTTCACATTATTATTTTAATTTATGTAAAATTTAAAAAAATATAGTGGAAATTTGCGCAATATAATTTAGTTTTATTTATTTAAAAATGAGTCCTCTCAAATGCACAAAAAGAAAATTAATTAATCACAAAAAGAAAAATAATCGAAGTGTTATGAACATTTCTAATGCAATTTCATAGAGGAAAATTTTTATATTTTAATTTTATTTATATCTTTACGGCACTCTTAAATGCAGAATATGATATACCTATAAAAAAAAAAGAGAATCTCTTATCTACTATTATGTATAATTTCTATTTTTATTCAATTTTCGCTCATAAATCGCTAAAAAACAATCATCTAAATGTAATGAAATTTATGCTTGCATAATATTATCATAAAGATGAAGGGGTTATCGGATTCCAGAAAGACGTTCTATTATAGACCTACACGTTTTCACGTGAATTTATTTTTTAGAATGGCCACCAACACTTCCTATTAATATTTCATAATCACTACAATTATTATTAGCAGTTCTATGCTTGTAAATTTCAGAACTACAAATATTTTCATGGCAAAGTTTCTAAACAGTGGTATAACCAAGGTTTGTTTTCATTTATTATTAACAAAAATTTTGTTTAACTCTTATCTTTCGAAAGCTGATGCCGTGCAGTGTTTGTTCCTTCTTAATAGTTTCCTTACTTAGCATATCATAATTCATCCTCTAAAATATTTACTGTGTTAGAGACAAAACGTTATTCAAACATTCCACGATCTCTAAGCCCATATAGAATACAACCGTTTATATACCTCAAACAATATATATATGAACATCAACAAAACCTTCCTGGTCCTAAGTTTCAAACTTTTGTTAAATGTCTCATTATAAAACATTTTTTAAATTAATGCATTAACATTTCAAAATTTGAATAACAGTTTAAATTACTCATTAATATCTTCAAAAAATTCAAATTTTCATGATAGACCAAAGTATTATACATCGTCACTAAAGAAACAGAACATTTACGCATTCATATCGAAGCGAATTTTAAATTAATTAATTATTCTGCCAAACAAGTATAAACAAACCTTATAGGTACTTAAATTTACACCAACTGTGTATATCAGTGTAGACAACATAACCACCCATAAACAGAAACCAATCACGTGGCTTGTTGTCGTATGTACTTTGATAATAACGTCATAGACAACAACAAGAACACTTAATGATAATGTAATTGTAGCCGAGCTTTCTGATATTAGATTAGTTAATGTCACTTTTCAGTAACGATCTTTCTAACACCTTCGAATCTATTTACACATATATACCTATCTATACCTACCTACGTAATGACGGTAAGAGAATATTTCAAACTGTTGTAGATGTACTTCTTGTTTGATGGTTGGCACACCTATGATATGAATGGTATTAAATAAAATGTAACACCATTGACACACTACCACACTCCAGGAGTTTGCTAACGATGAATTTGAGTATTATTACGTTAAGTGTAGTTAATACAAGTTGTCACAAAAATTATATATGGTGGTCGTCATTCACTAAAGATAACACTTTTCTGTTCATTTTGTATTAACGAAAAAATTGGCTGTTAATTACCTTTTTTATTTCTGGATTTGCCAAAATCTATCGAGAACTCACCACTTTGGCCATAATGTCTGGTGTTTAAAACTTTAACTATAATCAAGTTGCATGGTATTCTGTCAAAACAAAAATAAGAATCATTCTATAATTATAAATAAAAAGAACCCACCACTGACGTAACGTCATTACCGATCTCAACCGATCACCAAAGTTAAGCAATAACAGACACATTCAGAACATGGATGGGTGAGCATCTAGGATTGCTGTGTATTGTTGTTGTATAGATTGAGAATATACTCAATGTAGTCATAACTTTAGTAGCTGAAAAGTGACTTAAAAAAAATTATAAATAAAATAATTTAATTTTCAAAATTACATAACTTAAAAGCACGTTTTCGTGCTTTGAAATTAAAGGTTGGGTTTCCCAGAATAAGCGATATAAAAAATAAATTTGTGGACAGTGAGTCCACATTCACCAGGAAATTTCTAATTAGGATGGCCACGTATTAATTTCTACAAAAAATTCTTAAAATTAAACGATTGTTCTCAACTTCGAACAAAATAAAATCGAAAAAAAATTTCTGATTGAAAAGTTTGTACATGTTTAGTTGACACACTCAGTATACCTACATTGATTATAAGGAAGATAATAAAATCAAGAAATTTAATTATTATCATTCGCAAAGACACTGTGTGAAAATAAATTTTATAATGAATACATTAATTATGAATGTAATTAAGGGTAACTTTGTACCAATCCAACTCAACAAAATCTATTACAAAAAGAAAATTAAATTTGTAAAAAATCAAATTATATGTTTCCTGGTTGTACACATTCAGAAAACAACATACTTTCATTTGTTTTTACCAACAAAACAAGATTTATATAAAGATCAAGCGGTACGAGTGATAGTGATATTCCATAAGTAGATTTTTTGTGTTTACCTTTTTATCCATGCAACCATGCAGACAAAAATATAGAATCGTGATACAGATTCCATGAGCATCCTAACAGCCTTCAAAAACAAATATGAATTAAGAGAAATTAAAGAACACACAAAATTGTGTCGACACAAATAAATTTGTGCAGCAACAAATAAAAATTGAAAAAACCATATTGCTATAACAAGATTAAAAATGACACATACAAAACCAGAGGACCCATGGTTACCTCTTATAAGTCAAAAAGTCTATAATTCAACATCACACTAACTAATAAACCAAATATGTTGTCACCAACCAACCTGGTAAAAATACGCAAAACAAAAATCCAATTGAAAACTTATTGGAAACTGTTTAATAAACTTATTGCAATTCTCAATTTGTGCACGCTAATGATCATATATGTGCAATTGTAAAACCGCTGTAGTTACAAGTTTATATTATTCCCGTGTTCAAATCTCAAACCATCTACATCTCGAACTGTATACACACTGCAGATATGACTTATTTTTTTATTAATGCATTAGAATTTGGAAATTTTAATCTAAATTTGTGGATAATTAATACAATTTCTTTCCACACACAGACAGCCCATTGTTATTTATTATTAATGGAATTAGGTGATTTATATTTTAAAATCAAATAATTTAGCACAAAATCTTGTAATTTTTAAACATTTTAATAAATATTACAGTCTGATTAATATATAAAATAGATTAGATAACGTATATAAAACAAACGCATTCAATTCAAATAATCTTATCTAAATGGAATAATTAAATATCGTTAAAAAATCATATAGATAATAAATTGTTGTAGTCAAATTGTCATAAAGTTAATATACAATACAGCTACATATGTCGAATCAATGTTGACAATTTTTTAAGGTATTTTTTTACTTTATTTGAAAAATCTACTAAACCCAATACAGATTATTTTGTTGTATTTTCTTTTTTGATAAAAGGAAAATAATATTAAAATAAACCTATAAATAATTATTCAGTTTTTATACAAACATACATAAAAATATATATGCGTGAGATGTGTTTAACGACAATGTAAACAATTTTTTTTTTTTCAAATTTTGAAAAAATTGATACAATAAAAAATAAACTTAATGAAAAAATATCTTTATGATGCATTTGTGCAAAATCATTGATCTCAGGCGGAAAGAATACAATTTGAAAATAAACATATAATCAAATTTACTCAAACTAAAAGTTTTTTTGACAAATTGAAGCTCATATTTTTATTAAAAAAAAAACGCTATCGTTTTAAAGATAAACCGTAACAACAGAACGATATGATATTAGTATAGAGATTGGTTTTTGAAAATTAGAAAGATCGTTTGTAAGAATTTCCATCAGACAAACGGGAGGATTTAAAGCCCATATTACCAGCGTTATATAAACTAGCACGAGTATATTTGAATGTAGTAGGTATCTCTGTACCTTGCGAAAGGCTGTTTTCCAAAGTTGGCGCAACAGTCACTGCTACTAGAAATCTAACAAATAGTTGAGTTTTTTCATAAATTTTAATAATAATTTTGTTTTTATAAAATAAAGAATATCAATACTTTTTACTCAACATTTTCCAAAAACTATTCGATACGAATAAGTATCGATATTTTTCAATTGATACTGAGTAAGTATCGATACTTGACGACCGATACAGTATCGAGTAAAAGTATCGATACCTCAATGGTATCGTTTCATCCCTGTCTAGGATACATTTGTTTTTATTTATTTCTCAAAGAATTTTTCAAAGAAATTTCCCAATCTTTACGAAATAAGTAGGATAAAAAATCATACAAACCTTATTATTTATTATATCTGATAAAAAAATTACCCGGAAGTATACACTAAATTAGTTATTTTTAATTTTATTCCGTCTAGAATATTTAATCATAATTTGTATGGGTAATTTATAAGTTGTATAAATAACAATGGATACGACAGCTAATACAAACAGACCAACATCTAAAAGTGCTGATTGATAAAATGGCATTCGAATAACAGCTGGTTTTGTTTCGTCTGCTCCACCATTCCGAGCTACGTACTCAATCCACCATATAGCACTATCCATAGGTGACATGGGTCGATCACGAAACAACTGTGCGTGATGTTTTACTTTTTCCAACACACTGATTAAGAAATCAAAGTTTACTCATACAAGATATTAATTATACAAGTAATTGCATAATTTTAATTGCCTCCTAATTTTATAATAATGTAAAAAAATAGGTTTCACTGAAAATTTACATGATGAACGATTTTACCCCTTATTCAACAACAACAAAAAAGAAGCAAATCGGTTGAAAGATTAATTATAATTATGACATTACTTTTATCATTACATTGATTTACCAAGGTTTCAATATGGCTTTTAATGCTTCACTAATAGTTTCTTTGTTGAGATTGAGGAAATCTAGTATGATTGCTGTTCCATGAGATTCCAATGCTTTTGCGTTCGTAAATTGGTCACCGAAAAAGGGAACTGATACTATTGGTACGTCATTATAGAATGCTTCAATAGATCCCAACAATCCACTATGAGAAATAAATCCAACCACATTTGGATGACCTAAATAATCATATGATTTTGAGTTTTAATTGTATAATTATGATTCCATTATAATATTTCTTAGACCTTACACTAAAACCAAAATCAATTATTGCATTTTTATCTTTTACAAAATTTATCTTTTACATGATAGAAAAATAATTCTCCTATCTAAATTTGTAATATCCTAACCGATAGCGAGAATCAAGAGCAAAAATCAGTCCTAAATATTAATTAAATTACACTTTCGAGACCACAAAAACAGCCTATGTTCGTATGACATAAAAATTATATTTGTTGCAATTATTTTATATATATGCAACTTACATTGCGTATAAGTTCTAACTTGAACAAGCATCTATATATTAAAAAATTTCTTTTTTTTTTTATGATTCTTTTATTTACCAGACCAATATTCAAATATTATACATGGCATTTAAAAAATTTCATGAAGACTGTTATGAGACCGCCCAGCTGATTTGCATAATTTTGTAAATTAAATGTATGGAGAAGCATTGGTTTAAATCTATCTTTTGCCTTACCCAAATTCTTATGGGGCGTTTCTTTCCCCAAGTGTTCTTATAGTTTTGTATTTCAATATCGTCAATTATAATGAAAATAGAGCGTTTGGTTTAAGAACACTCAGTGACTCAAGACCTTATATTTGAGTTATTAAACACTCAAATGGGATGAAATGGAGGAGAGAAAGGCACGAGAGAAAGACTTTCAACTCTAATACCATCTCTTTATGAGATTGTTTTCTTCTGTTTCTAAATTTTACAATTTATTGAATTTTTATTTAGTCGTTTTTAAACAATTCGTATGTTGTGCAGACGTCAGAATAAGACGATAAGATAAATTAAAGGAAAAAGGAGATATGTATTATATTTATGACTCACTTTGTTAGTAATATTGTAATATCAAATAAAAATTGTTTGATAGCGGGGCGTGTATAGCCACACAGATTATGGATTTTAGCCCATTACATTGTCTACAGAGTTATAGTTCTAAAGAAAAGGAAGTTCTTTGTGTGATTGATTTCGTGATTTTATTTAAGTTTCTTAATGAAGTGTATTAGTAGCTGATTAGATGATTTGGTCAGTTTTTATACCTTTTATTGTAGAAAATATATGTGTTAGGGAAAACTCAAATATTTATTTTTTGTGGATACAATTTGGCTTTTTATGTTAAACAGAAGAGTTTTGTGTTTGTAATGTTGGTTTCAGCTGGTTATGTTAAACAGGCCCTAAAAAATATACATACCTTTTCTTTTTTTTTAAAACTAGAAAAAACATAATAAAATAGTAAATTAAAATAGAAAATAAAAAATAAATAAACCTTAATTGTGTCAATTTCGAAGCAGTGTATTGGGCCAAGTCAGTCAAAATACAAGTTAATATTTAAAAATGAAATTTTATACTTGATCGGGAAAATTTGACAAGAAATTAACAAAGTAAATTCATCAAACCTTTAGTCAAATATTCTATTTTTTGTTAAGACAATTTCTCTTAAAGAAGTAGACTGTAATGTAAAGAATAGACAGGTATTGACATAAAATATCCATTTATTAACCATACATGAATTATTCTTTTTTCGTTTTCTTTGATGTTTCTTTGACCACTCTTTTACTTATTAATTTCCTTATAAAATATATAGCTAGTTTATAATTTATGTATGCTACAATTGATATGGCTAATAATAAAAATATCCCAACGTCCAAGAGAAAAGACTGATAAACTGGCATGTTTACAACTTGTGTTCGCATATCGCTACCGCCGTTTCGAGCCACATACTCAATCCACCATATAGCTGTATCCATTGGTGACATAGGTCGGTCGAGAAATACTTTCGCTTGTCGTTTAGCTTTTTCCAATACGCTTTAAATAAAAATTGTAATAAGACAAAAATTAAAATATGGATACATATATCGAAATTACCTCGGCTGTAAAATGAATCTCAACGCTTTACTTATTTCTTCCTTATTTAATTTGAAATAATTAAGACTAGCAGCAGTTCCAAGTGATTCCAGTGATTTGGCATTCATATACTGATCACAGAAAAATGGTACTGCTACAATTGGGATACCATTACTAAATGCTTCTATTGTTCCTAACAACCCTCCATGGGATATAAATGCAACCACTTTTGGATGGCCTAAACAAAGTTTTTTTTAATCTTTCATCTTGAAGACTAGAAGAAACTTACTCAAAATATCGAACTGAGGCATCCACTCTCTAGTCATTATATAATCAGGCTTTCCAGGTAATGTGTCATTTTCATATTTCCACAATACTCGTTGTGGAAGTTCACTGAACACATCCATAAATGCTTGTCTTACATCATCACTTAATGAACTTCCCAATAGTATCGATCCAAAACTAAAGTATATTACTCCGTGTTTTGATTCAGATATAAATTTTTCTATATCCTAAAAAGAGTTGAAGATATTGTTCAAGAAATAAGAGATTTGTTCCAATAGACTTACTGATGGTAATGGTTTGGGTTTCCCAAGATGAGCTCCAGCTATTTCAATAACGTTTGGAGGTAACGGTCGAGGCTTAGTTAAAGAGAAATGTGCATTCGTCAGAAGCAAGCTAGTGTTTTTAGCAATACTCTCTAGGGATGGTATATCATCCCCAATGTATTTTCTAACTGCAGATTCTCCTATATTTGAATACATCATTGGTAGAATGTGCGTATGCATAAAATAGCCAACAGTGTTTTGAACTCGTTCCAAAAATGTCATACGATCCGAAAAAGTTAATACATTCACTGGTATATATGATGGATTTATGGGAATGCCAAATCGATCAGTGATCCTAGGAATTAATTGACTGGCAATAATTCCTATACTATGTGATTTAAAAATGTGATTTAAAGCCAAAAAGCAGTCACTATTAAAATATTCTTGAATAATTACATCAAATTTCTTATTTGATTTGATAAGACTTTGAATTTGGGGGAAATTTAATCCTTCGCAGTTATTTTTTCCATTTTCAGATATAATCATATGTTCTTTAATATTTCGAAAGTATCCAGCTTTTTCAACCATTGAAACAGTAACTATATTTAACTCTATAGGTCCTGCACCAACTAACGATATATCTGTATAATTCGGTAATAGCTGTTTCTCTGGAAAATGACTTATAACTGTTACTTCATGCCCACGTTTAGCTAATTCTCTCATTATTGGTACAAACATATTAAAATGGCTTTTACCTCCATGAGGAAAAACACCTAATATTTTATATCCATTTGAAATTTGAATTAATAAAAGAAAGCTCAATATAACGAGAGATCTAAAATCTATGCCCTGCATCTAAAACAAGTAAAGAAACTTAAGTAGGTTTAAGAAGCAAAGTTTATAAAATATTTTTGACACACTTCCAAAAAAGGAGGCTATCAATATGCAAGAATGTGTAATATGAATGGAACAACATTAGTATGATTATACATGACCTTCTTTACATGCCTGCGAAATTTTATAAATGGATGTATGATTTGTTTTTTATTGGATTATATATTTCAACTTAGGGAATAGTTTAAGGATCATCAAAATGGTTTGAGTAGTAAGTTGATGGCTCCAAAATATGGACTATTTTCATGATAAATTGTGCCTAACTTGGGTAATATATATATATTACTTTTATTGTATTAGGTAATATATATTATTTTTATTTCTATTATTATTTGTTGGTTCTCGCGTATCTTTTTATAAAGCTATCTAATTTAAACAATTAGTTTTTTCTGACAATGTTTGGGATAGTCACATATTAATTTTTAGAAAAAAACTTAAAAACAATTCGAATTTTTAGATCAAACACTAACAAATGGAACCGGAAATTTTGAAATATACCTCGTATCGACATCCTCGGTTTTTTGCGTTTTATGGCACTGATTACGATAGAAACGTTTTTAATACAAAGGATATATAAAATGAACAAAATTATTCACTTTAATGTGAACTAATAAGGATTTATTTCAATGTGCAAAAAAGGAAAAATTTTAACCAAAGTCACTATTACGTAACTAAATTGAAAAAAAAAATTATATTTTTAAACATTTTTAACCACAATTCAAGGACATACAGCGATATAAAAATACATTTTTGTATGCACTTTTATTCATTTCTAAAGGATAAAAAAATAAAAAAATCAATAAGAACATTAAAAAAATAATAAAAAATTTATTAGCACCTTGATTTAAAAAAATCATATGTTTTTTTAACAATCTATAAATTGAACCTGTCGTTTTTTTTTACAATTAATGAATAAAAATTAATTGCTATTCATTGTTATTAACTATTATTTTTATAATACCAGGGTCGATGATTTTTGAAACCAAAAAAAAAAAAATTATTGTTGGTTGAAACCCAATGGAAATGGAAGAAAATATAACAAAAATGAAAGGAAACCTAATTTACGGGAGATCTGATATCGGGAAGTGGAAGGGGCTGAGTTTTTAAGGGTATAACAAGGTTTATTTCAATTTCGGGCAAAACTACTAAGGAAATCTACTAAGGAAAACTACCTAAGTCCTAATGAAAATGTTTAATGAAAAATTGAAATAACCAAGTTTTTGGTTTTTTATATGTATCTTTTACAAAAAAAATTGCTTTGTTAACTAAATTTGGAGAAAATTTTTTTATGTTCCAAATATATTTGATTTAAAATATTCATTTTTTCACGAAAAGCACCCTAATTTTTTTTATGTGTTAATACAAAAGTTGTGGATCTTTTTATTACCTACAACTTTGCTATGTAATTGTTTACCATAGGGCTTGTAGTTTTACCGGAAGTCGAGATAAACCGTATTCTACCATTAAAAACTCACTCCCTTCCACTTCCCGACCTCAGATCGCACGTAAATTATTTTTCTTTTAATTTTAGTTATATTATCTCCCGATTCTAATCGTTTTTATCCTACTTTAATTTTTTTTCACTTTTCACCATTTTTTATGGCTTCTACCCTATTCTATAATCTAATTTTTAATTTCGAAGAAATGTTTTAAACATTTTCATGATTTTCTTTATCATTTCCAACTTTAGAGTCAAAAATGTTTCCAGCAAGCTAGCTAGCTAGCATACTAGGTAAATAAATTCACTTTAAAGTTCATGTTTTGAGAAATACATAAAAGTGCATACGGAAATGCGTTCTTTTATTTAGCTGTATGAGGTTGCTTACTGGTCAAAAAAGTTAAAAATTATTAATTTTAATATTAAGATACGTAAAATTGACTTCTTGTTGTTGTAAAGTTTCATTAAAAGTGCAAACATTATTTCATAATTTTATGTACATTCTCACAAATCCTTAGATATTAATTTTAATGAAATTATACTATTTTTTAACGAATTCATGTCATGACACTATCACTAAATTAATAAAGACTACCAAACGTACGCATATAAGACAACATTCGAGTTACTGAATTTCGATAGTAGAGAAATTACAATAATTGCTAATGATATTAATTATATTGTAGTCGAAATACGATTTCCCAATATTGGCTCTAAATTATTTAAACGAGAATTAATAATTTTTAATAAATGTATTTAAGAATTAATCATTATTAAAATGCGATTTCATTACCTTGATTAGATTAATTTAATTGTTATCACACTAAACTACTTATGATAATCAAATACCATATGAAAATAATTATTAATTGTGTGTTTTCTATAAATCAAAATAATGCTTACACACAATGTACTTAATCTATCTAATAAATTATAATAATTTTGTATATATACTACTGAGAAAAATGAATAGCACAATAATTTTTTTCTGGTAATTTAGTGGTTTTTAAACGACCGATCACATCTCAATAAAAAATACCCGAATCTAATTGAAATAGTAAATAGTGATTTGAAACTTTTTTTAAAAATTATTTTACGAAAATGTTTTTACGTTTTTCACGCTATTTCAGTACGTACCTAACTAAAATGAAGAGATAATTTTTTTACTTAAATTAATCAAAAGGTCGAATTGCTTGTTATTTACCTTCAGTTTGTTTTTTATTTTTACAATTTCTCTATCCCAATAATTGAAGGGTGTTTTATCAAATTTCATAGAAAAACATTACATTTAAATCTCAAAAAGGAGTTTCCTGAAAGCGTCTACGGTTGCTTTAAATCTGAAAAAAA
This sequence comes from Chrysopa pallens, assembly GCA_020423425.1. Lineage (NCBI taxonomy): Eukaryota > Metazoa > Arthropoda > Insecta > Neuroptera > Chrysopidae > Chrysopa > Chrysopa pallens. The sequence goes on along the minus strand of CM035593.1, from coordinate 42,734,969 downwards.
TTGTCGATTCTTTCAGCCGATCATAAAAGTTGTGGAAACAACCAATGAAAAAGCAAGACTTAGTGAACCTTTGAAAACCTTGAAAACCTTTAAATTTTTTGGTAATAAATTAAAGAAAACTATTAACGATTAATACATAAGCTATCCAATCCATTTACTTATTGGTTTCATAAAAAAAATTTAAATATAAAGTACTGAAATTATCAAATCAAATAAAAATACACTGCCAAAAATGCACTCAGAACTTCCTCGTGATTGAATAACTTTATATTGAGAACTCTTTCATAAAAAATAAATGGTAAAAAATAAATCCACTACATTCATTCATTTCGGTAAAAGGACTAAATTATTAAACATTATTTGACTCATATCCAGCAATACATTACTTGCTTTCAAATGACATCGTTTGGTTTAAGTTTAATAAAGGTTGGTGAAAGTTATTACAGAAAACTGCATGCCAACTTTTAGGATAAGTATATAAATTTAAAGTACGAAGTAGCTCAGTAGATTTCCAAAAGTAGCCAAAAGTGTGATTTAAAAATATTACATCTTTTTATTATCTGTTTATCTTTCAAGGTCAAATAAATCATCTGACAGGCCCTAAATAATTTCCCCCTATTGCCAACGCCGAAAAGGGACAAAAAAATTTTTTCAATTTATTTTATGGGTGATTCAAGACACGAGAATTCGGTGAACACATCCAAAAGTGTGTTTTAATCAACAGAACGAAGTGATTTCGTTATTCACGACCGCATTAAATCGCATGAAACCAGATAACCACAAAATTGTCATCAAAGCCGGAAAGACATTACGCAAAACTTTTTAAAATTTTGTTTTCCGTTATTCAATATTCATAACACAACAATGCGTACGTTTGTCGGGTAAAATTTAAGAAGGAATGGGACATAAACTAGATGAAAAATCATTTTTCAATAAAAGATAATATTGTGTTAAAAATGATTTTGTGTCTGTCAAATTAATTCAAGTTTTAAAAAATCAAGATTCAAAAACTATATTTAAGTTATTTGTAACCATAAAATTTAAGGAAAATAGTTTTTTATTTATATGTGTAAATATCATTAACAGCTGGAACATTAAGCAGTTAAAAAAAAAAAAATAATAAATAAATAAATTTAGAGTTTACATTAATTAAATTATCGACTAAAAAGATTATTTGTTAGAGAATATGAAATTGATTTAAATAAATATATCGTTTAAAATTTTTACTTAATTCATACTGTTCCTTAAGTTTTCCTATTATATAATATATTATGTATTTTTCATCCATCATAAATAGTTAATCATTCATTAATTGTATATTTACAAATATATATAATACATATGTGTATTTCCCAGAATCTAAATTTAAAAATAATATAAATTCTGTAGATTGATACTGAAAAATGTTTCAAGTTTTTAGAATCAATGTTTTTTTACTTTGTTTTTACTCAACTTTTTAAAAATTAATTTTATAAGTTTATAATTTATATAGAGAATAGTTAATATCACAACTAACAAAAATAGTCCAACGTCCAACAGAGCTGACTGATAAAAGGGCATGTTAACAACAGATGGTCGCATATGGTCGGCCCCGCCGTTTCGAGCCACATATTCAACCCACCATACAGCGGTATCTAACGGAGACATGGGTCGATCACGAAACAACTTTGCATGACGCCTAGCTTTTTCCAATACACTGTAAAAAAAAAAAATAAAAAAATTATCAAAAGCCTAGAAAGTCAAAATTTGTAAGTAAAAGTTTACCTGGGCTGTAAAATAAATTTCAACGCCTTACTTATAGACTCCTTTTCGAGTTTTGACTTATCCAAGATGGTTGAGATACCATGAGATTCTAATGATCTTGCATTGTAAAATTGGTCACCGAAAAAAGGTATCGATATAATTGGAACTCCGTTGTGAAATGCCTCTATGGCACCTAATAATCCACAATGGGAAATAAATCCTACAACATTTGGATGACCTATAAAAATATCAAAAAAGTAATTTAGAACAAAGACCAAATTTAACGATAAATAGAATAAAATTTACAAATGTCTATTTGTAACCAAATTTAGTACACATTAGAAACATATACCAATTGGATAAGGTACGAATATAGATATAGTTTTGCTTGAATAACTTACTTAATATATCCAATTGTGGCATCCATTTTCTTATCATCACATTGTCTGGTTTTCCAGGTAATGTGTCGTTTTCATATTTCCACAGTATACGTTGTGGTATCTCTTTAAATGCATCCATAAATGCGTTTTTAACGTCATCACTTAATGAACTTCCCAATAACATAGAACCTAAACTAAAGTAAATAACCCCATGTTCTGATTCCGAAATGAATTTTTCTATATCCTAAAATGTATTAAATAAAATACTTAAAACTATAATTTATTTTACTAAATAATTTTTTTTTAATATACTTACGCTTGGTAATGCTTTGGGCTTGCCAAGATGTACACCGGATATCTCAATTACATTTGGAGGATATGGCCAAGCTTTATTCAAAGAGTAATGTGAATTTATTAATAATAAGCTCGTATTCTTGACAATATCTGAAACTGGAGGTATATTTTCTCCAAGATACTTCTTTATAATATTATCTGCAGGTTTCACCATAAAATTATCTGGCATTATGTAGGAATGTATAATAATATATATTATATTAGTCAAACGCTGATAAAATGTCATTTTATCAACAAAAGGTAAAAGATTTAAGGATCTGTAAGAAGGATTGAATGGAATTCCGAATCGATTGTAATGCCATGACATTAGAGTACAAGAACTGAGTGCTATACTCGGTGCTTGGAAAATATAATTCAAAGCCATAAAACAATCAGTATTGAAATTTTCTTGAAGTATAACATCATATGTTCTATTTGACTTTACAAGGTTTTGAATTTGTGGAAAATTTAAAGCTTCGCAATTAATTTCCCCAAGTTTTGCAAGATTTATATGCGTACTGATATCTAGAAATGCTTTTCTGTTTGCAAACGCAGCTACAGGCATATTGTTCAAACCAATTTGTCCAGCACCGACAATAGAAATATCTGTATAATTTGGCAAAGGTTTTTTTTCTGGAAAATGACTTATAACCGTTACCTCATGACCTCTTCGTGCTAATTCTTTTAATATTGGAGCAAACACAAAGAAATGACTTTTTCCTGCATGTGGAAAGACGCCCAATATTTTGAATCCCCAAGAAGTTTCATGTAATAATGTACTACTGAGTATAATCAAATATCCAACATAAATATCGAAGCGCATCTGAAAAAAACAATAAATATTTTAAAAAATTGTTATTTTTTACTTCTTTCTAGACATTTATTATTTTCATTATGGAAATTTTCCTATTGTATTTATTCTCTTGTCTTATAATTCTATTTACTTCAGAATATACAACTTTACACAATAAGCTTAGTATAAGTTAAAAAAATTTACAGAGCCTTTCAATGAATTTTCTATTTTTTTATTATATTATAATTGGATCATCAGTGATAATAGCATAGAATTTGCCACGAGCCACACCTCTCGGATGAAAAAAGTAGGATAAGTTCGATTAGTGAATGCAAATTTATTTATCCATGGCAAATGTCACAACATCTACTTTTTAAGCACTGTGGGGTAGTTGTGGTCATATAGGCATGGTATACATTCAACTATTATGTCTAACTTCAATTGGTGACCCCGGACTGACGTAACGTAATGACATGCTTAGACCAACTAATAAAAGTTAAGCAACAGCAGTCACAATCTGTATTTGGATGGGTGACCACCTAGCATTACTGTGTACTGTTGTTGTTTAATAATAATAATCCACTTTGGGTAATGGCTATATAGCTGAAAATAGCTGAAGCCAGAAAAAAAAAAACTTCAATTGGTTTCCGTAGATCCATGATCTGTCATTTAAACTGATATTTAGACAAAATAGTTTGTTCCTTTAAAACGAACAAATTTTGTATCAAGCATTTTTTAAATTAAAAAAGTAGAAGCTACAAAATAAATAAAAATTTTCATATCGTCATTTTTGAATACATGTGTTTTAGGTACAACGCTCTTCCCAAAGAGGAGAATAAAAATAATTTTTTTATTTTAAGTTATCAATATAGGTATTTTTTGTCGTTTTATTTAGTTTTTTATTCCGAATAAAACACCAGGACTAATTTTGCTTATTTTCATTCAATTTTAAGCCTTCGCGTCCAATTTAAGTGGTTTCACGCGGATATTATTTTTCTAGAGATATTCGAGAAACAATATTATTTAAAAGGCTCACACGCACAAATCTCTAAAAACATTAGATTTAGGTTCTGGTGACTTTCAAACGTCAAATTTAGGAACTTAACATGGCCTCCTTGTAATGAGACCATTGCAACCCACTGAGAAGTCAATTAGTTAATTAATTAAATTTATTTAAGTACCTTAGATATATTCAAACTGATAATATAGTCCGTGAATTGTAAAAATGTTTGTCAACACTTCACTGTCTTTATCATAAAAACTAGGTACACATTAAAAATTAATCATTTTATAAGTTTTAACAAGGTTAGAAAATCAAATCTTACATGTATTTAGTCATAATTATAAATACAATTTGTGAACCTCCAATTGAAATAATTTCAAGCCACCCCCCCCCCCCACTTATCTATTCAACCACTTGAATATATACAACCTAATAGGGTAGTTTAGCATGTTTAAAAAAGTCCTTCATGAAAAGAACTATTGATTTCCTTATGAAAAGTCAAAAAAAATAAAAATTTTTGCAAAATTAACAAGATTCTTGCCCTAAAATTACATTAAAGTTTTAACCTTTTTTATAAAAGTAAAAACGCTGCCTACCATTTTGTGTCGTAATATTGGTAGGTATATACGTTATTGTGAATACTGGTATAACAACACATTGATAAAAAACCAAAACCAAACAATTTTTTTTACTAATTAACATACTGTTGATAACTGGCAAAAACAACTAATAATTCTACCGAAATGACGTGATATTTCGAATTTTAGCTTTAAATAATAAAGTAATTATGTGCTTTTCTGACTCAAATGTAGGATATTCAATAAGATTTCTCCATGAATTTAAATTTTTGCTAAATTTTATGCTTTATTTTGCACTACCAAAAGTACCCTATCGTCGAAAAATTAAGTTAATTTTTTAACTAGAAAATTAATTTCCTTGTTAATTATTGTATAGCCTAAGTATATGTTGTACTTTTATACTGGGTCTAAATTATATTTATATATGCATGCATGTCCTGGGATGAAAGGCCATTTTAAGTTAAAATTTAATTTTTGTGTGATTACACTAGCGTGCATAAAATCGAAACCTCCATTAAAAATAAATTTCAAAATGACAAAATAAATGAGAGTATGAGAAGTTAGCATATTGCTCTATTGATAGATTATTTAGGACCATAGTCAACTTTTAAAGTTATTCTACTGTCCTTTGGTATGAGAATATTTCTAAAAAGTTTTTATGGCCAATACACATGGTTTTGAGAAAGCTCAATCACATTTTCAGACATACAAGTTTTACATTAGTTATACAACCGTTAAATGAATTTTTATTATAACTGATCTCAATAAAAGCAATAAAAATAAATATGAACTGAATAACACACACTTCATCTAAGATAGAAATAAACCATATCACAATTTTGCTTGTTTACTGAGATATCGTCAATAAACTGCAATATTATTCTGCAATACACACGAAACGCAATACAAATATTCATTGTCCAAAATATTTTTTTATTTAATAACATTTTATTAAATGATATTTAAAAAAATAAATAATATTTAATATAAATGAATATTTTATTAACTCGAACGCATCAGATTATAATATGGGAGATACTTTACCTTTTGTTGAGCACCTCCGCCAAATCTTAGCTCTCTATATGATGCCGTGCGTATAGGGTAGCCGAGATAATATTAAAACGAAAAAAGTATACATTTTACTAATCTAACGATTCGAGGGTGAAGAAAGTGAATGGGATGATCACAAATTGTAAAAAATGTACTTTTTTCAACACGTAATCAACCTACCATATCTCCTATTTGGTGGGGATACTCAACAAGGTAAGATGTTTCCCATATCTTAATCTACCATTATGATTGATATTTTTGAAGACTTAAAAAAATTCATTTTTGCATTTCCTTTGTCTGTATGTATGTAGCTGTGTATTTATCTGTCTATCTATCTATGTATCTTTATCTGTTCCGCTGTAACTTTCGATCATGTTATTCAATCTTTATGAAATTTGTTACACATGTATATCACTTTTAAAATTTACTATATAGTTCTTGAACCTCATTAGAACGTTCGTCAACGGAGCTCCTGTAATAATTTTCAAAAATTATTGTTATTCTCTCTCACTTGCAACGACACATAAAGCAATAACGATAGACAATTGTGTCCTAAATTTAACTCTTTATAAGGTTGGGATATTCATGATTTCAGAAAGTTACTTACGAAGTTAAATTCAAGTACGCTTTTTAATTGTTCTATTAAGATTTATATGTTGTGTGAATATTAAAGAGCACCGCTCTACACGTCTAATCCCAAATGGGTAAATTTATTTTATTTTTCCATATAATAATATAACGCTTTTAAATCATGTGTCTAAAGGAATTTATATGTTTATTTTAATACAAAAATTGTAAATGACTTAAATGATTATACAATGATTTTTTTAACTTTAAATAATCCCTTTTGTTTGCATATAGCTGTAATTATTAAGACGATATTAAAATAAAAAACAAATAATTGTGTTTACATAGATACCTTAAACAAATAGGCTGCTCGCGTATTTTAATATTGTCCAAATTGATAACAATACACTTTTCTTGCAATTCCAACAGAAAATAGACAACCACAACCTCTATATCTATTCACTGTTATCATAAATTACAACTGGCTTATCAAATTTGTTTAATAAATCACCAAACTATCGATGTTCATAAGTTTCATTGTTTACACCGTTTATCAGTTCTCATTTAAATACATTATATATACATAGGTATTGTATATTGTTTTGCTCACTATCACGTCATGTCGAAAGTTTAAAGTGGGGAATTTTTATTTTTTAAGAATCTTATAAATAATAATGTTTTTAAGGACAGAGAATTCAGAATTTTTTTTTACCAAATTTGTGATAAAAGAGAATCTATCCCAGAAAAACGATTTTAACTCATGTATACTTAAAATTTTTGGGAAAAATACAACCGACTTTAATAAAGGAACTACAAGTAAAAAATTTTAAGAAAGTATTTCGGTAAGACCAACTGTCTTTCGAAGTCAACGAATAAATTTTCAACTAAGATAATATAAATAATTCCTAAAAAAAGGGTAACCGATTTGAAAGATCAAATAAAAAAACATTTTTCACATCAAATGAATGCGTCCTGGGGTAACAAAAAAATGTTTTTTTTAATGTAATAAAATTGATAACCTCTTCCCTTTTTTTAGATTGTTGAAATCCAACCAACTAAATTGATTCACGAAATAACATGTCACCAAATAAATAATTCAAACAATAACTTAAATATGGGGCATAGGGTAAATACACAAATGCGTTTATATGGTATATATTTTTAAATATACATTTTAAAATTATAATTTTGATATAAATTGATTAAGTTATTTACACAGTTATATACACAATTATCTCTACAATTTCAAGTAATAATTATAAAATAATTAAAAATTTGTACTAACTTAATAATCAAACTAAATTTGAGCAATTTCTGTCTAGTATACTAATTTGTTAATCTTTTTTTGCTTTTTTATTGTTGCTGAATAGTGTTTTTAAAGTAAATTTGAATATCTTATAATTTATGTAAGAAATAATTAATATCACAGTTAATAAAAATAACACAATGTCCAGAAGAGCAGATTGATAAAATGGCATATTAACAACAGCCGGTCGCAATTCATGTGCCCCACCATTTCGGGCTACATATTCAATCCACCATATAGCTGTATCCATTGGTGACATAGGACGATCACGAAATAAACGTGATTGACGTTTAGCTTTTTCCAGCACACTGGCAAATAATTATAATTTAATATACAGAATTAGTTGCAATATGCATTTTATTATTTACCTAGGTTGCAAAATAAATTTCAGCGCCTTACTAATAGCGTCTTTTTTAAGATTCCAATAATCTAGAATAGCTGCCGTTCCATGGTATTTTAACGCTCGTGCATTGATAAATTGATCACCGAAAAATGGTACCGAGACAATTGGAACTCCGTTATGAAATGCTTCTACGGTACCTAGTAAACCACTATGAGAAATAAATCCTACCACATTTGGATGACCTATAAAAATATAAAATATTTACGTATTTTAATCTAGACTCACTACCATTACAAAACGAAAAGATTAATTAAAATTGATTCAAAAACAATGATATTATAAGCTCTCAGATATTTTTTGCCACCTCTGTCTTAATAAACAATATTTTAAATTAATTCTTTATGAAGACAGGTTATACATTTAAAATTCCCCTTAAAAAAAACTTGAGTACCCTGTGTTTTAAGTAAATGCGATTCAATTGAAACTATGAAAAATTTCGAAATACAGTACCTTATTATACGTTAAGAATTTAAGTTTCAAAACATATACTTAAAATTACTAATACACTTAAGTTAAAGTGTAAAATAGGGAATCCCTTAAAATAGTCATACCAAAGTTTAACTGTGTTAATGAGTTAAATAGAATTTAAAAATTTGTAAAATATTCTAATAAATTTTAAGATTGATACTTTAATTCCAACGCATATTATATTCGTTTAAAACGAAACAATTGTGGATTCAGGGGAGGTGGTCAATTCATTAAATTTGATTATATTTTATTATTGTGTTTTAAATAATTATCAGTTTATACGAAGCTATCATTATAACAATGCAATTTTTACACCAACCAAAAAGACCTAATGACAGAATTTTTGCAATAAAACTCATAGTTTTTATTTTAACTAGTGGACATGTATGCTGACAGCTTTACAGCTTAAATGATTGATAATAATTTAATATCTTAAATTTGAATCTTAAGTTCTAATCAACTGTGACATTTTTCAAACGAACCTGATACTATTTATCATTCAATTCACAGAGAAAAAGGTGATGAGTAAGTGTTTTGCTCTCAAAAATCTCCAAGTAATCCAATTTGTGTGCATAATAGCTCAAATAAAAGGTCTTGAGTCATTGAGGTCAAATTATATAATTTGCATATATTATGGGTCGTTTCTCTGTTGTAATAGTTTTGTATCCAAATATCCAGTACTAATCAAGATAGAGGGTTCGTTTTGGTCTAAGAACACTGATTATCCAGATATTTCATTTGAGCTATTAAATACTCGAATTGGCTGAGATAGAGGAGAGAAAGGCGCGGACATTCAACTGTTTATGGAATTTTCTCCACTCAAAGTTAGATATATCCTGTCTTAATGAACATAAAAAGTTTCTTTTGGTGTTAGAACACTGAATGACTCAAAACTTTCATTTGTTATTCTGCTATTAGAAACTGAAATTAGATTAAAATGAGGATAACAAGATTTAGATTCAAACATTATGTACTACTCACTCAAAATATCAAATTGAGGCATCCATTTACGAATCAAAACATTGTCTGGCTTTCCTGGTAATGTTTCATTTTCATATTTCCACAATACCCGCTGCGGTAATTCTCTAAAAGTATCCATAAATGCATTTTTAACGTCATCACTTAATGAACTTCCTAATAACAACGATCCAAAACTGAAATATATGACACCATGTTTAGATTCAGAAATGAATTTTTCTATTTCCTGAAAAAAGTATATACATTACATTAAGCTGCATAAGATTGTGTTATTAATAGTTTCATTAAAAAAATATAAAAAACTTACCTGAGGTAGAGGCTTAGGTTTATCAAGATGCACACCAGATATCTCAATAACATTTGGGGGGTGTGCACGAGCTCTATTCAATGTAAAATGTGTATTTATTAATAATAAGCTTGTATTCTTAACGATATCAGCAACTGATGGTATATTTTGACCAACATACTTTCTGACAGCGTTATCTGCTGGTTTCGTCAATAAAATGTCCGCCAATATATTTGAATGTAAAAAATAGTTGACTGTGTTAATTACACGTTCAAAAAATGTCATTTCATCTGCATAATGCAATAAATTAATTGGCATATATGAAGGATTCATTGGAATACCGAATCGATCATAAAGCCATGGCATCATAGTGCAAGAACTGATTCCTATACTCGGTGCTTTAAAAATATAGTTCAAGACCGCAAAGCAATCAGTATTGAAATATTCATGTATAATCAAATCAAATGTTTTATTTGATTTAATTAGATTTTGAATTTGAGGAAAATTTAAGGCCTCACAATTCTCTGCTCCCTTCTTCGCCAGTAAAAAATGTTCCCTGATATTTTTAAGTTTACTGTTTACTACGATTCCTGTTGGTACATTGTTTAATCCAATTTCTCCAGCGCCAACGATAGAAATATCCGTATAATTTGGTAATGGATGTTCTTCCGGAAAATGACTTATCACAGACACTTCATGGCCACGGCGAGTTAATTCTCTTAATATTGGTACAAACACCATGAAATGACTTTTCCCTGTATGTGGGAACACTCCTAGAATTTTATACCCACTTGCGCTTTGATTAAGGAATGTAAGACTAAATAGTAAAACAAAACCAATAAAATCTCTAACCTTCATCTGAAACAAAAAGTATTGTTTGTAAGCCAATAAAATTTTAAACAAGGAATAAATTTCTATATACAAACACTTCTCCTAGATGTCAAACTCATAGTTCTACAGCTAGAAGTTAATCCTGGGGCCAGAAACATGGGTATCAAACACATAAATGTTTTATCAAAAAAAAAAAAAAAAACACCTGGTGCAGCCTTGAAATTTTGTCATTCTGTAACTCTTAAGTAAGAGTACATAATAAATAAATAATAAGAAAAAATTTAAATAAAAATAAATAAAATTGTGTTTGTTGATAAAAATTTTGACTGCAATTTGTTGATAAGGATTTTGACTAACTGTAAAATCATTAAAATCTCAGTCACCGGAATTAAATTAGTTCACTGGGTTTTATAAGAATCTAGGTACTAAACGTCTTTTGTCTTTCGATCATTTAATATCAGTACAATCTTTTCCAATAAAATAATGCCTTTAACCAAGTAATAAAAGGTACCTTTTATTACAATGGTCTATTGTTATATAATACCTCTCTACTGTCTACTGTCTAAATAGTCCATAAAAAACGATCCGACCTGAATCTTTAATATTTATTTAAAATTACAAAACAGACTATTTTTAATTTATTCTGTTTAAAATGAAAGTTTAACTTAAATATACAAATTTAAATTTGATAAAGACCTTAATACACCATAACATTCGTGTATTTTGTAATTTTAAAAAATATGAAAGATTCATATCAGTGTGTTTTATTTGTATTTGACTAAACATTAATAAATTCTTTATTATTTTTTTTAGTAAACTTGATTCCGTTAGATAAATATAATTAAAATATTCGTAGTATTTTGTAAAATATTAAAAAAAAAAAAAAAAAAAAGATGCAGAGATGCAGATATGCACAGATGCAAAAAAGAAAGAAGTTTATTGAACTGACTAAACTGCTATTCACATGTAACAATTGAGTTATTGCTGGATTCAAAATACAATATATTTAATTATGGACTAAGAGTCAAAACCCGCCAGACCTACGTCACAGTATTAAGGTTTTTTCTATGAGTTTTCAAAAGTGTAGTGAACAAGTTTCGGAGTAATAAGTTTTGAAAACCTTGCGATCTGGATAAAAAGTAAGAGTAGGGAAAAAATTTTAAATTAAAATTTTATAACATTAAATTTCACAAACATTTAACTCTTAACCTACAAGTTTGGCGCGATCAGGCCTTTTTTCAATACGTATTACTTATTTATTAAAGAAATAAAAAGAGTTATTTGTAAATATTTTTATAATAAAAACATATTTATATAGTATTATTTTCCATTCAAATTTTGATTTAAGTTGGTAAAATTTCAAGAGTGAGAATCAATATTATATGAAATAAATTTCACCAATTAGGTTTTATAAAATTTAAGCCAACGAGTCATTCAATTGTATTAGTGTTCGCACATAAATATCGACTAGAAACACCAATAAATAGTTTTTTAATACCTAATTACAAATAATAATAAGCGAAGATAACAACTAACAGTGCAAATGGTTAAGATACTAAACACATGCTATATATCGAAGATTTTTTGAAATAATCAGAAAATTTCAAAAATATCTTATGTATTCCACAAAAATAAGATAACTATATTGTAGCTCTTGGTGTTTTTACGAAAAATACTTTATTTTCGTGCTCAAAGCGATTTAAGTTGGCAAATGATCATATTTTGGTCAATTCTTAATAAAACAAATATTTTGAACCCACCATTTGAGAGGCAATTTTATGTATTTTTTTTCCTATGGGTAATGTCAATATCTAGCTCAAAACAGTTATAGACATAAAAGTAAAAAAAAAAAACATTTTTTCACCATTTTAATAATTAATTTTGTTTGAAAATTTAATTATCTACATAAAAATTTCATGTGCGATATGTATTGCAAAATCTGAAAATGATTCGTTTTGACCCCTCTCTCCCATTTCCACCTTCTTAATCAATAGTAATATATGCGGTTATTTCTTAATAAATAGCCCGTTGACCTATTCTAGAAAAGAAAAACGTAAGCATCTTATTTTCTTATTGCCCTGTTTTATCCCTAGTGGGCTATGTCATTGATGAAATCATCAGAATTTTTAAACTAGATATTTTTACATTTTCTTTATACGGTGATTTCCTTAGATTAGTTACATACCATTAAATCAAATTGATGAGTGTAATGATAAAGAAAACTCGGTTAACACATAATAAACAGCTTTGTCGATATTATGATGGTATTGTAAAATTTTTCACAAACACCAATTTAACTAGTTATTTTTAAAACTATTGTTGACGGTACAAAACAAAAAATTGACATTGACTATGACTTATTTATTCCAAACAGAATACTGTTTTACACAAAAACTGCACAATCATAAAATAAGTATTCATTTGCTATTATCATTTTACAAATAATATTTATCAATCTTTAGTTCACCAGTATATTGATTGATTGTTACTCTATTACTACTACACATAAAGAACACATACATAGCATGATATTCTAAAAATATCAATTGAATTCACTCGTATTTTAACGTATTAATCGACTATACAATACAACATTATACTTGACGTAGGCATACATGATTTATACAAATATTTATTTTACCAGACCTATAATCGAACATCCAAGAATATGGTCAAATATCAATGGAAAACATTTGTATTTTAACGTATTAATCAACTATACAATACAACTTTAAACTTGATATAGGGGCATAGATTATTTATACAAATATTTATTTTACCAGACCTATTATCAAACTTCTAAGAATATGGACAAATATCAATTGAAGAGTCTAATTATTTCAACGCATTATTAAACGACTACACAACACAACTTTATACTTGATGTCGGCATAGATGACTTATACAAATGTTTATTTTACCAGACCTATTATCGAACTTCCAAGAATATATTCTTGCTTTGCGCATTTTATTAAACAAAATAACTTATCTTCTTTTTGTAGACATGAAAATCGTTATTTGAAAGAAGGTAATAGGATGACAATAAAAAATTCCAATGGCTTTTATCGATTTGTCCTGACTTTTATTGGTTTGCGCAGATTTCAGTGTCACATCGCAGGCATGCATTTACAACCTCGGTCGATTATAAATCGTGCCTTGTTTTCTTTGAAGTTAAAAATAGGTTGATACATAGGTAGAATTAAAGAAGAGAATTATGGATAAATAATTCTACGGACTTTAAAAATAAACACTTTAAAACAGCCTTATGTCCTTTTGATTTGAAATGTTTCCTAAAAAAAAATTTTTTTAATTTGAGTACCTGGAATATTTTAAAATTTGAATTAACATTGGTAATAAATACAAAGCAAAATTGTTAACATATGTCTGTGATCATAAAAATTAGATTTAGAAATATTGATCGATATAAATAAGTATATTAAAAAATGCCAATTTAAATTTGTTTGGTACCTGTAATCCACGACCCTACTTTGGAACTATAAAAGATAAAAAAAAAAGATCAAATACAAAAAATATTTTTTTTAAATACTCAACCAAGGTCATTTTTCATAAATTGTTTAGATGCGTCAAAATTCCATGAGATATACAGTTAATTAATACATCAATAATTTTCTTATAACAAAGGTTTTGGACATACTTTGTAGACTCACATTAATTACAGCTTGTTAACATTTTTTTGATTATTTGAAATAGAATATAATAGAATATACTAAGCCCTCTTTTATGAAAATTTAAACATATGACACCGAGTCTGATTTTATGAGGCTTTAAATTGAAATGGTAAAATAAAAACATCAATTATAAGAGAATGGCGTATAGTTTGTACATCGTTTAGCGATTATTTTCCCAACATCAACTTTATTGCCCAAGCTGTCGTATATTTTCGTCGCTACTTTTGATAAACATTGTATTTTTTCAGCTGGTTCAAATTTATGGTCTTAGAAATTGGCATTCGTGAATATGAGAAAAATAATTTAATGATTTTTCTATAAATTTAACAGTTTAGAGTCTGATAACATATTTTCTTAATTTCTGTGTGACTACAACATTAATTTACTTCGTTCTATTCGGGCTTGTATGGTACAGTGAATGTATACAAGCAAAAATAGGTAAATACTGCAATTAGTGTAGCCTTTGAGACATACATGCCTGCGAAATTTTATAAATGGATGTATGATTTGTTTTTTATTGGATTATATATTTCAACTTAGGGAATAGTTTAAGGATCATCAAAATGGTTTGAGTAGTAAGTTGATGGCTCCAAAATATGGACTATTTTCATGATAAATTGTGCCTAACTTGGGTAATATATATATTACTTTTATTGTATTAGGTAATATATATTATTTTTATTTCTATTATTATTTGTTGGTTCTCGCGTATCTTTTTATAAAGCTATCTAATTTAAACAATTAGTTTTTTCTGACAATGTTTGGGATAGTCACATATTAATTTTTAGAAATAAACTTAAAAACAATTCGAATTTTTAGATCAAACACTAACAAATGGAACCGGAAATTTTGAAATATACCTCGTATCGATATCCTCGGTTTTTTGCGTTTTATGGCACTGATTACGATAGAAACGTTTTTAATACAAAGGATATATAAAATGAACAAAATTATTCACTTTAATGTGAACTAATAAGGATTTATTTCAATGTGCAAAAAAGGAAAAATTGTAACCAAAGTCACTATTACGTAACTAAATTGAAAAAAAAATTATATTTTTAAACATTTTTAACCACAATTCAAGGACATACAGCTCTATAAAAATACATTTTTGTATGCACTTTTATTCATTTCTAAAGGATAAAAAAATAAAAAAATCAATAACAACATTAAAAAAATAATAAAAAATTTATTAGCACCTTGATTTAAAAAAATCATATGTTTTTTTAACAATCTATAAATTGAACCTGTCGTTTTTTTGTACAATTAATGAATATCCCCTTTAGTTAATGGCTGTATAGCTGAAAGTAGCTGAAGCCAGAAATTAAAAAAAAAAAAAAAAAAAAATTAATGAATAAAAATTAATTGCTATTCATTGTTATTAAGTATTATTTTTATAATACCAGGGTCGATGATTTTTGAAACCAAAAAAAAAAAATTATTGTTGGTTGAAACCCAATGGAAACGGAAGAAAATATAACAAAAATGAAAGGAAACATAATTTACGGGAGATCTGATATCGGGAAGTGGAAGGGGCTGAGTTTTTAAGGGTAGAACAAGGTTTATTTCAATTTCGGGCAAAAGTCCTAATGAAAATGTTTAATGAAAAATTGAAATAACCAAGTTTTTGGTTTTTTATTTGTATCTTTTACAAAAAAAATTGCTTTGTTAACTAAATTTGGAGAAAATTTTTTTATGTTCCAAATATATTTGATTTAAAATATTCATTTTTTCACGAAAAAGCACCCTAATTTTTTTATGTGTTAATACAAAAGTTGTGGATCTTTTTATTACCTACAACTTTGATATGTAATTGTTTACCATAGGGCTTGTAGTTTTGCCGGAAGTCGAGATAAACCGTATTCTACCATTAAAAACTCACTCCCTTCCACTTCCCGACCTCAGATCGCTCGTAAATTATTTTTCTTTTAATTTTAGTTATATTATCTCCCGATTCCAATCGTTTTTATCCTACTATAATTTTTTTTCACTTTTCACCATTTTTGAAGGCTCCTTCTACCCTGTTCTATAATCTAATTTTTAATTTCGAAGAAATGTTTTAAACATTTTCATGATTTTCTTTATCATTTCCAACTTTAGAGTCAAAAATGTTTCCAGCAAGATAGCTAGCTAGCATACTAGGTAAATAAATTCACCTTACAGTTCATGTTTTGAGAAATACATAAAAGTGCATACGGAAATGCGCTCTTTTATTTAGCTGTATGAGGTTGCTTACTGGTCAAAAAAGTTAAAAATTATTAATTTTAATATTCAGATACGTAAAATTGACTTTATTTAAATTTTTGTTGTTGTAAAGTTTCATTAAAAGTGCAAACAAAATTTCATAATTTTATGTACATTCTCACAAATTCTTAGATATTAATTTTAATGAAATTATACCATTTTTTAACAAATTCATGTCATGACACTATCACTAAATTAATAAAGACTTCCAGACGTACGCATATAAGACAACATTCGAGTTACTGAATTTCGATAGTAAAGAAATTAAAATAATTGCTAATGATATTAATTATATTGTAGTCGAAATACGATTTCCCAATATTGGCTCTAAATTATTTAAACGAGAATTAATAATTTTTAATAAATGTATTTAAGAATTAATCATTATTAAAATGCGATTTCATTACCTTGATTAGATTAATTTAATTGTTATCACACTAAACTACTTATGATAATCAAATACCATATGAAAATAATTATTAATTGTGTGTTTTCTATAAATCAAAATAATGCTTACACACAATGTACTTAATCTATCTAATAAATTATAATAATTTTGTATATATACTACTGAGAAAAATTATTAGCACAACAATTTTTTTTCTGGTAATTCAGTGGTTTTTAAACGACCGATCACATCTCAATAAAAAATACCCGAATCTAATTGAAATAGTAAATAGTGATTTGAAACTTTTTTTTTAAATTATTTTACGAAAATGTTTTTACGTTTTAAAATGAAGAGATAATTTTTTTACTTAAATTAATCAAAAGGTCGAATTGCTTGTTATTTACCTTCGGTTTGTTTTTTATTTTTACAATTTCTCTATGCCAATAATTGAAGGGTGTTTTATCTAATTTCATAGAAAAAAATTATATTTAAATCTCAAAAAGGAGTTTCCTGAAAGCGTCTACGGTTGCTTTAATTCTGAAAAATATTGTCGATTCTTTCAGACGATCTTAAAAGTTGTGGAAACAACCAATGAAAAAGCAAGACTTAGTGAACCTTTGACATTGAAAACCTTTAAATTTTTTGCTAATAAATTAAAGAAAATTAATAACGATTAAAACATAAGCTATCCAATCCATTTACTTATTGGTTTCATAAAAAAAATTTAAATATAAAGTACTGAAATTATCAAATCAAATAAAAATACACTGCCAAAAATGCACTCAGAACTTCCTCGTGATTGAATAACTTTATATTGAGAACTCTTTCATAAAAAATAAATGGTAAAAAATAAATCCACTACATTCATTCATTTCGGCAAATGGACTAAATTAATAAACATTATTTGACTCATATCCAGCAATACATTACTTGCTTTCAAATGACATCGTTTGGTTTAAGTTTAATACAGTTTGGTGTAAGTTATTATAGAAAATTGCATGCCAACTTTTAGATCAGTAGATTTCCAAAAGTAGCCAAAAGTGTGATTTAAAAATATTACATCATTTTATTATCTGTTTATCTTTCAAGGTCAAATATATCATCTGACAGGCTCTAAATAATTTCCCCCTATTGCCAACGCCGAAAAGGGACAAACAATTTTTTTAAATTGATTTTATGGGTGATTCAAGACACGAGAATTCGGTGAACACATCCAAATGTGTGTTTTAATCAACAGAACGAATTGATTTCGTTATTCACGACCGCATTAAATGGCATGAAACCAGATAACCACAAAATTGTCATCAAAGCCGAAAAGACATTACGCAAAACTTTTAAAATTTTGTTTTCCTTTATTCAATATTCATAACACAACAATGCGTACGTTTGTCGGGTAAAATTTCTAATCGGAACAAAATAAAACTTGTTTTTTACAATCATGAACAAAATAGAAATTGTTCGCTTAAACATTTTCCTGCTAAATGCTTCAAAATTATTTTATTTTTATCTTGTGGATTTTTCACTAAGCTATAGGTATTCAAAAACTGGCATTTGATTTCATTCATTTTGTTACTTAAGAAAATATAGGCACGCTTATTCAAAACTTCGAAACACTCACTCACTATTCATTACATCTTGATGCAGGTATATTCTCCAAGATTAAAAAGATCATAATAAATAGTCAAAAATTTTGAAATCAGACTGCATTTTCTATTTTAAAAAGAAAATATAATACAATGTTATTAGAACATTTTTGATAAAATCCATTGATTAATTTAATCGCACCAAAATGAAGTACAGCTTTTAACCCTTGATCATGAAAAATCATAACAAATCATGTTTAATATAACCACTAACCACTATTCTATTTTACTAAACTATTTTGACGAATAGTTTTAAATTTTATTTTGTCTACGTTATAGTTTTTTTCAAGAGAATAAAAATTTTCCGTTTAGTATTTTCCGTACATGATCCAGTGCTGTTCACAGACTGAAATAAGAGATTATAATTTTAGTATTTTATAAAGGTACATTCTATTTTCACAGAAACACAATATAGAGAAAAGGGGTACAAGACGGGATAATCTTGTATAAAAAATGAATTGACCAATCATAATTGTTTTTGAGCATGACACACCGTACCGTAACAGTCATTGTTGGCAGAGTTACAGTCCGTAAATACTAATTGATTTCTGATTAAAATAAGTTTTTGGTCATTTGCTTAGAGTTTTTTCATTTTGTCTGAATTTCTTACTTTGTTCTTGTATAATATCATTTAAAAATACGAACAAGTTTATATACATACTTCAACAATCATACTTCAGATAAGTGCTTTTAGAAATCAATTTTAATTCATTTGGACATGAGAGAGCAAGACAAAGTATGGAGTTAATAAGAGTAATTATGTAATTAATTGGCTTATCTTAACTTATAGACATTTCAGAATAAGATTTAGGGGTGCCGGTTGAAGTTGGTGCATATTGTTTATTAATCTATCTATTTGCTTTTATTTAAAATCAATTAATCCAAAGAACTTATAAACGTCACTTAAACGATCAATACCATATAATTATTACGTTATTTAAAACACAACGAAAATCGGACCGGTTATTTTTGTAAAGAAACCAAACACTATAAATAAAGTAAACGATTTGCATGTCTTTTAAATTAGTGAAATAAATTTAGTTTTTTAATCTCTTTTTACCGAATTTAATCTTGGGAACCTAGCAAGTCGTACTTAATCCCACTTATTATAATTTTTAGTGAGAATAATCACATAGTGTGAATCACAGAAAAATAAAAAATTTTAAATACATTCAGAGTAAATAGATAATTTTATTAAAACAAAAATTCATAGAATTTTGGAATATATGGGATGTAATTTGGCAAACTAAGCATACATATAAGTATTTAAACTCCTGTTGTGACTTTTTAAAACAAAAATTAATAATAAAATTATAACATAAAAATGAAAATAATTTTTAATACATTTATTTATTTAACTATATAGAATTTAAGAAGGAATGGGACATAAACTAGATGAAAAATCATTTTTCAATAAAAGATAATATTGTGTTAAAAATGATTTTTTGTCTGTCAAATTAATTCAAGTTTTAAAAAATCAAGATTCAAAAACTATATTTAAGTTATTTGTAACCATAAAATTTAAGGAAAATAGTTTTTTATTTATATGTGTAAATATCATTAACAGCTGGAACATTAAGCAGTTAAAAAAAAAAAAATAATAAATAAATAAATTTAGAGTTTACATTAATTAAATTATCGACTAAAAAGATTATTTGTTAGAGAATATGAAATTGATTTAAATAAATATATCGTTTAAAATTTTTACTTAATTCATACTGTTCCTTAAGTTTTCCTATTATATAATATATTATGTATTTTTCATCCATCATAAATAGTTAATCATTCATTAATTGTATATTTACAAATATATATAATACATATGTGTATTTCCCAGAATCTAAATTTAAAAATAATATAAATTCTGTAGATTGATACTGAAAAATGTTTCAAGTTTTTAGAATCAATGTTTTTTTACTTTGTTTTTACTCAACTTTTTAAAAATTAATTTTATAAGTTTATAATTTATATAGAGAATAGTTAATATCACAACTAATAAAAATAGTCCAACGTCCAACAGAGCTGACTGATAAAAAGGCATGTTAACAACAGATGGTCGCATATGGTCGGCCCCGCCGTTTCGAGCCACATATTCAACCCACCATACAGCGGTATCTAACGGAGACATGGGTCGATCACGAAACAACTTTGCATGACGCCTAGCTTTTTCCAATACACTGTAAAAAAAAAAATAAAAAAATTATCAAAAGCCTAGAAAGTCAAAATTTGTAAGTAAAAGTTTACCTGGGCTGTAAAATAAATTTCAACGCCTTACTTATAGACTCCTTTTCGAGTTTTGACTTATCCAAGATGGTTGAGATACCATGAGATTCTAATGATCTTGCATTGTAAAATTGGTCACCGAAAAAAGGTATCGATATAATTGGAACTCCGTTGTGAAATGCCTCTATGGCACCTAATAATCCACAATGGGAAATAAATCCTACAACATTTGGATGACCTATAAAAATATCAAAAAAGTAATTTAGAACAAAGACCAAATTTAACGATAAATAGAATAAAATTTACAAATGTCTATTTGTAACCAAATTTAGTACACATTAGAAACATATACCAATTGGATAAGGTACGAATATAGATATAGTTTTGCTTGAATAACTTACTTAATATATCCAATTGTGGCATCCATTTTCTTATCATCACATTGTCTGGTTTTCCAGGTAATGTGTCGTTTTCATATTTCCACAGTATACGTTGTGGTATCTCTTTAAATGCATCCATAAATGCGTTTTTAACGTCATCACTTAATGAACTTCCCAATAACATAGAACCTAAACTAAAGTAAATAACCCCATGTTCTGATTCCGAAATGAATTTTTCTATATCCTAAAATGTATTAAATAAAATACTTAAAACTATAATTTATTTTACTAAATAATTTTTTTTTAATATACTTACGCTTGGTAATGCTTTGGGCTTGCCAAGATGTACACCGGATATCTCAATTACATTTGGAGGATATGGCCAAGCTTTATTCAAAGAGTAATGTGAATTTATTAATAATAAGCTCGTATTCTTGACAATATCTGAAACTGGAGGTATATTTTCTCCAAGATACTTCTTTATAATATTATCTGCAGGTTTCACCATAAAATTATCTGGCATTATGTAGGAATGTATAATAATATATATTATATTAGTCAAACGCTGATAAAATGTCATTTTATCAACAAAAGGTAAAAGATTTAAGGATCTGTAAGAAGGATTGAATGGAATTCCGAATCGATTGTAATGCCATGACATTAGAGTACAAGAACTGAGTGCTATACTCGGTGCTTGGAAAATATAATTCAAAGCCATAAAACAATCAGTATTGAAATTTTCTTGAAGTATAACATCATATGTTCTATTTGACTTTACAAGGTTTTGAATTTGTGGAAAATTTAAAGATTCGCAATTAATTTCCCCAAGTTTTGCAAGATTTATATGCGTACTGATATCTAGAAATGCTTTTCTGTTTGCAAACGCAGCTACAGGCATATTGTTCAAACCAATTTGTCCAGCACCGACAATAGAAATATCTGTATAATTTGGCAAAGGTTTTTTTTCTGGAAAATGACTTATAACCGTTACCTCATGACCTCTTCGTGCTAATTCTTTTAATATTGGAGCAAACACAAAGAAATGACTTTTTCCTGCATGTGGAAAGACGCCCAATATTTTGAATCCCCAAGAAGTTTCATGTAATAATGTACTACTGAGTATAATCAAATATCCAACATAAATATCGAAGCGCATCTGAAAAAAACAATAAATATTTTAAAAAATTGTCATTTTTAACTTCTTTCTAGACTTTTATTATTTTCATTATGGAAATTTTCCTATTGTATTTATTCTCTTGTCTTATAATTCTATTTACTTCAGAATATACAACTTTACACAATAAGCTTAGTATAAGTTAAAAAAATTTACAGAGCCTTTCAATGAATTTTATATTTTTTTATTATATTATAATTGGATCATCAGTGATAATAGCATAGAATTTGCCACGAGCCACACCTCTCGGGTGAAAAAAGTAGGATAAGTTCGATTAGTGAATGCAAATTTATTTATCCATGGCAAATGTCACAACATCTACTTTTTAAGCACTGTGGGGTAGTTGTGGTCATATAGGCATGGTATACATTCAACTATTATGTCTAACTTCAATTGGTGACCCCGGACTGACGTAACGTAATGACATGCTTAGACCAACTAATAAAAGTTAAGCAACAGCAGTCACAATCTGTATTTGGATGGGTGACCACCTAGCATTACTGTGTACTGTTGTTGTTTAATAATAATAATCCACTTTGGGTAATGGCTATATAGCTGAAAATAGCTAAAGCCAGAAAAAAAAAAAAAAAAAAAACTTCAATTGGTTTCCGTGGATCCATGATCTGTCATTTAAACTGATATTTAGACAAAATAGTTTGTTCCTTTAAAACGAACAAATTTTGTATCAAGCATTTTTTAAATTAAAAAAGTAGAAGCTAAAAAATAAATAACAATTTTCATATCGTCATTTTTGAATACATGTGTTTTAGGTACAACGCTCTTCCCAAAGAGGAGAATAAAAATAATTTTTTTATTTTAAGTTATCAATATAGGTATTTTTTGTCGTTTTATTTAGTTTTTTATTCCGAATAAAACACCAGGACTAATTTTGCTTATTTTCATTCAATTTTAAGCCTTCGCGTCCAATTTAAGTGGTTTCACGCGGATATTATTTTTCTAGAGATATTCGAGAAACAATATTATTTGAAAGGCTCACACGCACAAATCTCTAAAAACATTAGATTTAGGTTCTGGTGACTTTCAAACGTCAAATTTAGGAACTTAACATGGCCTCCTTGTAATGAGACCATTGCAACCCACTGAGAAGTCAATTAGTTAATTAATTAAATTCATTTAAGTACCTTAGATATATTCAAACTGATAATATAGTCCGTGAATTGTAAAAATGTTTGTCAACACTTCACTGTCTTTATCATAAAAACTAGGTACACATTGAAAATTAATCATTTTATAAGTTTTAACAAGGTTAGAAAATCAAATCTTACATGTATTTAGTCATAATTATAAATACAATTTGTGAACCTCCAATTGAAATAATTTCAAGCCCCCCCCCCTACTTATCTATTCAACCACTTGAATATATACAACCTAATAGGGTAGTTTAGCATGTTTAAAGAAGTCCTTCATGAAAAGAACTATTGATTTCCTTATGAAAAGTCAAAAAAATAAAAATTTTTGCAAAATTAACAAGGTTACTTGCCCTAAAATTACATTAAAGTTTTAACCTTTTTTATAAAAGTAAAAACGCTGCCTACCATTTTGTGTCGTAATATTGGTAGGTATATACGTTATTGTGAATACTGGTATAACAACACATTGATAAAAAACCAAAACCAAACAATTTTTTTTACTAATTAACATACTGTTGATAACTGGCAAAAACAACTAATAATTCTACCGAAATGACGTGATATTTCGAATTTTAGCTTTAAATAATAAAGTAATTATGTGCTTTTCTGACTCAAATGTAGGATATTCAATAAGATTTCTCCATGAATTTAAATTTTTGCTAAATTTTATGCTTTATTTTGCACTACCAAAAGTACCCTATCGTCGAAAAATTAAGTTAATTTTTTAACTAGAAAATTAATTTCCTTGTTAATTATTGTATAGCCTAAGTATATGTTGTACTTTTATACTGGGTCTAAATTATATTTATATATGCATGCATGTCCTGGGATGAAAGGCCATTTTAAGTTAAAATTTAATTTTTGTGTGATTACACTAGCGTGCATAAAATCGAAACCTCCATTAAAAATAAATTTCAAAATGACAAAATAAATGAGAGTATGAGAAGTTAGCATATTGCTCTATTGATAGATTATTTAGGACCATAGTCAACTTTTAAAGTTATTCTACTGTCCTTTGGTATGAGAATATTTCTAAAAAGTTTTTATGGCCAATACACATGGTTTTGAGAAAGCTCAATCACATTTTCAGACATACAAGTTTTACATTAGTTATACAACCGTTAAATGAATTTTTATTATAACTGATCTCAATAAAAGCAATAAAAATAAATATGAACTGAATAACACACACTTCATCTAAGATAGAAATAAACCATATCACAATTTTGCTTGTTTACTGAGATATCGTCAATAAACTGCAATATTATTCTGCAATACACACGAAACGCAATACAAATATTCATTGTCCAAAATATTTTTTTATTTAATAACATTTTATTAAATGATATTTAAAAAAATAAATAATATTTAATATAAATGAATATTTTATTAACTCGAACGCATCAGATTATAATATGGGAGATACTTTACCTTTTGTTGAGCACCTCCGCCAAATCTTAGCTCTCTATATGATGCCGTGCGTATAGGGTAGCCGAGATAATATTAAAACGAAAAAAGTATACATTTTACTAATCTAACGATTCGAGGGTGAAGAAAGTGAATGGGATGATCACAAATTGTAAAAAATGTACTTTTTTCAACACGTAATCAACCTACCATATCTCCTATTTGGTGGGGATACTCAACAAGGTAAGATGTTTCCCATATCTTAATCTACCATTATGATTGATATTTTTGAAGACTTAAAAAAATTCATTTTTGCATTTCCTTTGTCTGTATGTATGTAGCTGTGTATTTATCTGTCTATCTATCTATGTATCTTTATCTGTTCCGCTGTAACTTTCGATCATGTTATTCAATCTTTATGAAATTTGTTACACATGTATATCACTTTTAAAATTTACTATATAGTTCTTGAACCTCATTAGAACGTTCGTCAACGGAGCTCCTGTAATAATTTTCAAAAATTATTGTTATTCTCTCTCACTTGCAACGACACATAAAGCAATAACGATAGACAATTGTGTCCTAAATTTAACTCTTTATAAGGTTGGGATATTCATGATTTCAGAAAGTTACTTACGAAGTTAAATTCAAGTACGCTTTTTAATTGTTTTATTAAGATTTAGGGGAACCAAGATTTATATGTTGTGTGAATATTAAAGAGCACCGCTCTACACGTCTAATCCCAAATGGGTAAATTTATTTTATTTTTCCATATAATAATATAACGCTTTTAAATCATGTGTCTAAAGGAATTTATATGTTTATTTTAATACAAAAATTGTAAATGACTTAAATGATTATACAATGATTTTTTTAACTTTAAATAATCCCTTTTGTTTGCATATAGCTGTAATTATTAAGACGATATTAAAATAAAAAACAAATAATTGTGTTTACATAGATACCTTAAACAAATAGGCTGCTCGCGTATTTTAATATTGTCCAAATTGATAACAATACACTTTTCTTGCAATTCCAACAGAAAATAGACAACCACAACCTCTATATCTATTCACTGTTATCATAAATTACAACTGGCTTATCAAATTTGTTTAATAAATCACCAAACTATCGATGTTCATAAGTTTCATTGTTTACACCGTTTATCAGTTCTCATTTAAATACATTATATATACATAGGTATTGTATATTGTTTTGCTCACTATCACGTCATGTCGAAAGTTTAAAGTGGGGAATTTTTATTTTTTAAGAATCTTATAAATAATAATGTTTTTAAGGACAGAGAATTCAGAATTTTTTTTTACCAAATTTGTGATAAAAGAGAATCTATCCCAGAAAAACGATTTTAACTCATGTATACTTAAAATTTTTGGGAAAAATACAACCGACTTTAATAAAGGAACTACAAGTAAAAAATTTTAAGAAAGTATTTCGGTAAGACCAACTGTCTTTCGAAGTCAACGAATAAATTTTCAACTAAGATAATATAAATAATTCCTAAAAAAAGGGTAACCGATTTGAAAGATCAAATAAAAAAACATTTTTCACATCAAATGAATGCGTCCTGGGGTAACAAAAAAATGTTTTTTTTAATGTAATAAAATTGATAACCTCTTCCCTTTTTTTAGATTGTTGAAATCCAACCAACTAAATTGATTCACGAAATAACATGTCACCAAATAAATAATTCAAACAATAACTTAAATATGGGGCATAGGGTAAATACACAAATGCGTTTATATGGTATATATTTTTAAATATACATTTTAAAATTATAATTTTGATATAAATTGATTAAGTTATTTACACAGTTATATACACAATTATCTCTACAATTTCAAGTAATAATTATAAAATAATTAAAAATTTGTACTAACTTAATAATCAAACTAAATTTGAGCAATTTCTGTCTAGTATACTAATTTGTTAATCTTTTTTTGCTTTTTTATTGTTGCTGAATAGTGTTTTTAAAGTAAATTTGAATATCTTATAATTTATGTAAGAAATAATTAATATCACAGTTAATAAAAATAACACAATGTCCAGAAGAGCAGATTGATAAAATGGCATATTAACAACAGCCGGTCGCAATTCATGTGCCCCACCATTTCGGGCTACATATTCAATCCACCATATAGCTGTATCCATTGGTGACATAGGACGATCACGAAATAAACGTGATTGACGTTTAGCTTTTTCCAGCACACTGGCAAATAATTATAATTTAATATACAGAATTAGTTGCAATATGCATTTTATTATTTACCTAGGTTGCAAAATAAATTTCAGCGCCTTACTAATAGCGTCTTTTTTAAGATTCCAATGATCTAGAATAGCTGCCGTTCCATGGTATTTTAACGCTCGTGCATTGATAAATTGATCACCGAAAAATGGTACCGAGACAATTGGAACTCCGTTATGAAATGCTTCTACGGTACCTAGTAAACCACTATGAGAAATAAATCCTACCACATTTGGATGACCTATAAAAATATAAAATATTTACGTATTTTAATCTAGACTCACTACCATTACAAAACGAAAAGATTAATTAAAATTGATTCAAAAACAATGATATTATAAGCTCTCAGATATTTTTTGCCACCTCTGTCTTAATAAACAATATTTTAAATTAATTCTTTATGAAGACAGGTTATACATTTAAAATTCCCCTTAAAAAAAACTTGAGTACCCTGTGTTTTAAGTAAATGCGATTCAATTGAAACTATGAAAAATTTCGAAATACAGTACCTTATTATACGTTAAGAATTTAAGTTTCAAAACATATACTTAAAATTACTAATACACTTAAGTTAAAGTGTAAAATAGGGAATCCCTTAAAATAGTCATACCAAAGTTTAACTGTGTTAATGAGTTAAATAGAATTTAAAAATTTGTAAAATATTCTAATAAATTTTAAGATTGATACTTTAATTCCAACGCATATTATATTCGTTTAAAACGAAACAATTGTGGATTCAGGGGAGGTGGTCAATTCATTAAATTTGATTATATTTTATTATTGTGTTTTAAATAATTATCAGTTTATACGAAGCTATCATTATAACAATGCAATTTTTTACACCAACCAAAAAGACCTAATGACAGAATTTTTGCAATAAAACTCATAGTTTTTATTTTAACTAGTGGACATGTATGCTGACAGCTTTACAGCTTAAATGATTGATAATAATTTAATATCTTAAATTTGAATCTTAAGTTCTAATCAACTGTGACATTTTTCAAACGAACCTGATACTATTTATCATTCAATTCACAGAGAAAAAGGTGATGAGTAAGTGTTTTGCTCTCAAAAATCTCCAAGTAATCCAATTTGTGTGCATAATAGCTCAAATAAAAGGTCTTGAGTCATTGAGGTCAAATTATATAATTTGCATATATTATGGGTCGTTTCTCTGTTGTAATAGTTTTGTATCCAAATATCCAGTACTAATCAAGATAGAGGGTTCGTTTTGGTCTAAGAACACTGATTATCCAGATATTTCATTTTCATTCGAAATACTCGAATTGGCTGAGATAGAGGAGAGAAAGGCGCGGACATTCAACTGTTTATGGAATTTTCTCCACTCAAAGTTAGATATATCCAGTCTTAATGAACATAAAAAGTTTCTTTTGGTGTTAGAACACTGAATGACTCAAAACTTTCATTTGTTATTCTGCTATTAGAAACTGAAATTAGATTAAAATGAGGATAACAAGATTTAGATTCAAACATTATGTACTACTCACTCAAAATATCAAATTGAGGCATCCATTTACGAATCAAAACATTGTCTGGCTTTCCTGGTAGTGTTTCATTTTCATATTTCCACAATACCCGCTGCGGTAATTCTCTAAAAGTATCCATAAATGCATTTTTAACGTCATCACTTAATGAACTTCCTAATAACAACGATCCAAAACTGAAATATATGACACCATGTTTAGATTCAGAAATGAATTTTTCTATTTCCTGAAAAAAGTATATACATTACATTAAGCTGCATAAGATTGTGTTATTAATAGTTTCATTAAAAAAATATAAAAAACTTACCTGAGGTAGAGGCTTAGGTTTATCAAGATGCACACCAGATATCTCAATAACATTTGGGGGGTGTGCACGAGCTCTATTCAATGTAAAATGTGTATTTATTAATAATAAGCTTGTATTCTTAACGATATCAGCAACTGATGGTATATTTTGACCAACATACTTTCTGACAGCGTTATCTGCTGGTTTCGTCAATAAAATGTCCGCCAATATATTTGAATGTAAAAAATAGTTGACTGTGTTAATTACACGTTCAAAAAATGTCATTTCATCTGCATAATGCAATAAATTAATTGGCATATATGAAGGATTCATTGGAATACCGAATCGATCATAAAGCCATGGCATCATAGTGCAAGAACTGATTCCTATACTCGGTGCTTTAAAAATATAGTTCAAGACCGCAAAGCAATCAGTATTGAAATATTCATGTATAATCAAATCAAATGTTTTATTTGATTTAATTAGATTTTGAATTTGAGGAAAATTTAAGGCCTCACAATTCTCTGCTCCCTTCTCCGCCAGTAAAAAATGTTCCATGATATTTTTAAGTTTACTGTTTACTATGATTCCTGTTGGTACATTGTTTAATCCAATTTCTCCAGCGCCAACGATAGAAATATCCGTATAATTTGGTAATGGATGTTCTTCCGGAAAATGACTTATCACAGACACTTCATGGCCACGGCGAGTTAATTCTCTTAATATTGGTACAAACACCATGAAATGACTTTTCCCTGTATGTGGGAACACTCCTAGAATTTTATACCCACTTGCGCTTTGATTAAGGAATGTAAGACTAAATAGTAAAACAAAACCAATAAAATCTCTAACCTTCATCTGAAACAAAAAGTATTGTTTGTAAGCCAATAAAATTTTAAACAAGGAATAAATTTCTATATACAAACACTTCTCCTAGATGTCAAAGTCATAGCTCTACAGCTAGAAGTTAATCCTGGTGCCAGAAACATGGGTATCAAACACGTAAGTGTTTTATCAAAAAAAAAAAAATAAAAAAAAAAAACACCCGGTGCAGCCTTGAAATTTTGTCATTCTTTAACTCTTAAGTAAGAGTACATAATAAATAAATAAGAAGAAAAAATTTAAATAAAAATAAATAAAATTGTGTTTGTTGATAAAAATTTTGACTGCAATTTGTTGATAAGGATTTTGACTAACTGTAAAATCATTAAAATCTCAGTCACCGGAATTAAATTAGTTCACTGGGTTTTATAAGAATCTAGGTACTAAACGTCTTTTGTCTTTCGATCATTTAATATCAGTACAATCTTTTCCAATAAAATAATGCCTTTAACCAAGTAATAAAAGGTACCTTTTATTACAATGGTCTATTGTTATATAATACCTCTCTACTGTCTACTGTCTAAATAGTCCATAAAAAACGATCCGACCTGAATCTTTAATATTTATTTAAAATTACAAAACAGACTATTTTTAATTTATTCTGTTTAAAATGAAAGTTTAACTTAAATATACAAATTTAAATTTGATAAAGACCTTAATACACCATAACATTCGTGTATTTTGTAATTTTAAAAAATATGAAAGATTCATATCAGTGTGTTTTATTTGTATTTGACTAAACATTAATAAATTCTTTATTATTTTTTTTAGTAAACTTGATTCCGTTAGATAAATATAATTAAAATATTCGTAGTATTTTGTAAAATATTAAAAAAAAAAAAAAAAAAAAGATGCAGAGATGCAGATATGCACAGATGCAAAAAAGAAAGAAGTTTATTGAACTGACTAAACTGCTATTCACATGTAACAATTGAGTTATTGCTGGATTCAAAATACAATATATTTAATTATGGACTAAGAGTCAAAACCCGCCAGACCTACGTCACAGTATTAAGGTTTTTTCTATGAGTTTTCAAAAGTGTAGTGAACAAGTTTCGGAGTAATAAGTTTTGAAAACCTTGCGATCTGGATAAAAAGTAAGAGTAGGGAAAAAATTTTAAATTAAAATTTTATAACATTAAATTTCACAAACATTTAACTCTTAACCTACAAGTTTGGCGCGATCAGGCCTTTTTTCAATACGTATTACTTATTTATTAAAGAAATAAAAAGAGTTATTTGTAAATATTTTTATAATAAAAACATAAAAACATATTTATATAGTATTATTTTCCATTCAAATTTTGATTTAAGTTGGTAAAATTTCAAGAGTGAGAATCAATATTATATGAAATAAATTTCACCAATTAGGTTTTATAAAATTTAAGCCAACGAGTCATTCAATTGTATTAGTGTTCGCACATAAATATCGACTAGAAACACCAATAAATAGTTTTTTAATACCTAATTACAAATAATAATAAGCGAAGATAACAACTAACAGTGCAAATGGTTAAGATACTAAACACATGCTATATATCGAAGATTTTTTGAAATAATCAGAAAATTTCAAAAATATCTTATGTATTCCACAAAAATAAGATAACTATATTGTAGCTCTTGGTGTTTTTACGAAAAATACTTTATTTTCGTGCTCAAAGCGATTTAAGTTGGAAAATGATCATATTTTGGTCAATTCTTAATAAAACAAATATTTTGAACCCACCATTTGAGAGGCAATTTTATGTATTTTTTTTCCTATGGGTAATGTCAATATCTAGCTCAAAACAGTTATAGGCATAAAAGTAAAAAAAAAAAAAACATTTTTTCACCATTTTAATAATTAATTTTGTTTGAAAATTTAATTATCTACATAAAAATTTCATGTGCGATATGTATTGCAAAATCTGAAAATGATTCGTTTTGACCCCTCTCTCCCATTTCCACCTTCTTAATCAATAGTAATATATGCGGTTATTTCTTAATAAATAGCCCGTTGACCTATTCTAGAAAAGAAAAACGTAAGCATCTTATTTTCTTATTGCCCTGTTTTATCCCTAGTGGGCTATGTCATTGATGAAATCATCAGAATTTTTAAACTAGATATTTTTACATTTTCTTTATACGGTGATTTCCTTAGATTAGTTACATACCATTAAATCAAATTGATGAGTGTAATGATAAAGAAAACTCGGTTAACACATAATAAACAGCTTTGTCGATATTATGATGGTATTGTAAAATTTTTCACAAACACCAATTTAACTAGTTATTTTTAAAACTATTGTTGACGGTACAAAACAAAAAATTGACATTGACTATGACTTATTTATTCCAAACAGAATACTGTTTTACACAAAAACTGCACAATCATAAAATAAGTATTCATTTGCTATTATCATTTTACAAATAATATTTATCAATCTTTAGTTCACCAGTATATTGATTGATTGTTACTCTATTACTACTACACATAAAGAACACATACATAGCATGATATTCTAAAAATATCAATTGAATTCACTCGTATTTTAACGTATTAATCGACTATACAATACAACATTATACTTGACGTAGGCATACATGATTTATACAAATATTTATTTTACCAGACCATATAATCGAACATCCAAGAATATGGTCAAATATCAATGGAAAACATTTGTATTTTAACGTATTAATCAACTATACAATACAACTTTAAACTTGATTAGGGGCATAGATTATTTATACAAATATTTATTTTACCAGACCTATTATCAAACTTCTAAGAATATGGACAAATATCAATTGAAGAGTCTAATTATTTCAACGCATTATTAAACGACTACACAACACAACTTTATACTTGATGTCGGCATAGATGACTTATACAAATGTTTATTTTACCAGACCTATTATCGAACTTCCAAGAATATATTCTTGCTTTGCGCATTTTATTAAACAAAATAACTTATCTTCTTTTTGTAGACATGAAAATCGTTATTTGAAAGAAGGTAATAGGATGACAATAAAAAATTCCAATGGCTTTTATCGATTTGTCCTGACTTTTATTGGTTTGCGCAGATTTCAGTGTCACATCGCAGGCATGCATTTACAACCTCGGTCGATTATAAATCGTGCCTTGTTTTCTTTGAAGTTAAAAATAGGTTGATACATAGGTAGAATTAAAGAAGAGAATTATGGATAAATAATTCTACGGACTTTAAAAATAAACACTTTAAAACAGCCTTATGTCCTTTTGATTTGAAATGTTTCCTAAAAAAAAATTTTTTTAATTTGAGTACCTGGAATATTTTAAAATTTGAATTAACATTGGTAATAAATACAAAGCAAAATTGTTAACATATGTCTGTGATCATAAAAATTAGATTTAGAAATATTGATCGATATAAATAAGTATATTAAAAAATGCCAATTTAAATTTGTTTGGTACCTGTAATCCACGACCCTACTTTGGAACTATAAAAGATAAAAAAAAAAGATCAAATACAAAAAATATTTTTTTTAATACTCAACCAAGGTCATTTTTCATAAATTGTTTAGATGCGTCAAAATTCCATGAGATATACAGTTAATTAATACATCAATAATTTTCTTATAACAAAGGTTTTGGACATACTTTGTAGACTCACATTAATTACAGCTTGTTAACATTTTTTTGATTATTTGAAATAGAATATAATAGAATATACTAAGCCCTCTTTTATGAAAATTTAAACATATGACACCGAGTCTGATTTTATGAGGCTTTAAATTGAAATGGTAAAATAAAAACATCAATTATAAGAGAATGGCGTATAGTTTGTACATCGTTTAGCGATTATTTTCCCAACATCAACTTTATTGCCCAAGCTGTCGTATATTTTCGTCGCTACTTTTGATAAACATTGTATTTTTTCAGCTGGTTCAAATTTATGGTCTTAGAAATTGGCATTCGTGAATATGAGAAAAATAATTTAATGATTTTTCTATAAATTTAACAGTTTAGAGTCTGATAACATATTTTCTTAATTTCTGTGTGACTACAACATTAATTTACTTCGTTCTATTCGGGCTTGTATGGTACAGTGAATGTATACAAGCAAAAATAGGTAAATACTGCAATTAGTGTAGCCTTTGAGAAAGTAATAAAGAACATAAATAATGATTTATAAAAGAGCTTCAGAAATTCTGGCTCAATATTTTAATTTATAATGTAATTTTGAACAAAAATTACAGATATTAAGCCTGCTCGACGATTCGTTGAGTAGAGAGATATTTCATCTCGGATTAAGCAATTTTTCAAGATCCGGATGATATTCGTAAAGTTTTTTTCATTTTTATGTCTTTGAAAATCAAATTTTGAGAATTTAACATTCTCAAAAAATTTGCTTTTCCAAAAAATGTATGCTTTATAAACTAAAATTCAATTTAAAAAAAAAATTGTAAAATTTACTTTGTTTTTCTTTTTACATTGATGCACTATTAATAGTCAATCGTCCATCAGTTAAGATTAATTGTAACTCACAATAACAAAATAATGAATTTAAGTTAACATGGATTTTTGAATAACACGATAACATCTCAAACCTGCATAAGTATGTATGTTAAAATCCAAAAATAAAATGCACCGACCTTAATCTTTTCTATTTATATAAAATTACAAACGATGTTCATGGTGTATTCTATATTTCATTCCGTTTAAAATGAAAA